>JANPWX010000009.1:2523671-2672882 GCA_024734555.1 Trochalopteron elliotii
GGAGGTGGTGGGATGGCTTTCGTAGAGTGACTCTCTGCATGTGTCCTGCTGGTGTGAGTCATGGCTAAAATTTTACATATGTGATCTTAGACTTAAGGATCCACTCTAGACTTCATTAGGAATCCCAATTACTTCATTTTAGCATAAACCAAAGTGTAGGTTATCCAGCAGAGCATAAGCTTAGTGCTAATAAAAATGTAAACACTATTGCCATCTTGTGGTTTGAAATTGCTTCAGCAGACTTTTGTCAAGGATTATACAGTCCCTCTGATGTTCTGTAAACATAACACATTTTCAATTAAATAGGCGAATCAAAGTGGCACAACACAGAAGCAATGTCCAGACCTGCACATCAGAATCAATTACAGAAGTGGAGAAACAATCCTGTTTGTCTAGAAGGACTAATCACATGGTGAGCTGTCGGGAGCACAGAGTGTGCAGGTCATTATTGAATGAAATAGCACTAGGTATATTTTGTTCTGCTGAAACAAAAGGACATTCTGCAAAAATAAAACTTTTGGATGACTCTTCTTTTTTTTCTGTTTTTTTTTCTTTTTTTAGGAAAAATCATGGGTGTATTAAATAGGAGCCTGTGATGTTTAAAGCATACACTGCTCTCATTGCAATGGAGGAAAACATGCTACTTTTTAAAATAAGGCCTATATTGTATAATATTAGATAGAGAATGCTACAGGTATATGCATGTCTTAAAGTATTAATGCCGCAAATCCTCTGGGTACTGTTAGACATGGGATACAATATTAAATATGGAATGCTGTCCTAGATCAGATGAGTGGTCTGGCTATTTCATATATGAAGTTTGTTGGAAACTTAATGTTGAATGATAACTTCACAAATAATTTAAGTTTTGTATATTGTTAACTGAATAAATTTTAGGAAACTATGTTGGGGCACCAGATTTCATTTTCTTTTTCTATATTCAGTGACCATCAGCTAAGGAATAGAACTGGGCAGGAAACAATGGCTTTGACCCATTAAATTTTGATTTTTCAAGACTTCTCCTCTGTGCTTGTCTGACCTCAGACTCACAGAAGTTTTTTCAGACTTAGGAGAAGACATTGGCTATAGGGTGTCTGGTAGCCTTGTGTTTAGAGCATTTGTTCAAGATGTTAACAGCCAAGATGAAGGTCCTCAGTTGCTGTTCTCATACACCTGTATTCAGTGTAATATTTTTCATTGCAACACTGTTCACTCTTATGGGATTTTTATCTCTGCTCTTAATCAGAAATCCCAGCCTAGACAGAAAAATATTGGCAGTAATAGGTTTTCTTTTTTTTTTTTCCATGCAAACTTTGTCTTGGTTTGTGTTTTTCATTGCTGTTTTCTTAACTTTTTTTTTTCTTTTTTTAGGAAAACTTTTCAGCTTTAAAACTATTGTAACAAAAAACATGCAAACAATTTAAGTAAGATCCAAAAGAGTGATGACCAATGACCCAAACATATAAAATTCAAGACATTTTGATCTGTTTAGTAATTCCATTTCTTCAGCTTTTCCATTTGGGAGCACATTGAAACTGCATTCAGAAATAATTTATATTTATGCACATTCTGAACTCTTTCTCTATGTATCTATGCCTCATTTGTTTGTTTGTATGATTTCTTAGAACCCATTGAAGCCCAAATCCTATAGATCACACCCTTTTGATTAATGTAGAACCATGAATTTACTTTATTCTTTTGAGACATACACTGCAATTGCATAATGTAGTATAACATCTCTGAATATGTGACTAATGAAGAAAAGAGTGCAACATCTAAAATGGATAATATTCCTTGACAGTTCTCTTTTAGGAAGTCTTTTCCCCGGTAATATCGGTTTATATGAGAATGCTACAGTGATTCTTGCTTCTGGCATGAGTTGTGTGTTTTTACAGGAAGCTGAGGTTTAGGTTACTTGTAAGATATTGGTTACATTTTTGTTCTACAATGGCCTATTGAGGCTGCAGTCTCCACAGCAGGAAAACAATAGACTGCCTGGATTCAATCAGGTCCTTATCACCATCTAGATCCAAATATGAAACTGTACCTAGTATTACAGCACCTGCTGCTCCTGGCATGACACCTAAACACAGGGGACAAAGATGCCAGACCTTCACTAGGAGGCCACCTAAACTAGTGATAGGAAATCTCAGGAAGGAGTTTGCTGCCTTCTGGCCAAATAGGAGCTTCTTCCTCCATGTCAGGCTCAATGCAATAAGTCATCTTCTTTTTTATTAGGGAGCAAGAAAAATTCCTTGGTTGCTAAATAGTGTACTTTTTTGAGAGACACAAGTTAGAGACCTGCTGTAGTAAATATTTGTGTCTCTCAGAAAAACAGCTTTTATGAGAAGATGGAGGAGTGGTTACTTCACTGTTCATCAAAAGATAGTGGCTGGAATATGCTCCTAAGAGTTAGATGTTCCTAAATCACCATTGGGAAGGATATAAATAAGTCTGTGTCAGTTTCATCATTGGCTTATTCTCTTCTCTTTAGCTGCATTTAAGGGTTGGTCTGTCGGATATGTTCTAGTAGATATAATGGGCAGCTCTTGTTAATGAACTGTCCTGAGGTAAAATCTTTGAGTGCATCAAGAAGGACCAATACCAGAAGTTTACTGCCTTGGGATTGAGATCTTCTGGTACTGAGCACACAAATTTCAGGTTTGGAGAATCGTTAGGTTTTTATTCATTTATCAGTTAGTTCCTTCACAGACCATCTCTATGTAAACAAATATACAATTTTTAATTTTTTTAAATTTGTCTTGCTGAATTTTACTGGTTCAATTAGTTCCATCAGTCTTACTAAGAATACAAATACTGTACATGCATCTTGCTCTTGTACACAGGAGACAGTTCAGTAATTCACACTGAAGTTGTGGATGTAAAACCTTAAAGGATTTTGCCAAACATTCCATCATACATTGCTGACAGATACTACATGTACAAATCCAAAAACAGGTGACAAATTGCAGGTTATGGACAAAGCTGTTAGATTGCAAGTGCAAGCATGCAAGATACAGGAATGCAGCATACAATTTTTAGTCCAGGTTTGAAAGATGCACAAAGCTGTGACATCTCATGAGTAGCTTAGAGAAGAGACAGTAATTCAGAGCCATGCTTACACTCCAGTTTCTTCTTTACTCTCCTTTCATTCTCAGGTCTGTTTTCTGGGGTACAGAAAGGAAAGTGGAGCAGTTCCACAGCTCTTGTCCTCTGCAAAGGATCCCTCATATGCTGTAATATGAGAGTGCATTTCCAGCACGCCTCAGTCACTTTGTTGGCCCTCTGCCTCCTGGCCCATTTGCCCAGGCAGGGCTGGGGAAAGTGAAGTTGGAAACAGGACAGCATAGGGAGCTGCCTGCACAGAAGGCCGATGATGATCTGTTTCTAGGGTGTTACCTCAGTAGTGGTCGATTTTCAAACATCACCCATTGCCATCCAACATCCATTTGGAGATATGCTGGCTCCAGCACATGCTGCAGTGTATCCAACCCTAGGAGTCTAGAGGGGACTTGCACCATGTCCTTATTTAATAACATGCATTTGTTGCATGTCTTTAGACAAAGCCTTTGGGCAATAAAGCCTCTTTGGGAATCATCTTTCTTTTCCACCCCACCCGGAAGTGATGCCCATTTTCTTAGGAAAGCATCCTTGAAAAGCATATCATTCTCTGATGATATGTACACATCTATGCAGTAACTTAGTATTTCAGAATACAGGATATATTTTCTACACTTCCTTTTAGTGCTTTCCTTTTTTCAGCTGAACAAGTGTCATTTCTTTCTTTAGATATTATTCGGTTGGTAAACCAGTGCCAGAAATTTTTGATGGTTGCCTTGGGAAAAACTGCTATTTATCTCACTGCATAAGGCAATAAGGATTTTTATTTCATTTTGGATTTTTCGTATTCTGATAGTTTGTTGGTGTGGAATATAAAGTATTTCACAGTATTTCCCATATTAATACACAGGTGAGAAGAACAGAAACATGGTTCGTTGCTTTCAGTATAATCTTACCTATCTATACTAAAAACATGGCAATGCCAATTCACCTTTTGACACCTAGAAGCTACTGATTGCATACTGATGTATGAGGAAAAAGAAGTGGCTGCAGTTTGGAGGGCAAACAGAACAGGCCATTCTACCTACTGGCAATCAAAAATACATGAAAGATATTAATTGAAATTTCAGTATTATATTTAGAGTTCAAAGGACATTATCTTGCACTGGTGGAATGAGGCTCAAACTGAAGCTCTGATGGCATGTTAATCCCTTTGCTGGTTATATTAGTGGGATTCAAGGAAGGTTTTTGTTTAATCATACTGCAGAGTATATTAAAAATAAAATTACTTGAATATGTTAATTATTGATTCCTGTAGCCATAATAGGCAACTAATATTTTGGTACAATCTTAAGACTTCAGGCAACCACACACCTCATCCTCATGAGAATTACATCATCACACACTTTTGTAGGAAAATGGCTGAAAATAAAGTCATTAAAATGTAATTTTATCTGGTCTGTACAGGGATAAAGGGTTCTGAGTAGCTGGGCATTAGTTACTTTAGAGAAAGGTAGTTATTTGCACTAGAAGTGAAAGGAATCAATTATTTCTGAATAAGATGAGAAAGGAGTTATGCCTTCACTGCAGTTGATACTTTCAGGTCTAGAAAATATAGGTTGCCTTTTAAACTAGGACAAGAGCTCTCCAAAATGCAAAGAAAAAAGATGTTAAAAATGTTAGCATTATATAAGCCTATCATTGTGTATTTTAGAAACTGACAAAACTTAATTTCTCTCTCAAAAGATAACAGATTTTTCATCAGGTTCCTGGAAAGGTGCCATTTTGGGGCCACATGCCTTTTTTTGCCTCTTTATATAAGAAAAATAATTAAATAATTTTCTCCCCTGCCCAATCCCTTTCAGGATAGTTCATAATTTCATTGAGTAAAGTATGGTAACGTCTGTGCCAATTTGAAAACATCTAGTTTTGACATAACATTTTTTTTTCAGTTTTGTTCTTTGTGGTTTTTTCCTATGAGGTTTTTTCATTGGCTTTGTTCTACGGTTTTGTTGCTTTGGTGGGTTTTTTTTTATTATTATTATTTTTTGTTTCATATGGACCTGCCATAAAATTTGGAAATGTGTGAACTTGTCTTTCCAATTAAATGCCTTTTTTTTTTCCTTAATTGGGACATCAGTGTGGATATGGCTACCACTTAAATAGCAAGCAGACCGATCGATAGCTTCTCTGTAGGGTTCACAACCAGATGGTGGCAAATACCACTTCGCTCAGACTTCAATAGCTAATCTGTTTCCAATGCCTTGGGATGCATTTTTCAGTGCGCAAAAGATGTTCACAGTGTGATTGAAAAGAGATGAAAATGCCCTGGCTGAATCAAAGGGCTATTTTTTTAACATTTCAAGACTCTCCTACACAGAAGGCAATACTGGCTTGTACCAGGCCAGATACAATTCTTATGAGAGCTGCTTCTCACACACACTGTATGCTTATTTTATAGAGGTAAAGTAGGATTTCACTGGCAATTTGAGATGCGGCTGCTACTGCCTCACAAGAAAACCTGCCACTACTTTTCCTAAAAAGCTACAAAAATGAAAGCAAACTGTGTCTAAAATGAGGCAGTTATTAAGTGGAAAAATGCAAAGTGAATTCTTAATCCAGAAAGCAAGTAAATTTCCAGCAGTTTGCAGATAATCCTATTTTCTGAAGCTTGTGTTTTCTGAAAAAATTCCTTATGTACTGAGTACTACATGTTAAAGAGAGAGTGATATGCTAGTGCATGCTGAATTACTGCTCAGTTCTCTGCGTTAATGTCCTTCTTGTTTGCTTTCCCTAGTGAACAAAAGACATTGCAGGATGCTCAGTATTGCCCAAGTCTACATAAATTACTGAAAATCTCAGTCTGGGAGATCTAGAAACTGAAACAAAATTGTTCTTCTATAAATAGAGTCTGGGAACAAAAGTGATACAAATAGAAACTTACCACTTTGCTTAGAAAAAAGTCAATTTATAGTCAATGAAATGTTTACTTTATTGAAAGGATTTAACAGCTGAAACAGAGCAGAACACCAAATTACCTCAAGCATTTACCATTGCAGACTTTCCTGAAAAGCTGCTACAAACAAAACAGAAGTTTCCTTCTGCTTTTTTGCTAACATCTGCAAGAAACTAAGTCATCATTTGGAGAAAGGACTCTCAAAAACAATTGGTGTAAATGCATTTAATTTGAAGTGCAATTTTAAATTACAACTTGCAGCTTTTTCAAAAGCATTTTCTTACCTTAAAATGGACAGTGTTTTACTGTTCTGACAACTGAACCAGTTACCTGCAATGTATATTAACAGTTTAGATAGCAAAAGTGTAGTGTTCCCAGGCAGACTTTTAATGCAAAATGAAACGTTCTACTTGGCCAAACTTTGGAGGAAGCATATCAGTTTTGGTAGGCTGATAACACCAAAGAAATCTGAGCCAGTATACAAAGAAAGAATTGGAGCAAATATAACTTATGATTACTGTTTCAATGCTTTCCCTTTGTCTCTTTGGTTCAATGATCTGTCAAACTTAAGAATTATTTTCCTTTTTATCTACATGTGATTGTAAAGATAGTGACTGCATGTCTTGCTGTAAGAGTATGGTGCAATGAGGTTGATATTCAACAAAAAAAAGTCTTACACATGTATTCATCGACATATTTTTTAGATCATTTTGAGCCTGTTCCATTCAGTGTGTTATTGATTGTGGTAATTTCTCCTGTTTGCAAGTATAAGTTGAATCAAGGGCTGTTTGAGGTTTTCCACTGAACCACTGACTGTTTCATATTGTGCATTGAAAGATGGTTAGTACCTCAAGTTTAGTAAAGTTAACAACTTTATCTATAAAACAAATACTTTTTCTTCAATTTTGATAAGAAAAAAATTTCCAGCAAAAGGATAAGGTTAAGAGCTTTAACTTTATTGCAGTCTCAGAGGCAGTCCTCTTGAAGAATGAACACTGATTTCCTCATTGTGTTGGAGCAATAAGTTTGAATGATCCCTTAGAGTAAGAGCTGAGCCAAAACACTGGACTATCCATGTGAAATAGTTTACAATGCATATTAATAGGATGCATTTTGTCTCTTAATCTAAGTAATGCATTGAGGAAGAAATACATAATGGCTTGGGAAATAGTTTATCATTAGTGTCCTCAAGCCATGATAAAACTGTACACTCCCAAGACTTTGTGAAAATCCATTATATTACATGATGCTATAATTTCCTCTGTGTATGCTGTTTATTCTTCCTACTTCTAAAATCATTTTAAAGACAGAAAATGTGTCTCAGTGCTAAGTGTCTCCCTCTGCTTGAAGACATTGACTTGCTTCCTATTTTGGCTCAGGTTCGAGGGATCTTAGGGAAGTCATTTAGGCTCTTTGGTCTTTCTTTTTAACAGGTCAGGAGTCCCATGACATGATAAAAGATGTTTGCACTTAGTGTTTAGAATCACAACCAGTGGCACCTTAATCATGTGTAAACCTTGCCTCAGCCCTTTAATTATCACTGGAGTAATGTACCTACCAAAGACTAGAGCAGGACATCTGAATATGCTCTTCAGTGCTACTACTGGGGGAATGCATTTCTTGCAGGTTGGTTTTTGTACACAAGGGTGCAGTTATTTGCATAGACCAGGTGAAAACAAATTGAAGAGATGAATAAAGAGACAGAGTGTGCAGGATACAGCAATTGTGGAGTTTTCTGTATAGTTTTGTAATAGTAGCTGAATATTAGTATCTCGTGTATTTCTCTGTGGTTGAGAAATACTTCTCTTTGAATACATGGCAGCATTTCCTGTTATATGGATATCACCAGTACATATATTTATTAGTATATAATCACTCTAATAATTGTTTTCTTTAAGATATGTTTTTATTGTCTTTTAGTCATGCTATTCAGTCAGAAAGTAGCTGCCTCTTCCTACTTTTAAATGACTAGATCAAACGACTAGATTGAGCATTACCATTCTAACAATAATGCAATTTTTGTACATAGACTTCTGCAAATTTTCTGTCAGAGATTGTCAGAAGAAACTTTTCTAACATTTCCTCTCAATCTGCTTCTGAAATACATTAGTGTGAAAAAGATGGAGCAGCAGATTAATTAGTGAGTAAGTGAACCAGTTAATTAATATTACAATTAAATCTGCCTGAGGTATGCTTATAGCATCCTTGGCACTTTTCAAGTAATGAAAAAGTGTTTGCTGTCTCCCTCCTTCTCAGACCTCCATTGAAAATGTGGCTTGTCTGAAACAATGCTTCTGTGAAGCTGGTCAGAATGAGTTACATGAATGAGTTACCATGAGGTCAGAATTATTTTGTGTTCTGTGATAGGGCAATTCTTCTGTTCACAGGACTGAAATAGAATAGAAAATTTGTAATTATGTACAATATGATGCCAAAAGATCAACTTTGTTGCTTTTGGCAATCACTAATGATTTTTTTATTTTGCAAGAGCAGCATAATGTTTTATTTCTGCCCCCATTTTTCATAAAAAGTTAATTTGCATACATTTCTGCAAGAGTGAACCATGTTAGTATGGGAAAAAAAGGCTCTAAGAATAGTCTGAAATAGAGAGGATTTACCATAGTCTGAAACAGAGACAATTTATCATAAATAAAAAACAGGAAAAAAAGGTAAAATAAAATCACATAACATGTTTCAGGCTCAAGCATTCGTGCTATATTAAGGTTATTTTTTCCTCTGATGGTAAATCAGGCTCCTGTTTTGTGTGTCTGGTTATCACAATGGGGGCTAAATCCACATTGATGAGCTATGATCAGTACTGAGCTCTGAACATATGCTCCCCACAGCTGGTGATGTCCCCAGAGTGGTCCCCCAGCTCCCTGTCTAGCACAACTTGACCCTGGAATTTACTGAGGCCAGATAAGCAATGCATTAAAAAGAGTGCTTAGATTCCTCTCCCATAAATAGGCAAGGTCTGGGCTGGGAGCAAGCACCTTTCTGGCTCTGAAGTTCAACCTCTTATTCAGATTCCGTTGTGGACACACAAACCTTGGGAGGCAGCAGCAGCA
The DNA here is from genome assembly GCA_024734555.1 of Trochalopteron elliotii. Classification (NCBI taxonomy): domain Eukaryota; kingdom Metazoa; phylum Chordata; class Aves; order Passeriformes; family Leiothrichidae; genus Trochalopteron; species Trochalopteron elliotii. The sequence goes on from JANPWX010000009.1 coordinate 2,532,756, forward strand.
GAAATCCCTCTTGGTGCTGTAGTGATGGGATTACAGCAGTGTGCCTGTTAACCGTACTCTGCATTTCCTACCAGTGTCAGAGGCTTTTCTTTGTTTCCAAAAAGGCACAAGGATGTAACCTGAGCTCAAAGGGATTGCAATCTACTTTATTTATTTATTTATGTACTTACTCACTTACTTACTTACCTATTTAATCCTAAATCTAAAGATGAATGCAATGAGTTGGAGCAAAAAACACTAGAGACAGAGACAGGCAGGGAGGGAGAACAATGGGCTTGGCAGCATTGGGAAGGTTGCAGCATTTCACACCTATCAGTGACTGTGCAAATGAAGATACCACCTTCTGCTGTTCACTTAAGAAATTAGGTAAAAGGAGGCAAATAATGTTTTCTTTTGCTGCTTTGTTTGTTTGCTTGTTTGTTTGTTTTAAACAGACGCAAATATATTAGGTATTTCTGTTGCTATCGGTCAGTGCCCAGATTGTGAAGCACATTGATGAACCCACCAACACTCTGGTCCAGCACACATTGTCCCACTGGTGTGATCTGGGACAGGTCCCAGGGCTACAGCATGCCCACTCAGGAGCCCTGTCCAGGTGTGCTGGCTGTTGGATGAATACTGGCACATCACAACTGCATCTCCATCCAGGACTGTCTGCCTGGGAGCTTCAGGGCTGCAATATCTGCTTAACTCTGGGACCTGTACCTGTGGCCAGGCAGGAACTTGATTGGGGTCTTATAGCTGGAGTCTGAGCCCCTCTGCTTTCCAAACAGTAAACAGATCCTGCTCACAAAATCTGTTTCGAAGTTTGCCCTTCCTTCTCGTGGTCCTCATGATAATTATGTAAAAAGGAAAAGTGGATGTATTAATGTGTGTCTTAAACCATTGTAAAACCGTAATTGTGATTATTTGCATCTCTTTCACCAGGGATGGTAGTTGTACTCCATAGGAATGTCTAAAGTATAGATATAAACAATTGGGTAGAACAAGGCTGAATTTATCTCAACTAATCTCCCTCAGCTGCATCTAAAAGGCTGCCACAATTGTTGCCAGGATGATGTACAAGTCACAAGAGAACTAGAGGAAGTTACATAAAAAGAGATTAAAAATACCAAAATACAAATATACAAGAATATATGAGTAATTTGAAAAACTATTTAAAAAATGGTTGAAAATTATATACAAATTTTTAATTGTCTGCTTACAGTCTGAATAAGACTCCAGGACATTTCCTCATAGTTTAATCCTGTGATCCAGTTCATTTTCCCCTTGCTGACCCCTCTCACTTCCCACTGGAGACCAGACCCACAGAACAAAGCATCTTGTCTTTCAAACGGTGGACCAAGCACTGGTGAGACATCTGTATTTTAGTAAGGCTTTCCCTATAACACTCCCTTTTTATTGGTATCCCAGAACCTGACAGAGTCTGCAGATAGAGGAGCAGGGCCTGCAGAAATAATTTCTGCTATCCACCCTTTGTTGTGTGAAATGACCTCTGTGGGTATCTGCCCTGCCTGAGCTTGTCTGCTTCTTCTGCTTGCACTGGAAGGTCTTTAGGCCAGGGGGGAAAATTTAGGCTGCTATCACAAGATTTTTCTTATCCAAGATTTCTACTGGCTTTAATAGAGATTTGCCTTTGATTTAGGTTTTCCAGAACTCTGGACATAAACAAATATATTCATAAAACTGATTTTCAGATTCCTTTTTTCTAGATTAATATAGACTGAAAGGATTTATCCTTCTTCCTTAGTCAATCATCAGATCAAGCAGGATTGATCAAACAGTTTGCATTCAGCCCATTATATTTCATGTTTTCCCACAACTTGACTATTGTTTTTACATTTTACCACTATTTTGAAAGGAAATGTGCAATTTATGACAAGGAAAAGGTGTGAATGACTGAATCAATGCCATCATTGATCTCACTGAGTGCAGAATCAAATGTTCAGTCAAAATGAACACCTTGTAATATAATCCTACAGACTTTATTCAGATTAAATCCTTGTTGAAAACACTGGGGAATTTGGTGTAAGCCTTTCATTATCAGAAACCCATATTTCCATTGCAAAAACCATTTCAAGACTGCTACTGGCAATTAAATCAGCTCTTTGCCCAGGATAAAGACCCTCATATAAATTGTATAAATGGAACCTGGTTTAAATATATGCTTGGAGAGATAAGGACATGGAAAATAGATTTGTTGATGCATAGAATGTGTCTGATAAAGTTCTGTACTATGACAACAAAATAGTACAGTTGGAATTTGTGCAAAATAGAATTCACGAGAAAGGCAACTGCTAATTTTGGGTTTCAGTATAGCCATATTTGATTTTCACATCCACCACTCCATGAGACATTAATAATTAACTTAAGACATCTGGTAAATTATGAACTGGATCTTTTACTTGTACATGCTCCAGAGGAGGGGTGTTTTTATATTCAAGGTATTTTTGTTAATTATTCATTTATGTTCTTGGAAGTATAATTGCATTACAGAAGTCTGCTATGGCTATAAATCTTATTTGATCTAGGTGAGAAGGAAGTGACTAGTCAGTTAAAAATAGGTTTTACTTAAAAAACAGCTTTGAAATAATTTTTTTTTTATTAACACAAACCATACAAAGGATCTGAATATCATTTCTCTGTCGTAAATCACAAATTATTGCAACTACCCATACAGATTCTACAACATCCTTAGTGTATGCACACTGATGAGAAGAATTTTTGCAAAAAATACATTTTGCATATGACATTTAAAGCAGTTGATTAAGGAAAAAGGATAATTAAAAGTTGATAGAAATGTTCGATTACCATTTATGCACTCTCTATGTTTTATAATTGCATTAGTTTTATACAAATGTATTCCACCATTTCTGCAAGCATTAGGTCTGATTTACTAGATTATTTGGAGTAAAAATATTTTAAATTATCTCTGGAATCATGTTTCTTATTACTTAATATTTTTAGACTATGAAGGACTAATATATTTGTGGATGTAGTGCACTTTGCCAGCATAGCAATAGAACATGACTAAAGGGTATCTGTAGGAAAGACATGGTCAGGTGTGTCCTGGTGCACTGAATGCTAATATGACTTCAGTAGAAGCACATTATGCTTTTATTTCTGACTGTATACTGAATTATTTACACCTTCAAGGCAGCTGATTGAACTGTAGCATCAGTCAATTAGCAAATCAAAAATTTATATGATTCCAATTTAGCATGGAGTCCTTCTCTCTTTTTTTTTCTTTTTAGATTTTCACCCTGACAGTGACAAATTACTCCTCTGCTGGCTGAGATTGGAAATTAAAAGCATTTAGAGCTGCTCATGCATTTATGCTAATGAGAACTTCTGATATGATTTGCATGCAAAAGAGGACAATCTGAAAGCTCATCAGTTTTTCATGCTTCCGCATTTTGATGTAGTAGGATTTTTTCTGTTTTCTGCAGAGCAGAAAAATTTTTCTTGAGGAAACAATACTCTATGTGAACAAAAAGAGTTTTTCTTTTAAGTCAGAAAGTTCCTTTTTTTCTTTACCCTCCAGATTCTTGTCAAATCATTTGCTTTGCTGTTTCAGAACTGCAGCCCACATTCATTAGCATTTTAGATGTTTATCAAAGGAACGATCCAGTATCTGCCATGCAAGATTATAGCTCAAGCTTAATTTTAAATTCAGCAAGAAAAAAAGACCCGAGGACAGCTGAGAAGAGGGACGTGCACTCTGACAATCTTCTTCACAGATACACCCGAATTAATCCTATTTAGAGCAAAATTTGATTAATCACCAGCAGTAGTAGCTTAGTGAAGTTTAGTGAAATAGTTAACTCTGACAAATTTTGGGGACCTCTTTGGCACAGCCTTTCTGGGATGCAAATAAAGAAGACAGGCATTACAAATGACAGAGCAGATAGCTTTAAAATTATTTTTTAAAGCTCTTTTTAGTAAAGATATTGCTGCCATTTTAAGGTATTTAGTTTTGCTTTCCAATTCATTATAATGAAAGACAATGTGGCAAGGAAGGCTCTGGAGGTAACAGAAAGCATCAGTGTTTTTATTTTGGTTTGGAAGTATTTTATTTTGGAAGTATATGGACTAATATGTCCAGCTCTGGGGCCCCCAGCATAAGCAGGATGTGGGCCTGATGGAGCAAGGTCAGAGAAAGCTACAAAGGTGATCAGGGGCCTAGAGCACCTCTCCTAGGAAGACAGGCTGAAAGAATAGAGGCTGTTCAGGGGAAACAAGGTTCCAAGGAGACCTTTTAGCAGCCTTCCAATTACTGAAGGGGACCAATAAAAAAATGGAGCAGGACTTTTCACAAGGGCATGTAGTGATGGGAGAAGGGAGGATGGCTTTAAGCTGAAAAAGACTAGGTTTAGAATAGATAATAGGAAGACTTCACTATGGGGGTAGTAAGGCACTGGATCAGGTTGCCCAAGTAAGTTAAAGGTGCTCCATCCCTGGAAGTGTTCATGGCCAGACTGGATGAGGCTTTGAGCACAGTGGTGCTCCCACCAATGGCAGAGGATTTGGGACTAAATGGTCTTTAAAGTGCCTTCAAAACCAAACAATTCTGTGATTCTATGATTTTATATACCGCAGATAGTGTAATTAAAATAATTTGCCATGTAAAAGGAGATAGTAGTTTCCTAATTATTTGCCCTGTTTGAGAAGGCTGATCAGGAGATATATGTGCTTTTTGAGTTTTGTGAATGTACAGAGGCTTTGTATTGGAAGTTATCCTTTTGATACTGACAATCTGAAAGACCGTAACTGTTGTCCTTCATTTATAAAAAAATTTGCTATTATAGTACTTGCTGAACATAACCATAATCCATTAATTCTTTCAGTCCCCACAAGCTACCATTTAGAGTTTTAATTGTAAGCATTCCTTCTATCTAATCTTTCAGTTGATCAAATTCCACTGTATTCTTTAGTAAAACAAAGGCAAAATATGAGTTAGGTCCATACATCTGAGTTAAAATTAAGAAATTAAATTCAGATCATAATATATTTAAACCATTCTTCCAGAATACCCCTTTACACATTGAATCACTTTTTTCCCCCAGGAGCATACAGTAGCACTGAAGGCTTTGTGCATTTCAGAGGTGTTACAGAAGAGAATTTCACTCACTGTCTTGGCTAGCATTGCAGTGAGGCACTTTACAGCCACTCAAAGGCAGCAAACAACAGGGGTATACTATTTTTTTAAAGTCTCATGTCTTAAGGAGATATTCTTGCTTCATGTACTCGAAAATAAAATATCCTTTTCTTCTACAGTTGAAGATGTTCCCCTTTTTCTTTTTGCTGCATTGATGCCTGGTAGTAGATACCTTATTTTATCCCTCAATGAGAAAGAGAGGGGTGTGGTAGGGTAATCATGGAAGGGGAAATAGTATGAGGTGTCAAGAAAGGAAACTAGGAGGAAAGGGTCACACAAGATAATAACTAAGCCTTGCTTGTCCTCTTTGACAGGGAAGTTATGGTCCAGTGGAAAGTGTTGATACAGTGGTATTCTTGCTGAAAATCCCTGCTGAGATAACCTATTGGAAAATAAGATATGTGATAGGACAAGGTGTAATGGCCTTGAGCTGAAAGAGGGTAGGTTTAGGTTAGATATTAACAACGAAGTTCTCCTCCATGAGGGGCATTAGATACTAGAATAGGTTGCCCAGATAAGCTTTGGATGCCCCATCTTTGCACATGGTCTAGGCCAAGCTGGATGGGGCTTTGAGCAACCTGGTCTAGTGAAAGGTGTCCCTGTCCATGGCAGGAGGCTGGAACTAGATGATCCTTGGGGTCCCTTCCAGCCCAGGCCGTTCTATGAGAATACTGAATAAGGAGCACAATTTTCCTACCTTGGCACCTCATGCAATCTGAATTGTGTCTAGAGCTGGTTTCCTAATCCCTACTGAAATTCACTTTGTCTGCAAAGATCTCCTGAGCCAGGTATCTACTTTTTGTGGATTTACTCTTATCCTGCAAAGATAGGTGTACTGCCTATTGTGAATACACTTCTCTTCAATAGAAGGATTTGAAAAGGCTTACTTTTGATGACACTTCCAAGTTATACTTGCTTTGGTTTTGATTGAAGTATTTTTTGCTTTATTGTCCTCAATGATCCTTGAGTGTGGTAAGGAAGAGATTTTGCTCTTCAAATTTTTTTCCTCAATTGATCCTACTCAATTCAGATTGAGTATTTGAGGCCCTTTAAACCAAAGCTAACAGCAAAGAAAAAAATTATTTTTGAATAATTTAGATGCCATCTTAATTCCCCAACATAATGCAGTTAGTTTCTCATGAATGGTAAGAAAGCATGAGTCTTTGCTGCTTACAGTTCATACAAATGGAGCTATATCTCTTTCCCTCTCTTGGTAAAATGTCATCACAAGGTCCTCATGACCTTTTTTGGGGGGCAAGCTACTTCATCTTCATCCTCCAACAACACCTTTGTAAATCACCTTTTGTCCTTCAGAGAAATAGGCCATTAACAAGTATTGGAAGATTATTCAGAAACCTCTGGTCTGGAGGTGTCATAATCATTTTGGAAATCAATTTCAATCTTCTTCCTGGTCACCTCTTTGTCAGTAAAAATTCTCTCTTGCCAGGCTGATGAGTCTAACTGGGACATTTTCTGAGCCCTGACATTGTTTCTCCTCAGGATTTATATGTTCATATATTGGTGGACAGCCTTCCTTGGAGCTAGTTCAGTGTTCAAATGCAGCAAATGAGCAATAATTACCTTTGTGAACAGAGGGTCTCAACCATTAAAATTGCTCTATCTGTAGCCATCATCCTACGTTCAGCAGGGAACTGGGGATATTTGACTACAAATTTACCTGACTGCTTGCAACATACAGCCAGAAGATTGTTTTACAATCACTTATTCTTCCTGGAGATTTCTCAGTGCTTGCAATTTCCCATTCATAGGTCAGTTTTGGTCAGTTACTGCTGAATTTTATGTGTGCCAAGACCTATTCATATAGATTTCTATCTGGCCAGCTTTACTGGCAAATTATTTGCTTTCTCCTGTTCTGGTAGGAACCATAATGTTGCAAATTCTTATTCTCTTCATAGCACACAATGTACAGTATGACAAAAGGTATTACTGGGAATAATTTTCCATTCTTCAGTTTACATCTTAACACCAATGTAGACAAAGTCATGAATAGTTATAGGAAGTACTTTAGAAATGTTGTGTTATATTGCCATGTTCTCTGTGTGAAACTCCCCTTGAAGTCAATAAGAGTTGTGTATGCTATTCAGTGGCATAATCAGGCAATAAATTATGAAAGCTCTGCAAACACCAAACATAACAAGCCACAAACAAATGACATTAACAAGTGACAAAAATACACAGTAAAAGAGTTAAAGCTAATAGTTTTGAATGTGATGAAATTCCTATGGTTGGTAGGATTTGGCGACCTCTAGTAACTGGCTTAAAATGAGAAACTAACCTTATGCACCTGCCTGGTGCAATGTTTCCAGGCTTTTCCACTCAGTGAATCTCAGTTGCAACTATAATGGAAAACAAGGCAGAATGGAGACTTGTGTGCTCCAGCATTGCAGCATTTTCCTGCTCAAGGACGCCTCATAGTTTGTTTTGTTGGTGCTCAAATTTAATTTTCAGAAGAGTTTAAAACAGATCTAACATAAAATAACATTTTAAGTCAGTGGTAATGCTAGTTGCTTGAAATCTCCTCCCAGAATCTTTGCTTCAAGAAATCTGCCCACAAAAAGTGCATTTGAAAGTTTACTTTTCTTTTTCACAGTACATTCTAAATAAAATGTTGAAATAGAATTTTCCAAAATGACCACTTTAAGCCAATAATCCAAAATGGAATTACTAAAAAATTAGAAGATCATGACACAAATAAAAGGGACTGAGAAATGTGAGCCTTGTATTGACTAAAAGTGACATTCTGAAATTGTTCTCTCAGATCTTAAAAGCCAATTAAGAATAAACAAAGGATCCCAGAGGTCTGAGATTGCTGGTGGCTTTAGAGCTGAGTCTGACTTACAAAAACCAAGATCTTTGTAGAATACAGCCCTACTTGTCCTTGGAGTATTTCTAATGGCAAGATGATTGTGTGCTGAGATGCTGCAGCTGTTATCAGAAGCCAGCAGTTTATCACAAAGCAAAGCAGAAACTGACTGTCACTGCAAGGGCTTTTCTGCCTTTGCTTTTGGAGGACACACCCATGGCACTCTCTGGGCAGTAAAGGTTTCTGACTCTGACTATGAAAGTATTCTTGCTTTACTGCTTGCAGAGTAATTCTGAAGCCCAGGCTGTAAGTGGGGATGTGGAGATCCAGCCAGCCCTGCTTTTAGAGCCCTGTTAGTGGCCAAAAATCAATTGGGTTGACTCAGCCTCTTCTGATACTTTTTTCTTTTGGCTAGAATAAACTGAAACTACTTCAGGTAATTTTGTTTGAAAGAAGACTCATGACTTCCTGCTCACTCTTGCTTACTGAAAAAAAAGAAATAATCATGCAGAAGAGGCCTTAGTCTTCCAATACCCTACACTCTTTCCCCAACAAAAGCAATTGAATCACCAGGGAGGTGCTGGCTTCCTCTGTCAAAGTTAAGGACATCTGGCCTAGTTTCACTACTAGCTCCTTTCATAGCTCAGTGAATCTGTTTACTGTAGTTTTGGGTACCAGTTGGAGAGGATGAGCACTCAACAGAGGAAGGGCTCCACAAAGAAGACGAATCAATCCTATCTTGGCTTGTTTAAAACTATATCTGGTACCATAGACCTCTTGCAAGGGTTCAAAGCTGAAAGCCAGATTCAACCAGCATCCCATCCTGTGCTGAGTGGTCTGTCACTCTAGAACAATGAATTATGCCACTCAAGCACACAAGGCTCAACCTCACTCATCCCAGGCATTCTTGCTCCTCTTCCCTTAGAGGGAGCAAAGGAAAGGGTCATTTTGGGAAATGAGGACAAGGTAAAAAGCTAACAGGAGATAGAAGAGAGCTCCCACCATCCGGGGGTAAAGATATGCTCTCTCATTGGGAAGGTCCTTCTACACATCTGAAAATCTCCTCATTCCCCTTTGACCTCACTGTCACAAGGCTGAGCTGTTTGCAGTAGCTATCACTCACATAGTGTTTTGATTTCACATAAAAAATATGATTTTTGTAGGCAGATCATAAGCATTTTTCAATTCTGGTAAAATCAAGGGCTCTTATGGGAAAGAAAGCACTGTAGTAAATACTGCTTTCTGGTAATTTATCTTTTGTGTGCAGGAAAAAAGTATGTGTTCTTAATTGATATTAATTTGATCCTTCATGACTTACCCAATTTTCTTTGAAAAAAATAAAAGGAAGATAAAGGGAGAAGGGAGATGTATAATTGCCTCAAAATATTTCTTAGATGGGTATTTTTTTCCACAATTCAGTGGTGTTGAGAGAAAGAAAATGTCTATTACTGTGTTAGTAATTACAGAAGAACTTTGCTTCAGTCTACAGTTTCAAAGAGACAGTGTACATTTTTCACATCTGAAGAAAATTATTGTGGACATTTAGCCAGCAATAAACTTAGGCTTATAAGCAGGTCCTACATTTACTTGAATTACTTTTATATATGCCAAGACAAATTTGGCCTACCTTTATATTTCTGCTTACCATTTACTGGCTTATACTGTCACATAGTTGTTTTATGTGGAAGGGAGCATGGAGTATTTTTTCCTGTTCCTTTCTTGGGTGAGTAGTTGGCTACAGGTTTAATGCATGTACTTCATAAGTGCTCCTGAACAGTCTGGAAGGCTTGGAATATAATGCAGCGCTGGGACCAGACACAGGTATGATTGCTTGTATTTCTTAAAATGTAGTTCACATCTGCTCCAAGGCAATTCCATGCCTATTCCAACATATCATTTTTAATCATCCAATTTCCAAGACATTTAGATTCATCTCAGCACCTGGTGTTAGTTGCTCTGTGTCTAAGCTGTCCAGAAAAAGAAACTTCTACTCTATGAGAAAGCAAAGCTTTAGAAGTTGTTGTTGTTACATGATTGGATAAAAATGAGATCTTCGGAAACTTCTTTAAAAAAGGAGGTGGCAAGACATTAATTTGCCAGCAGTTCACTCGTTAGTCCAGTCACTGACTTTATTTGGAGTGGCTCACATGACCTCACTTTGCCCTCTCCCACCCCACCAAAGCATGGGAGCTTGCTGTTCTCAGATCAGTGGATGTTTTTCTCCCAAGCAGGGCTTGAGAAATTTCACAGAGGTTTCTGAAATGTTTGCTAAAATATTCCAGCCAACTTTACATCATTTTCTCCATGCTAATTGCTCAGACTTTTCAGGAGTCTTCCAGAGATTTTCTCACAAAGGTATTTCATATATATATGTTTTCAGAAAGTGTCTTGTATAAAACTGCTGATGAGAGCTTCATAGAACTACTCAAGATCATGTTTTTGTTTGATACAATTTAGATTTGACTCTTCTTCAACAATTTTCTAGGTCTCTGCATAAGAATAATCTTTGAAGGCATGCTCAGAGCATAATTTGTCATCTGGTTTCTAAATAAGTCCAGCAAAACTCCTCTGCTCTTTGTGAAGTCATCTTGCACATGTTCTTTGTGTGTATGAGATGCACTAACCTGAATCCTACTCATTGTCCCCAACAAAGGAGTAAGGGCGATCATTTCTTATGTTCCCTTCTTGGATATATGTAACTCTATAGCTGAATACAAGTTGTTGGTTAGATTCTAGTGACTATTTAATGAGTAAATAGAATAAGGGTGAGAGAGAGATGCTTCATCTGTATTTATTTTCTGACATAGCTGACAGCTAGAGTGATATCTTCTTCTTCTTTCTTCTTTTGTTACAGCAGCACTAATCATACCACACAGAGACACATTTGTCATTATATGTAATTATGTGCAATATGTTTATATTATAATATTTTATATTGGAGAGGCATAGGTTTCATAATGTTTTTACTCCAAATTTCTTTCTGCCACAGATTATTTCAGTTTATGCATATTTATAAATGATATTTAAAAGTACAATAGCACATTAATTATAATAATATGTTGATTTGGAAATAGGAGCAACCAGAGAACTGATATAGATGACTGCATAACTTGTGACAGAGGGGCAACATTTTCTTAGGGCTTGGGGAGCTTTACTTTGGCTCCCTTAAAATACAGAGAATGACCAGAAAATATTCAGACAGGCTGAAATTCTTATGCAGTTGAAACAGGTCAGAGAAAACCTTGACCCTCCAGAAGCCTTTTGAAAGACCCGTTCCTCTGTGGACCTGTTACTACTCCCGACAGCAATGGGTTTTCACCCTCTCTCATCACCACTTCCCTTTTTTCCACTTCCTCCCCCCTTTTCTCCAACCCAATTAGCACATTAGCCAGCAGGCTCTGAAGCCTGAAGAAGTAGGAGTTAAGTTGACTTTTATCACATGCCAAAATAACTGTGGAGCTGCCCAAGAGCACAGCCATACCCTCTGAGAGAGTCCTGTCCTTAAGGACCCCCAAGGGTGGGTAAGGAAATCAAAGGTACCATCAAAGCCTCCTTCAAAGTTACAACATTATCCTCCACAAAAAGTCTTCCCAGTGGTGTGCAGATGAGGTCCTGGCAGTGCAGGTGGGTGACAGGGCCAGCAGCAGTGGGAAAACAAGGGACTGTGTTTGTGTAGTCAGCCCCCATCAAGGGGGTGCCATAGCCTGGGCAGTGCAGCTGAGAGGCAGCAAACAGCAATAACAGCAATAACTGCAAGTCAAGCACAGTTCCTGCCACTAGCAGAAGGAAGAAGATATTAAATTGTGGAGGGGTTTTGACTGTGTATTTGCAAATTAGTGTAATACGACAGTGTTGACCAGGCAAGTGTAGTCAGTAGGTTTTAAGAGATTGAGGCAAACTTCATTATTTAGGCAATGAAGGATGTTCTAACTAAAGCTGTTTTTCTATATTGGTATGTTACCTCACATTAATGGGATAAGTATTTTGACTAAATGTGACAACATCTTCAGAGGTCATTTATACACAATTCAGGCAACTTGTAGGATATAATCAAAGGTAAAAGACCTGCCCCACTTTATCCAGGTCTCAGCAGCTTTTACTTTGTAGAAAATTGAATACATGATTATTGTCTAGATGGTAAGACAGTGGACCAGACATGAGATGTTCTCACAGGTGAAGAACAGTTCTTAAGATTGTCAAACAGTTTGGGTTTGAAAATGTTTGGGGATGTACTGCATAAAGTATAATTCCATGAAGTTACTTAAACCAAGCTCTTTCTGCACATCAAGAAATGAATGTGACTGGAGAAAGCAAGTATTTTACCTCCACAGGACAGCAGTAAGGAAAGGGGGAGCCCTTCAGCTATTGGACTGCATTGAAGCTGCTCACCCCATACTTTCTGGGCTCCAGGAGAACCCTTGCATCTACCACACACTTTGAATACTTTCACCTCTGAAACAGACCCTTGGATGTCTGCCTGCACACAGGGGATCACACCAGTGTGTAGTTTCTTTCTGCAGACATAACAACTGACAAACCTTCTCTATCTGTCCTGTGGCTTTCCTCTGACTGTTAGCTCTGAATCTTAATGATGACACCGTCTGTAAAAACAAATAAAATAATTGTAGCACAAATACTTTGCTAATGAACTTTATTATTAATCCAATCATGCTGATAAAGAGCATTCAGTGTGAATATCTTGCCAAACTAATTAAGGTTTGAGGTTTTATTTTTTCTTATCTTCATTAAATCAGAGAAACAGAGGAGATCCAAGAACTGAAAAGATCTCTGAGGAGAAGAGCAGTAGAGTTGAATCACAAAAAAGAGAAAAAAACAAAAAAGAATTCTGAAATAAGAAGAAGGTAAAGGAAACCTTTGACAAAATAATTTTTGTTAAAAAGAGAGGAAGAATTTTACAGTGTAACCATACATATTTATAGTTCACTGTGCATTTTTCTGGTTAGATTTATATTAATTTACTTAAACATTATTGTACATATTTTGACCATGTGTTTTCTAAATAAGTTTGAGGAACATGAGGAAAAATTCAGTTGGGCAACAACATCCCATAAAACTTCAAATGGTCCAAGTGATCAAGGCACAGGTTAAGATAAATACATAAAGAAACAGACAAAAATTTGTCATAAACACGGAATAAGCTGTGATAAACAGTAAGAATGCTGTGTCATCACATTACAGTTATGGAGGGTGTGCCACCAAAGTCTGGGATCTGATTCATTTTAAGCTTCAGGGGAAAAGCCAATTTTATTCCTCTGCCCTACAGCACAGTGTGTCAAGTTCTACCTTTTCTGCTTTGCACAGGTCACTGTGGCAATTTATTTCTTGTATGCTATACAGAGAGAGCTTACTTTTTAAATATATTTAAGGGTTATAAAAATTAACTTTTAATGGAACACTGATGTTAATCATCTCTAAATGGTTACAGAGTTCTGTGGCAAAAATAAAATTTAAAAGTGGAGGAGAATAAGTGATGATTGAATTTGTACCATTCTCCTGCTATATTCCACTTGTTCTTTTCATTTCATTAACACAATTATTTTGTAACAGATTCTGATAAAGTTTTACACCTAAAGCATTGTCATAAAATATTCAGAAGTTACTATATTTTATTACTGCTGAGTAAGTAGTTTGCTTTTATTCTCTGGTGGTTATAGTATGGAGCTGTATTGCTGCATGAAAGGCTAAACAACAGTGAAAGAATACAGACTTTTTCCTAAAAGTTTGGCAACAACATGCACGCACACACTTTTAAGGGCATGTAAGTCTTGAAAGGCCAGGTACTGCCAGCAGGTACTCTGGCAGGTTGAGGTCTCCAGGGAATAGCACACTGCAGGATAGAGAAAGTGGAAAAATGCATGGCTCTGCCACTTTATAATGAGAAGTGCTGTATGCATCCTCTCAGGGAAGAGCTGCTCTTGCTGATCACCTTCTTAACATCTCCACTGCATTAGACCTCAGCTGTGAGTCCAGTCCCTTCCATGTACTCAGGAGACTGACTGGGTAGGAGGATGGCATTATGCTTAATATTTGTATAGGCCCTTTTAAACACTGATCTGCAGGAGCACTGTCCCTGCAGAGGTGCATAAGGTGTGAATCGTCTGCTAGTTTTCAAGGGATTTGCACAACTCCCAGAAATCCATTTCTCTCTTTCTTTATGCCTCTGAATTGAGCTACCTTGAGGATACTTTCAGACCTTTCCTTTATTTGTAATGGCTAATCCTTTTCTGGCAGTAAACAAATAATCCCTTTTTATACAACAAATATTACCTACAGGTTTTTTTGTAGCAGGTGCATTAGTTACAGAGAAAAGAATCCACCTTCAATGCCCAGGATTTGGAAAGCAGTAAGTGGCTTCAGTTTTACATGCTTTGTCTGGCTAATGTCATCCATGATTGTGCCCATATAATATGAAACTGAGATCTGTTTGTTTAAGAGAATCATATATGAAAATAAATAAGTGAAGGGGTCCTCACTCCAAGCTCTTGGTGATACACAAATTTCTAAGCAGAAACTGTTCCTTCCATCAGGACACATCTGGAAAATTGAGTGCTTCTACCCCTCAGCTAATGAAGAAGGCACAACACTGTTAGCTCTTAAGCATGGGAACAGGGAAGCTGCCCAACTGATTCAGAGAGAGATGCCACCTCCAAACTGCCATGGGGAACATAAGACTCAACAAGATGCTTCAAACTGTAGACAGTAGGACAGAGAAGCATCATAAATCATAATGTGAAAAAACATGCAGATTTCAGATATTAACAGTACTTTTGAGAACTAAAATATCACACAGCCTCTCTCATCCAAATCTGCTCTGGTTCTTGTGGCTGGTATTGAACTTTTGAGTCTTCTCAGATGATGTTCTGATGTTCTGATTTGCACAAAATTTCAAATGGCAATGAAATATTCTGGATGGATAGTTTAACGAAACACTTTCAGATGGTTCTCAGCAATGAAGTCCAGATCAGCTTTAAACAGAGTCATTTTCTACAGTCCACCAAATCCTATGGAAAAACCCCCAAATCTGTCCTGAGGGGTGGTAAGGATTGAGGCAGAACACTGCACCAGTTGTGTACTTCTTCATTTTTCCATTACCCTAACATTAAGGGGAGAGACATCTGCAGTCCTTCCTTTCTAACTTACCTCTCACCATGCTCTGTCAACAGGGCCTGTCAGCAGCACACAGGCCATTCATTTCCAGCAGATGCTGGACACAAACACATTCCTTTTGTTCTTAACCCAGCACAATAGGTTAAAACCTTCACCTTCACATCAGCACTGTTAAAGCAGAATAAATTCTCATGGAAAATATGATATTCAGATGTCCTGACACCTTGAAATAGTTATCAAAGAGCACATCAAATCATTATCCAGCTGCATCTTGATTGTCATTAAATGTGGTTATTATGTTTTTCAGTGAGAAAAGGCTTTTACAGTGGCAAAGACACCTCTCCCAAATCATATTTTGATTACATGTCATTATAAACTTAAGTAATTATGGTTATTTGAAATGAATGCAAGTGTATATTTTTCAATATTTCAGTTTTGGTTTTAGCCTCACCCTCCAGCTCACTCTGTTGTAGACTGCTAGAATAAAACTGTTGCAAAGATTTTTTTTTTCATAGCCTTCACAGGTTTTTACTTAATATCATCAGCATCTTTCAAGCAAATGCATAAAGAAGTTGGGACCAGCAACTGTAGCATTTAGACCACCTACAAATCAAAATATTTGAAAAAAATTAAATGAGTCCTCAAACAATATTATCTTTCTTTTTAGCTTATTTTGAAAAAACATATAATTTTTCACCCAACAGGTATTGATAATTCTTATTCCCAAAGTGAATTGCAAAATAAAAATATAATTTTGAAGTTTGGACCAAATTAAGCCATTTGACCTCACAGAACACATCAGTCAATACTATAGAGTGATATTTGTTTCAAATGGAACTTTTACAAGGATTATGCAAATAAATAAATTTAAAATTTATATTTATTATGGAAAAAAAAATTTTAGAGATAGTGCTATTTGTAGATTCCATCTCTTTTGCCCAGACACCCAAATGCCTCAGGAATCAATGCTCACTGTTTTAGTCTGCTATTGACTGTAAAGAGTTACCCCTGAGTTACGGAAGCATAAATAAAATGTGCTTTAGTGTCCCGCTTTGGTGCTCAAGGAAAGGAGAAGAAAATGGAAACTCTCCTGGCCCTGGGAATGTGCTGTTTACAGGTTGCATGTCTACTCAAACCTTGGAGAGAGGGATTTGCTTTAATACATACAAGGCAGCACTGCTCAGAGCCGCCAGTGACGAGGCAGGAGGATGCAATGATTCTGCCTCTCCTTCAGGGCTGCTTCATGCAGGGTGCCCAGAGGAGCTCAGCTGGAACCCCTTTTCCTGCTGCCTTTCTGCAGGCTGTGTGGAGCAGCACCATCCAGGGCTGCAGCATGGTCCAGGTCTGCCCCTCTCCCAGCCTTGCCCCTTGCTGAGCTCTGTGCTGCAGTGGGCCAGGTCTCTGGAGCTTGGCCACAGCAAATTACAGAGGGAGGAGTGACCCAGGATCCTCTGCCTGTCACCAGAGAGGAAATCCATGCCCTTCCACAAACCAGAGTCTCTGCCTCTCACATAATAGGTGGGATCTTTCATCTCTCAGATAAGACAGAAGATTCTTGCTCCTTGATTCTGAGTTGGGCATATGTGGCCAAAATATCACCCAGCTGCCTCAACATGACAGCAAGCACTGGGCAACACAAAAGTACCTAAAAAAAAAGTTGCAGTGAACTAACAATTGTATCTTGCTCAGATAAACAGAATTTAAAACCCCTTTCTTTCACTTACCTTTTGGGAACCAGATGCTCAGACAGAAAAAATTATATTTTTCTGTGATGGAAGATTGCAGGAATGCCTGAAGAAGATCCCATTGATGTGACCACAGAATTAGCTGCCAGATCCTATCCTTTGCAGAAGGAGGAACCATTCTCCTTTCAGAAGGGATTCCATATTTAATGACCATCAAGGCATTGTTGTTGAAAGCAAAATTTAAAAATGGAGTGCTAGGAGTTAAAAGCAATAAAGTGGAGAAAATGAAAGTATAGAGCCAGTCATTTAGTTCAGGTACGCAACATGTTTATTTCTGATAGCATTTTTATTTCTTTCACTCCTGAAATGCATTTTTATAGTATGTGCATAACTCTCTGTGTGCACACTTGTGTGTGATACTGATCAAGGCCTATACCATAAACGGGTTTCCTGCATTTAATTTGACTTACTGAGGATTTATGATGGATATGCTGAGATCTTATTTTCCTTCTTCTTTAGGACCTGAGACCTATGCAAGAAGCAGCAGCAATGGTTTAATAAGCAGTTGTTCCAGTACACAGGTCTGTCAGAAAATCCTGTTAAAGCACCATGCCTGTCCTGGTATCATGTGGCCAAGCAAATAGGGATGATATGCTCATAATCACTGAGCCCTTCTCGTGCCTTCTGATAATTGCGCCTTCATGTGTTTCAGCATCTCTGTAGCAGTGTAAACCAGTGGTTATTAGTAAAAAAAAAAAAAAAAAAAAAAGGCTTGGGATTATTTTCTAGAGATTTGTGGCTAGTAGTTTACCTCTGGTGGATATATTTGAATAAAATCATTACTTTACATGATTTTACATGTCAACTAAAATGTGGATGAGTGTAAACTAGTTTGTGTAAGTGTATAACTAAAATTTTTCCACTTGCTTTTTAACTCCAACAGTTCAAAAAAAAAGCCAGATAATATTCTTGGTGAAATCATATTTTAAAGTGAAGCTAACAGTAGATCAAAAGAGTCTCCAGAGACAAAAAAAAATTGCAAAATATTTTATGTAGAGCTACATATGAGAGAAATGGTAGTTTTTTGTGGAAAGCTCTAATCTGGATTACTGTTCTATTGTATTCAGCCATAGAGAAATAAAATAAGAGAAGGTAAAAACCAGATTAGCACCTTAACACATTAGAGGCTTGCAACTCTGTGTAACACTGATGAGCTAGAGCCCTTTAAAACTCGCTTTTTTCTTATGTGCTCTTGGGAGAAGGAGTGCAACTGAGTCAAGTACAAGGCCAGTCCAGCAGCTGGGATGATTATGGTGAAGTTTCCTAGGAAGGTGAAAAGTTTCAGTTTTCTATGGCAATTAAAATGTGTGATACTCTTTGCAAATACTTCTCTATTCAAAATGGATTTATTTTTCTTAAAGCGCTCTATGTCTTTCTTCCAAGTGCAGTTTTGCAAATACATTGTCCAGAATTTCCTTCTCTGATCTTAATTATCCATCAGCCAGCTTCCCTCTTATTAATTAGTACTCAAATTTTAGCAGCAGCTTGAACCGGGTCACTGTTCACATGTTGAAACAACAGATGCAAAGGGGTTTATGAGTGACAGGATAAAAATTAGGCACCATCTTGGCATGAAGTTTGAGAAAGATGTTAAGAAATATCTCTGCATTTCATATTGGAATCTATTCTACATCTCGGAGTACTGTATATACTGTACAAATGCTTCATTTTAAGTCTGCCAACATTGCCTCTCCAATTTGTCAATCCCGGAATTCTTTTTAGTAAGTGCTACAAATGTACGACTCATCATTGTTATTATGTTCCATTAGAACACTTGCCAGTTTTGAGTTCTGTCAGATATACGTGATAGCATTTGATGAATCACTGCTGAAATGATCCACTACAAACAACATCCAATTTTTTGGAGTGCTTTCTACCAGTATTGATAAGTATCTGGGGCTTAAATGCAATGCTGCTTCTACACACTCAATCATATTGCTTGTTGCAAACATTTGGGATGAGTTTGCTATTGACTACTTAATTAATCGTCTTGGCTCATATTTTTTTCTGTCACTCAAGGATTGTACTAGTCTACTGTTACAACCATACTTTGTTAGAGAAAAGGTGACACGTTCAGTTGCACGGCTGATTTGGTACCCTGTTTCCAACATCAGGGCGCTACGACTTCAGCAAACCTTCATTTGCACTAGAGGCTTGCATTTCTTTCATTTGTAGGGCATATTCAGCATCTAGGTTGCTGCAGCAGACAGGTCAAGGCTTTTTAAATATGCACACAAACTCCCTTGAGCGAGTCATCGATCCAGAAAATGTCCTGTAGAGCAAAATCTGCAAAGCAGAATGCCTCACCCTGTAAACACACCTCCTCTGATACAGCCTTGTTTAAGTGTTAGGGTAGGGAAAGAATCGAAAAGTTACAGAAAATAGGTGGGGAAGGTACAGTATTGGTAAAACTGGGATATCTGTGTATTGTACTTCTCAGTAGAGATGAAATTATTTCAACTAAAAATTGACAGGATTCTTGGAAGGATTTCTATACATCACATAGTCAATCATAAAAATTTATTTCAGTGGCAAGCAGAAAGCAGTTAGAGCCTGGTAAAATACATACAAAAATGAAGTCAATAAGGAGTTATATTCTAAAATATATTCCAAAAGCAATGTTTACACCTGGTTGTACTCATAGTTACACAGTCAATACATTTTTTGTCACTTCCTTGTTACTAGGGAAGGTTCTCTTATTTTCAGCTGACTATTTACTAATTTATATTAATTTCCCTTCCCTGTGAGACAGAAAAAACCTTAGACCTATGATGTTAATTTACTGTATTACCAATATGCCTAGGAATCCCAGTGAAGGACCAGTCTCCCAACTGGTGAGGCCCTGTCCACGACCGAGTGAAAAAATGGACTCTGACCTAGAAGACTTACTACCTGAATTTAAGTCAGCATCAGTGCAAGAATGAAAAGAGGACAGACAAAGGAATCAGCTTCGTTTTCTGTAACAGAGAGGGAGGAACCAATCAAGGGATGAATAAGAATCACTTTTCACTTTTCTTTGGGAGGCAGACCTTAGAGAGGCAGGAGAACCATGAGAGGTTCAAGAGGTCAAGAAAGATGGCATTTTAAGAGCACGATCAACTGTGCTGAGAGATGATCAGCTGTGCTGAGAGACCCTCAGCTCATACAGAATAAAGACAGACTTAAAATATAAAATACAGAGGCTAACTGCACCGTTTTCTAGTGAGTGTGTTATATCAGTACTTCTTGAAATATGTTAGGGCTAACAAGTGTAAAAAAATAACGAGATAGCAGCCACATCCAGAAAACTGAGATTTTCCTTAGTATTGGGACTGTGGGTGGGTTGATTATGATGTTGATTATGATATTGATTATGAAAACATTTGATAACTTTTCTTGTTTTGAATCCCAGTGCTTTATTTGTACAGCTGAAAATACCACATAATGAGATATATTTGAAGTAGATTTTGAGGAAATTACAGATCTCTGTAAAAAACTAAATGCCCTTCTGCCCATTCTTTACTTAAAACAATAAAATAAAAGTCTGTGTTAAATCTCTAAGCTGTCTTATTACTTATTCTGTCATTAATTCTTCCTACCACCTATCATTGTGTTTTTTTAAGTAATAAGCCTTCCATGAACAATGTCATTTCTTCCACCATTATACTACCTCTTTTCTGGGAAAAAAGCTGTTTAGTTTTCTGCATTGTGGAAGGAATTACTTCTGTTTTAAAGGTGTTGAACTGACATAAATAAATTTGCCATATATCTGTAGTGCAATTCCTATCAGAATCAGGAACACCTCTTCTGAAAACCATTTTTCCCCCAGTCCCAAGATTTAAACCCATAAGCTTTTTGCCTTTTTTTTTCTTTACCAAGTAGTACTCACAATTCTTTTCAAGACCCGTCTAGCAAAAAGTATGAAATAGAAATATAGACTGCAATGAAAATTTCTTCAAAGATTCAATAAACCTTTCCCAGTACAGATACCTTAGACAATTAAAATACATCACTAGCATCCCCAAACAGTTCTGCCAGATTTTAAAGCTACTACCTCCTGCAATTCAACTTTTAGAAATTTCCCTTCAACAATTAATTCATACCTCCTTTCTCATTTATACACAAGGAGGTATAATTTTTACTCCTATTTCTTGATATAACTTAGTCATGCTGTGCCATCATCCAAATCACATCTTAAGTGCTGTAGGTTGTTCAAAAAAGAAAACAAAGAGTTCTAACCCACTGGAAGAGTGTCTCAAGGCATCCTCTGAAGTTCCTCAGTCATATTTTTTTCCTTTCTCCAAACCCCTTGATGGCTAGGGCTCTCTCAGTGATAAATGGCATGTTTAAAACAGGCACAAACTGTGCAGTCACCTAGCAGCCTACCTATCCACAGTCCCATTCAAATGATGTTCCATCTCTCAGCTAAATACTTCTGACTTTTACTTGCATCTTTGTCTTCTGCTATTTGTTTTCTCCTATTCCTTGAATCATGTTTTACCCACTTCTATTTTTCCCAATTTTTCCTCATATTTTCTGGTCTGCTGCCCAACAGCTCATTACTGTTTATGAATCTGTTATGACACAAGTAAATGTGATGTCATCAGTAATGTCAACAATAGAAGCAGCCTTGGAAATCAGGATAACTGGACCCTGACTCTGTCTCCAGGTCCAATATAAGCCAAGATGATAGGTCATTCCCTGGGACTTTTGAAATAGCCAGAGCCACCTGACTGTCGGTTTTGATTTTGTGCACTTTCAGTCAACATGTGCTACGCTTTCTTTCTCCCTTTACCTTTTTCCCTGTGTTTACCAAGACAGACAGCGTTGTTTCAAATCCACAGAGACTAATGCACTTTCCGTCTGCTTATAATTATGGCAGGGGGAAGAGGAGCTTTATTAGGTACAACAAGTACAGTGTGAAATATAGCAGAGGTGTAGGTAAGAGAGCAGCATTTTTGGTAAATGTAGTAATATTGTCAAATCTGCACAAAGTCAAAAGGGTATAGAAGATTGTGGACCATATCTCAGAAAAAATCCAGTACTTATATCTAAAGTATCATCTTCCCCTGTGTTTTGGTTTAGGGCAAATTTGGGAGGAAATTTTTGAAATGGGGTTCTTTTGAAAAGCAAATCCAAACAGCCCCTCCCCCCAGCAGGTCTGGGGAAAGAACTCCCTCAAAGAAGAGTGGAAAAAACCCTATTTATTTAACAAACAAAATGCCCACAAGCATAAAGAATGAATAATAATAATAACAATAATAATAATATGAAACAATAAAACTTTTCGCTGCTCTGAAGAGAGATGGCAAAACTGAGAGTCCGTGCCAGGAGTTTGTTTATCAGTCCCAGTCGCTTCAGTGCTGGAAAATGCCGAGTCCCAGCCCGGTGAGCCATGGGTGCAAGATCCCGGTGTTCTTCTGGGTTTTTCAGTCCAGAGCAGATTTAAACAGTCCCAAAGAAAAAAAAAATAATAAAAAAAAACAGTTCAGGAAAGCTTCTTTGCCTCAGCTAGCTAGACTAACAAAGGAAGAAAAAAAAAACCTCTCTCTGGCTGCCCTCCGTGCATCTGACAAAGGACAAAAAAAAACCTACACAGTCCCAAGGACTAGAGCAGATTCAGAGGAGTGAGTTTGTTTCTCAAAACAAACTGCGCGCTTCTTCTTTCCCTGCTCACTCTCAGAACCAGTCTTAAAGGTACAGAACACAGAACAGACGATGTGGGGATACAGGCATCATAGTCACCTTAGGACACCCTGGCTTGCATAGCCTGTCAGCATTGTAAAGACTTGACACAGCAGTCCAAATTAGTATTTTGAAAATGGTCTTAATATCCTTCTGCATCTGACTGAGGTTTTGGCCCTGTCTGCCTGTTTAGCTTTCGCAAGAAAACCTCACAACCTAGAAACACACCTTATGATAGCAAATGACCACTGATACCATCTTGGCAGCAGTAAAACACACAGCAGTTCCCCCTCAGAGTGTGAAAAGATCACATACTTCACCAATACAAGAGCTTCAAAACTTTCATGCACAGATAAAAGCATGAAAAAAAATACTCTTTGAGCTAGGTAAAGGAATGATCAAAGTTCCCTGAACATAGAAATGGTTCTGTCATAACCTCAATCTCAGACTGAAAAGATCTGAAGGTAACAATCACCTGTATCTGCACATGGGTTTACATGGTATGTTCCATACAAATATAGTATCTTCAAAGAACATTGAGCAATAAAGCAGAGCATTTGAGAACCAGAAAATGTCAATATAGTAGAATTTTTATTGCAAACCATCAGAAGATATAGCTTCTATTAAATAATTCATGCAATAATGAAATAAATTGAGGGAGTAAATTGTCTCCAGTAACTTATTAAATACACTGCAAGCAAGTAACCGTATCTTGCCAAAATGTGACCATAATTTAGAATTCTGCCAAAGGGGATATATGGAATGTGCCTGGGAAAAAACAAAAACAAAAAAAAGGCAATTGCCACAAAGTCAATAACTACCTTTTTTTTCATATGTTAAAAATGACAAACCACAGAAGAATAGGAGTACAGCTATCCAGGAAAAATTTCCATCAGAAGAAGGTTTAGATCTCACCTCCACAAAGAGGAACCAACACCTTGTGAAAGATAAAATGAGATGAGAGGTTACCTTCTGAAATCTCAATCTATTGCTAAACTGAGAATAAACAAAGTGCTCTGCCAATTTTATGACACAAAAGAAGGGGAAAAAAAATCTAAACCTGAAAGGTAAATTGAAATGTGCTTAATAATTAAGTAGCTGATTGGTGGTGTCTGAATATGATGTACCCTGAAGCCAATGCCTTTCCAACAACATGCTTTACAAACAGACCAGTTTGCAATAAAAATGTATCTTCATCTTTATGTTCCCTTAGATTAATCTTTAAAAATATTAATTTTTTCATTATAGAGCAGTATTTCATTGAAAAAATCTCAGGTGGGAAAATAGAGTCATGCATAGGGCTTGACTCAGACTAATATTCATCGAGTTTATCACTTATGCAATTTCACTTGTTCCCGGGGCATTAAGCTGGACACAACTGACATGTTAAAGAATTTTCCAAATTTCTGTACACTGTCTAGAAGTTTAAAGAATCTGTTTCTCTCTCTCTAACTATGTCTAATATCCTATAAAATTCCTTGCATAATCAGAGTAGATTGTTTGCTAATTGCAGTATAGTTGCAGTTGCAAAATGTGATGCAGATGAGTGAAATATGGATGATTAAGGTCCATAGACATTTTTTTCTGTTTACAATTTATTTCTTTCAGAGGCAAATACAGAATTCGGACATTTAAAGTAATAGATGGGACAAATAATCTTCCCTATCTTCAAATGCCAAAGACCAAAATAACTACAAAAAATCCTCAAAAAATTTGAATTGGTTGGAAAAATATCTAATGTGTTGTATGCTTTGAGATTGAAACTTTATCACACTATATTTCCTTTTACACCACTTGTGTTCAGCATTGCAGTAATCTTACTTTAAAGAATTCAAAGTTTGTAGCAATGACATTCTTCAGCAGTCAGGAAATAGGGAACAGTCTATTTCAAGAAAGAAAGGCACAGGAAGAATTAACTGTATTTAACTGAATTCTATTATTAGCCAGTTTATCACATTTAGAGAAGACGTTGGCAATTCCCAACCTGTAAGACACAAATAGAGCAGGCTAATTTATTTATATTTTGGGGAAAGGAATTCATTCTTTTTCTGGGTCTGAACCACACACAAATGAGGATTATGTTTAATTAATAGTTTCTATCAAAAACAATTTTAAAAATTCCTATGTCAGAAAGGTTCACCTCAATATTTCTCAAATTTCTAAAACCTTTGGATTCACAGGCTAAGAATTGGATGTCTATTTTGGTGCAAAGCAAGGGAGGGAAAGGATCTTTTCTTTTCACCCTTTTCACCCACTGCTTCAGGGATGAAAAAATGGCTGCTTTACCTCCCTCGGTGTGAATATATCCAGAAGTTTTAAAGCAAATCATTACTGTCTTTTTAATCCATTGACTATTTTGAAGATATTCAAAGCAGAAAACTTCAATACAGTACCTGCAGTGAGGAAGATCTCGGTATAAGTCTCTTCCATCTCAAGTGTGTGTCCTGAGTATTTGTAAAGAGCTGAATTATGATAGCACTTGGAGTCAAGTGTTAAATTTTGCCTTACTAAGATTAAGTACAATGGATAAACTTTGGCAGATGTATTAAAATTTCAGTAGCACCAGTAAACTGAAAAAGCCTAAAAAATGCAAATGAGTAGAAGTACAAATACATTTGATATATCATGATTATAAGCAAAATTAATTTGTTTATTAAATCTTCTTTTATACTCTGCCAGATTTCTATAATTGAAGAACTACTCTCATACTCATGTAGTTGTTTAAATCCTTTCTTAAACTCAGGCATTTAATTTAAAATCATAGAAATTGTGTAATCCACAATTTATACTTAAAAAGAAATTATTTTCTGTGGACTTGTCTGAGCTGAAATGTAGATGATTAGCTTGAAATTAATAATATTATAATGTAAAGGTAATATATTTTTATTGTTATAATGTGTTTCTTCAGCAACAGCTGTTACTTGCTAAGTCAGCATCTCTCAAGCAAATTAAAAGGTTTTATTAATCAGAATACTATTTACGATTGAGTTCCATTATGCCTTTATGCACAAGTGATAATTTCTACAGTGAAAAAATAAATGTTTGTTATCTTCAAGTACAGGGACAAAAGTGGCTTTAACTTGCTAGGCCTTTCATAAACAAAAGAACTCAAAACTTCTATTTGTTTGCATCAGAAATGAGCACAGCTTTGTAATATATTTTACCATGTCAACTAATCTATTAAAATATCCTGCAAGCTATGCAGAACAGAAAAGCTAACTGCAAACTTTAAAAAAAAAATATTGCCTGAAATTAATTGCACTGTACTCTAGGCAATGTCTAGTATACCTGAAAATAATATAAGCCATTGTTTATTCCCAGCTACCATAAATTGAGTACTGGAAAAATCACCAATAGTGAGAGTTCCTTGATTCAAATTCTTGAGTTTTAACACAATGTGTACCTTCATGATTATTTAAGATAATTGTCACTTAAACTGTTAAAACTGTTAAAACTATTTCAATCGCCTGTAATTTGAGCAGAGTTTGCATCTATTAAGATCTTTTTATAGTGGAAAACTTGTTGGTTTATTTATCATGTATGCTTGCTTCCTGCAAAACACAAAGATTTTCACAGTGCTCCCAGGAGTTTCAGGAATTCGATGGAAGGTTGGGCTGATTGCATTTTCTTTTCTGCCTAATCATGTTTTTTTAATACCTGAAGTGCTCCTAACACAGAAGATTATGTTTAAGCTAGAGTACACAGAAGAATGCTTGGAAAGGCCTGCAGAAACATAAAAGAAGATTGTTCAATGAGCAAGAAGGGAATGCATAAAAAGCTTGGTAGACACATGAATTCCTGACCAAATGAGGCCATTTGTCTGGTATGTATGGAATGCTTAATATCCAATACACTGGGCAACTGGTGCTTAGGGAAACATCTAAAACTGTGAACATCTTTATTACAATAAGTGACCTTTCTCCAGATTCCAGTAGAATGGTGCACAGAAAAGAGAGTTTCAATGTTTATTTCTGTATTTATATTCCTAATGTTTTTATATTGCTTGTGTTTATAAGTAAAAGCCTATCCCGATTTATTTTTTTTTTTTTACAGCTCAGATATTTCATATTCTCTCAAGGTATGTTGAAGGGATTGTCTGTACATTTACTGGAATCTCAGTGGTGCTGTTTTATCATATTCAATATGTGTGTATGCCGTGGAAATACATTCAGCTACCCAGTATTATGTAAGGTGCATAGTTGGCTCATAGGCTCTTCCTCTATTTAAACATTAATAATACACACACACACTATGGGTCCAATATCAAATATGGATGTTGTAATGGAATGTCTGAATCTCAGACATGAACGCTCAAATCAGCACTTAGATCCACAGAGTGGGCATTTACACATCTAAGTGTCCATGTAAGTACCCAAATGTGCGGTTTGGATACCCTATTAAGATGCCCATATTTGAAAATTAGGCTGACTTCCCAGCATTTTTGGCAACATGTTAGTGCAGGGATTCTGGCAAAAATGCCAGGTTTTAATTCTACTATGCTAAGGGGTGTTTGATTATTTGTAAGGTAAAAAAAGAATTAAAAATTGCAGTTCTAGAAACAGATTTTGCTCTACTTTTACTTTCAGCATTTTATGTGGTCTTGTAACTGGGTACTGAGATACCAACTGAACACGCTGCCTGAAGTCCAGTATCATCAAGAAGAGGAAGTTCTAATGTCTCAGGTTATATATTGAGGTTTGTCATATTTTAATATGGAGAATTATAAAATGTGCTATCGCAGGGTGCTGCAAGTTCAGTACCCACTGAAGCAAAGCTGTTAAATAAACTCTCTTTTATGGGCCCTTAAATGGTAAGTGATGTTTTGGGTTGCACATTATGTGTACAGCTATGAGCCAATATATGTAACATTTTTTTAGTTCTCTTTAGAATCTGAATCAAAATCTGAAAGTTCAGTACCCTCATTGGTGCAAAAGCACCACAGAAGTCCCTGACAGACAACTGAAGTCAAAGTAGATTGCATTAAGATTTTTCACCACCTTGGAATATTTACAAGAATGATCACAAAATATTGTGAGCCATTTTAAAAATGTCTCCCAATTTTATCATTTTATAAGGAAATAAAGCCTGTTTTGGCCATGAAGTCTAAAGCTTTTCTTCTTAACATAAGGAAAATGACTCAAAATAAATAATGCAAAGTCAAAACACAAGTCATAAAGAATAGAAGGCCTGATAGTTTCTAATGAAATGTATTTTTTTGTTTCCATTTTATTTATGACCACAGAAGTACTTGCTCTGTGACAGCCATGCCAAGACTTAGCTAGGTTTCAGTTATTCTTAAAGCAAACGTGAGACAGTGTGCCATTTTGGTTCTCAACATTTTTACACAAGCCACCGATTTATTACTGCAAGCTATTCTTTTAAGCTTCTGTTTCAGTTCTGATAAAGTACTTACAAGCTTGAGAGAGGTTATTTCTTTTTCCCCATATCATAAGGAGATAAAATATATTAGTCTTCCCACAAACCTTGCTTGTACTAGAACTGTGTGTATTTCACAGTTTCTGTCTTGTCAGTCTAAAAATCATTTGTAAGATAGAGGCTCTATCTTAGATTTTGAATGTTTTTCTATGTTATATGTTCTATGCAATCTTTATCGGGTTCTCTGTTTTCATCTCTCATTTACAAGATCATGTAATGCCTTTTGTAAGAGAATAGTGCTTTAACATTTATTTTGTTTTAGATAGAATTTCCCTTTTCAATTGAAAAGCCATCCTCTCCCCATTCTTGAAGAAACTGTACTCCCAGCATTTGTTAGATGTGCTATCTTTCCTTCCTTATCATGCACTACATGTGTGAGTATGAACAAATCCCGCACCTCTCTGAAGCTTATAGAGCCAGGTAGCATCAGTTTGAACTATGGTTTTGCCAGACTTGGCAAGATACATGGGATCACACCTGCTCAGCGTCCAAACAGGACCACTCCTGTGGCACAAATACGTGAGTCCATTTAACGCCATGGTGAGCAAAAATCCAAGTTCTTCAGCTGGCTTCAGCAATGACTATGGCATCCCTTGTGCTGGATGAGGTGCAAAACCAAGTTTACTTGCTTAGAGCCATTAATGATCCCATACCATTTCCAAATGGACAGCCACAGTTTCCATCCCACATTATGGGCTTCATCCATTTCAGTGCTCTGCATTTCACTTTAAGGTTGGTATTGTTCACTTTAAGATAGGTATGTGCTTTACAGGTACAGTAAACCTGCCATTTAAAGTATTATATTGTTGAATGAAAACTCTGCTTTAGGAATTCTCTCCCTCTTCATCTTCTCAGTGCAAAGCAGAGTAATGTACCATAGAGAGGAATGATGAAACATGCAAATATTTGACCTAAGGAAAGCCTTCAGGTTGCAAAAAAATGTCCCCAGATCCCTCAGAAGTTCCTTTTTTCAGTCAAACAATTAGACAAAAATAACCTTGAATGACTTCAGTTAATTACAATACAGTTACAATGAATATGCCCCATTAAGAACAGAATTAGCAAATGAAAATAACTTCTTCCTAAAACCCAGCTTTTCTGTAAAAGATTATTTGTTAGTTTTTCCACAAATAATATTGAAGAAAAAAATGTCACACCCTCTTCTCTACACTCTTCCATCTCTGTTTCCTGATTTTTCAGTTTTGTTTTATGAGTGTGTGCACATGCATCTATACAGAAATCAAAATCAGAGCAAACTTTTGCAACTTCTGTGTTTAGCCCTTTGTGCCCATGTGGTCCATGAAAACTTTGGTACTGAATAAGCTGGGAAAATCTTGCATTCAAGTCTGACCTCTATCTATGTCCAAAGAGTTTCTATGCAGTTTTGAACAGTTCTTTTTGAAAGACTGGTTGGAATTTTGTCAAAATATTTCTGCAGTACTTTAGCCTCTTTTCACTCAATAAAGCTATTAATAATGCTCGCTCATATTTTAATTTCCTGATACAAAATGGGAATTTCTGCAGCTAGAATGTTATAGTAGAGATGACTGAATAACCTCTCATATTTCCTCTGTGTGGCACCATCATGAGGCAACTCTGGACTAAAATTCTACATCATAATTAAGAATTGGATTGACAGACTTGAAACTTTTTTGCACATTGACATTAAAGACTTATGTTTGTTGATACCTATTTCTCCTCACCAAACACACTCCTTGGAAGTTTCATTCTCCACTGGAAATGTCTTTAAATCTTACACTGATCAATTGAAGTTCAATCCCATACTGTGTGTCCTACACCTTATAAGTGTGGAGTTTACATACCATCAGATTTAGGGATGAAACCTCATAATAAGTTTAGTGCAGTAGGTTTAAATAATACAATGGAAAATCTCATGTAGTTGGTCAGTCCATCCATCACTTGCCTGGGTGTCAGACTCATAGTGAACTGCAAAAAGAAATCTGGAAATGCCTATGTAAATAACTGTCATCTGCCCCAAGAAATACATGACAGTGTGCTCATAGATTCCTGTGACAAGTGAACAACCCCCAGTGTTTGAGAATTAAACGGAACATTCCTTAATATGTTAAGCCCAGTGTAGAATTAGACAAAATAATTTTGGTGAATCTAGGTCCACAGCATTGTATTGTCCCCATAGCCCCCATTTGGAATTCCACATACCTCTGATTTTCCAGCCTGTTTCTTTTTGTCCTTCTGCCTACATGCACTACAGCGTGTCATAACAGAGAGGAGAAAGGTAAAAACTGTTATGAAATGCCACATTCTAAAAATAAAAACAGTTTCTAGTAATTCTGAGCATTTTCTTTATGTGGAAACTAATTCAGTGTTTATTGTAATTCGTGTAGCATAATGTCAGAATAAGTGCTTTGAAAAAGAAAAAAAAATAGAATCAAGCACTAGAGAAATATTTCCTCCTTAAGCAAAAACTGCAGCTTGCACCTCCCTCTGTGGTTCATAGATGCCTTTCCCTCCTCACAGAACTGTTCTTTTTCCATTCTACCTCATTGCCTGAAGAAACTGAGATCAGGAGAGAAAGGACATTTTTCAGAGCAGGGTATTATGAATGGAATCCCCAATGCTTACAGGATTACCAGAAGTGTGACAACTGTCTTTGTTTCCTTAAAAATTGCCCCCTGAAGTAATCTGTAAGTTTTTTCCCCTTTATCAATATGCCATTTTCTCCCACTGCCCTAAATAATGCTGTAGCTAGAACACTTTCAACAAATATGGCCACCACCTCTCTGAAGTCTCTGCAGGCAAATATTAAATTGCCCGTAGTGAAAAAAGATCCACTCTTTATTTCTGCATTCCTTAAATATGGCACCGGAAGAAACTGGGGAAATAGAGCAGAAAAGCAGGCTAGAAGACAAGAAGCAGGGAACAATGTAATTGGGTAAGGTGTCATGGGAAAAGAGGAGAAGGACAACATGTGGTAAAGGAACTGAAGGATAATGAAGGATGTAGTGAACAAGTAAGAAACAGAAAACTTGGAAGCAAGGAAGGTGAGAAATAAACACTGGAATGCAAGAGGGTGAGGGGAGTGGGAGGCAGAAATGCCAAGTTATAAATTTACTGTAGAAAGGTTGATGTGGAGATTTTTTTAATAATTGTGGGGGGTTTGACAGCCAGGGGGACTCTTCACTTTTAAGTCAATTTAAGACTAAATTTAACATTACTAGAAAAGGAGACTCAGAAAGTCCATGTAGCATCAAAGAGCAAGACTCACACTTCCTTTTATACCCAAAGCTAATATTAAAGAAAATTGGGAAGTACAAAAAATTTAGAGACAAAGATACAGTGAAATCAATATTAAGACTAAGAAAGTTCTGTACAAAACACATTATAGGCCGAAGAATCAATTTTGGAACTTTCAAATGCACTGTAATGAAATATTGCAGACAAATGGAAGAATACTCCCAACCATGAAAGTGTGAAATACCTCCTTTATATATATAAAATGCTACAGTATTCCAATAACCGAGAAATACTTACTTTATCAACTAACATTAGGAAGACAATAAAATATCTCTATACCATATCAAGTAATATTACAGAGGCTGGTAAATATGTGCTTAGAGAGTATTTGTTGAAATAACTACTGGAGAAAGAGAAACAAGATTGCTTGAACCGGCAAAAAAACCCATATACTTGTTTAACTAACGCTAGAAAAACTGTGAAATATAGTAGTACACTTATGGAAACACAATGAACTGAAAGAAATACAAAACCTAATCTTGCTTTCCCTTAAACTGAAGTGATACAATTCAAGAGAATGGAATTATTCTGAATCCACTCACTGATAAACAAAAGAAGAATTTCTCTCATTTAGTATATATTATTTAGTCTCCAAGAAACAATAAAAATCATTTTAGAAGCTAAAAATACCTGCTAAGCATGCAACAGAGTTCACTTTTGAACTCTATTTTAATGGCCTCTCTAGAAATCTCCCTCTGACAGCTAGACTGTGAAAAGTCTGTGGAGCAGTTGAACTTCCTCCAAACAGCTATTGTTTTTCTTAAGCAAAAGTTACTGTTGTAGACCAAATACAGTCATTGTGAGACTGTCTTGTGTGATGCTTACAATGAATTAAAGTGCCATATTTTGTGGCAAATGAAAGTGAAAGAATGTATTCATAGGGGCACTGTTCTGTATGCTGGATCTGACTCTGGATGTTGTATCAGGATAGAAACCTAGAGTGAAAAAAATTATAATTTGGAGGCTATATTGTCAACTCTGGTAATTTTTGTTGAAAGCTTTGTGCTATGTGATTTTCCTAGATCTCCTCTCCTGTATTGAAAGTATTATGTGAAAATATTTTCTTTGTCCTTTTAAAAAATGCCTTGTCTATACTTTTACACAAAATATTTTAAACACAAATCCTAATGCACAAAACAAACAGAGGCAAATATAAAAAATAGCCAAATATACTCTTTTTAAGATGATGTCATGATTTTGTGGGAACTGCCCATTTTTGGCATCATGCTTTCCTTCCCTTAGCATGTAATAAAAATTCTTACTTAGGGAACTTCTTATGATTGATAACTGGGCTCAAATTATAGGAAACACTTGTGTGGAAGGGAAGTTGTACTAGTTTTTCTGCCTATATATAAATAATATGATTTTTTAATTATATACTTTGCCTGTTGTGTTACGTGGTCCAATCAAGGGGAAAAATTTTAAAATAAGAAGTAGAAAAAGTTCTTTTTCACAATACAGTGTCTCATCAGACATGGATGTAGGCAAATCTATCTGACCTTAAAAAAAGACAAAGTTCAGTATTAGACATGCTTTCCATCTCCTTACACCTGAATTGTTTGAATTGAAAAATTTTGTGTCACAGTTCAGTTCTCTAGCCAGAGTAAAGGAGAGCTGAGACTGCAAGGGCAATAGTGTTCATTTGAATACATACTAGGCTTAACACAATCCACAAAATTCAACTGTGTCTGAAAACACTTTTTAAAATCTTTATTTTTACCATATTCATGAGGCCCTTATAGAGTGTAAAAAAGCTGCAGTAATCTGGAAAAAGGGGAAAAGATTTTCCAGAGAGAAGCGATATCAGTACATTAAGAGATAAAATAGTTTTTAAGGAGCTAACAGAAGAAATGAAAAACTGGAGGTTTGTTATGAAAAGAGAGCTGCAAGGAACAGTGCAGACAATGCTCAAATTAAAAAAAAAAAAAAAAAAAAAAAAAAAAAAAAAAAAAAAAAAAAAAAAGTGCCCCTAATCTAGAATGAGCTTCCTGATGCTGATTCTGACAACAGAACTCAACTATCCTAAGACTACTCACATGCATATTTCTTCCTCTCAGGGCATCCAAGGGACTAAAGCAGCTTTCAGAAAGCGTTATTTAATTTCTGTCACAGGCAGCAACAGGTTGTTTGTCACCTGCAGCATTCCCTCACAAGCATGCTAATGCAGAATACCTAGATTTCTCAAAGAATATATCTTATGGTAGAGCTCAGGAGCAAAGAGCTGCTTGTTATCCAGACACTAAAAAACAGAAACCTGATGAGGAATAACCAGGAGTGGGAAATTTCCCTCTCAATCTCTTCAGCTGGAGATGGAAAGAAGATGGGAAGGATGTCAGTGGGATTACCTGGATGTAGGAGATCCTAGCTCTGATGTTCCCAATTAATGCAGATGAATACCGGAATCCTCATTGCTCAGCCTCCTCACTGGAGTGGCCCCTTTTCAGGCAGCTCAGCAGCCACTGTGTCAGCACAGGGTGAAACTGCCCTGTAGCACAGTGGAGGAGAGTCACTGGGAGCATGGAAGAGCAAGGCTCAGGTCTCTGCTTCACGCTGCTTTAATTGCACAGAACAGAACATCTCCCCTGAAGATGAAAGAGCCTCCTCCAGAGAAAACTCAAGATATGTGAGGGACATTTGGAAGGTCAGAATCTGCATCTCCAGTCAGAACCAGGCCAGGTATTTTTGATAAGCTTCCTTGTCACAGCAGTGTTGACTAGCTTTGTAGCTTTTGTCATTATACCTACCCTGAGCCTGCAAAACCATTCTGCAAAAAGTAAGATGAAAGAGAAAGTTTCCACTGAAAGTTTTAGGCTTGATGAATCATTCTGCTATGATGAAAAGCCATTTTGTCACAAAATTCCTGGCTAGCTCCAGTGGTGATACTATTGTCTAGCATAGCTGTCAGGCAGCCCTCCTAATTAAGCTATTTTTGTAGAAGACTCAGGGTATGGTTTGTGAATCACAAAGCTTGTGACTCTAGCTCCATATCAACTTGGGGAAATTCTCCCAGAGGGAAATCATAATACTGTGCTCTACAACCCAAAATTGCTATATAAAGCATCTACTCTTCCATATTGGAACAGACTGCTCTACTATCATAGCAGCCTTTAAATTCCCTGAAAATACAGAATAAAAAGGAGAGGTCTTTGTATGATCAGAGAGGCATTTGATCAAAGCTTTTCATGTGTTGCTGGACATAGAAGTACTTCATAACATAGCACTTAGACATATTCATGTAAAACTTCAGAAAAAGTAAAATGAACAGTGAAGATGTCTGATGTTTATTTGAAGTGCAGACAAGGGATGTAAAACCATGCCAAACCATCAAGTCAGCACTGCCTGGGGGGTTGAGTTGTCCCTGACTTCTACATCATTTTTTTCTTTATTAACAACACTTGAGTGATAAAGAGGAAGGAGAGGTTTGGGTGAAACTAATGTTATTACCCAACTCTGGTGCACATCATCAGGAACAAGTGTTGGTTTGCCATAATGCCACCTTCTCTGGATTTTTGTCTTGCTTCAGGTTTGTTCCTGCTTTCAAAGTGACTGGCAACAGTGATTTTAAAATATTTCTTCAGTTTTTGTCATTATCTTTATTGTCCTCCCCAACTCCTTTCCAGGGTCTCCTTCAGCCACTGGGAATATGTCACCCATGTGTTCCTGGTTTACAGTGCAAACTTCATGGACCATCACTATTTTTTTCCTCTGTTGTGTCTCTCTTTTTAAAGGATGTTATGTACCTCAAAGAGATAAATAAAGCTCAAAAAAGAAGAAAAACACTTAAATGGATCTCTGGACAGTATGTCTGCACTGGTTTTGTCCATCTCTAAATCTTGCTGAGTTCTGTTGAACTGTCCAGTCGTGGCAGTACAAGGCACATGATCAACAGCATGGTGGAAGCATGTGCATCACAGCAACAAGTCCTTTCACATATTGTGTCTGAAGACTTCTCAGGAATTCATCAAAATCAAGACAAATCATTTTATTAGTATTCATTACTTTCTCTTTTTCAATCTCTTTTGAATTCTGCCCTACTGGACAAAACAGCACAACCTAAAGCTAATAATCTGAGATTCCAAATTTGTCATGCAGGAAATAATTCTTTGCAAATACTTGCAGCTTCCACCAAACCTCTTAGCTCCTCTTACTCAGAGAGCTACCAAGTCAGAGGGAAGTGATGAGAGCAAATTGTTAAAAAAAGGAACAGTACACCACCTGGCATCCAAGAGTGTGTGCTGAGCTTGGCATTCACAGAGGAGGAGAAAAATACACACAATCTCAACATGTATTTCCAAGTGATGGTATATAACGTTTTATTGAAACTGTTCATAAGAAGATATTCATGTCTGATGCCTAGCTTCTCATTAAATATAAGTGTTTGAAATTTATAGCCTGAAAACTTGAACTTTAAAACAAAAAATATTCAAGTGTGGGAACCTGAAGTTAAGAACCCAGAAGATCTTTAAATTTTCAGCAACTCATATGGGCTCTTTCCTAAAGAAGAAACTGAGGATGCTAGTGAGGACAGAGGGCACCAATCAAGCTCTTCTATTTTCAGTTTCTCCCACTGTTCTTTCTTCCTGTAACAAGAAATTTACTTTTCAAATATGTATATGCCATTTCAGTTCTATAGCTGAAAAAAGTATGTATTTTTTGAAAGCTACCTGTGGATAAAAGCTGTCCTGGGCTCTGTGTTTGGATATACAGATTAATTTTGCATTTTTAAGGATCTCCATTAGTATTTGTTCTCATTATAAGGAAATAATACTTTTTCAACACTTGGTACTGCTATGCAGTTCCTGACACTGTTATAAGTATACAACAAATATCTGAATAATTTAGAAATTGAAGTAGCTAAATTTGGAGCTGAAATTTAAAACTCCTTAAAGGTGAAAGAAAATTTTCCTGGAAGTTCAGAATAGTGTATAAAGTTGGCAATATAGCTTGGTTCTAGGTCTTTGGAAAGTATTTTCTCCCACATACAGGCTTCTCTGCATTTGGGTTTGCATATGGTTAATAATATGATCAACAACTTTCATTGACACCTTGCATTCAATACCTACAGATATACCAGGTTGCAAATTCTGCTTTCACATCTTGTCTCGACAATCAATCATATTTTAGAAGAAAATAAGAAGAGATTAATACAAACAAGTGTTATTTGAAGGTTCTATAGCTCTCCTTTGCAGTATTATCACCATTTCAAGCACTTTTCCATAAATGTTACCTAATTATCTCCTACCAGCCAATTTTAACTCGGAAGCATTGCTCGTCTCAGAAGAGCGAAGTGAAACCTGAAATCAGAAAACTTGGCTGCTTTCAGTTGTTACTATAATAACAAAATTCATAGGATATGTGCTTTTAGAGAATCATCAGAGGCCACAAAACTTAAGAAGCAGCTTGGGCCTCCTTTTAGCTCACACTGAATCAATGCACCTAATCAGTGACATTGTACTTAGTGGTGGTACCAGGAGAATTCTGATTGCTTTGACTGAGGGGCTTTTTTAATGATTTTTTTTTCCTTAGATTTGGTGTTCACTACTCAGTGAATCTCAGGAGGAGGAGTGAAACGCAGATTCACATGGGCAACAGATATACATATATAAATTTATACATGTACTTGCAAATGTAAAATCTCAAAGTTTTTGCAATACCACAAGTAAAGCTTGCTTCACAGATTTCCCTAAAGTATGTTCTGATGTAAATCCCAGATGCTACAGAATATAAGTGAATCATGCTCTTTCCTTAATACAGTTGACATTGCTTATTGTTATATAGGAAAAATTTGTTGTCTTACCTCATCTTCCTCCCCCCAGCACTGTGCTTCTATAAACTTAGTGCTGTTGGAGCATTTCAGCTATGTCTCTAATTTGTTTATGCAGATTCCTTCATTCAGTGCCATGC
Source organism: Trochalopteron elliotii (assembly GCA_024734555.1). Taxonomy (NCBI): domain Eukaryota; kingdom Metazoa; phylum Chordata; class Aves; order Passeriformes; family Leiothrichidae; genus Trochalopteron; species Trochalopteron elliotii. The sequence goes on from JANPWX010000009.1 coordinate 2,569,891, forward strand.
AACTTGAGCAGCACAGCCCTCCAAGCTTGCCTCCCATGGCTGATGCCACTTAGCCTGCTGCAAATTGATGTGGATGGCTCTCTGTCTTTGGAGACCAAACATTTTCACCTTCACAGTACACTCAGCTTTCACTGGCCTGGGGCTTAGGAGCCTGAGATACATTCTTAACTAGGAAATTCCACTTTGCATTGCAACATGCTATAATCATACTAGTGGACTGAAATTTCAAGTATCCTAGAAAATTCCACCTTGTCACTCCTCAGAAGGGCATTGGTTCCAAGAATTAGCACATTTCCCTCATCCCCACTTCATATTAACACTTGAAACTAAGTACAGATTCTTGCTCAACTGAAGAAAGTCAAACAAGTCAAGTACAGCAGTAGCTTGTGCATGTTTTCTCTTATTAATTATATGCACAGTAATACTGTATTTATGCAATCATTTTCACACGCCCCTTTGGCACTGATGAATGCTTATCAATGTTAACATCATGACAAAAATGACAAAAGCCAGGAAGTTCAATGGTAGGAGTGGAACTTTGCATTTGTCTTGTGCAACTGCAAAGATAAACACATGCTGTGTCCTAGGTCACATCTTCAGCCTCTTGGGTTTTGTCTGTTGATGTTACAATCTTCTAAGCTGTGTTTTTATCTGTGGATTCTTTTGACTTTTCTCTTAATGACAGCAAAATTTCTGGTGAAAAGATGACACCATCCAATGTTATGAGAGATGTTAAGACAGGATGATCAGACACCTTATATATGCGCTAGCTACTCTGGGCTGCTTTATGGCCTCTTAGTAAAAATATATGTTTATCATTAACCTAGGGTCATTTATTGACCCCCTTAACCTACAAATGTTGCTTTGTACACAGTTGACATCAATGCAGCATAAATTACTGAAGCCTCTCCCTGAAGAATTTGTAAATGACATCAATTCTTTCACTATCTAGATGCCAGCTATCGGGGGGAATTCATGTGAGAGTTAAAAAACATGAGGTTAATTGAAATTAGCCCTCAACTGAAAAAGGAGTCTTAAAGGAATTTTGAAGTTCCATTAAGTATTAAAATAATATCTATTCCCATGTGGGAGGCAGAAATTAATCTCACATAAAGAACTGCAACTGTATTTATGTTTTTCACTTATCTTCCCATCTTGGTTTTCCTTCAACACCCTTGCCACATCCCGGGATTTGTTTCTGTGCTGCTTTCCACTGTATTTCTTTTTTTTCACCTTTCTTTGTGGTGGATTCCTTGCACTACTCCATGAAGGAGATTTTGCTTGACAATTTCGTCCAACAGACTTTCTGGGGTGGGTGCTGCTAGCTGCTTAGTGAGCAAAAAAATACCTCTGTCTTCTGCTGGGCAAAAAGCTTGTTTTACTGTCATCACATGCATATAAATTCACGCTTGCCTTTCTAAAGCAAACACTAAAATTTATGGGATTACGTTTTAAAAACCCTTATGGAAAAAGTTTACATGCTGTAAGATGACCATCCAGGAAAACTGACAGGCAGTGCTAGAAAATGCCTGAGATTAGAGATTTCTGTGGAGAAAATTCAGCTGTGGGAGAGCAAGAATTGGTATTCACTAGAGTTCTGCTACCAACTCTGTTTCTGAAATAAAAATCTAAATTCCTCATGGGAGCTTCAAGAGCAGCCACAGATAACACATCTCTCTTTATAGTGTTCACTCCTAGAGGGTGGTTCCCAAATTGATTCCTGAGGACCAAAATATTACATGCCGTTGCCACCAAGATGGTGGCAAATTCCCAGTTGGTTTTTCCACTTTCTCACTGTTAAACTACATTTGGTGATAGAGAAATAAAATAATATGTTCTTCCTTAAGAGTATGTTTCTATATAACCAACTGCTATACCTGCTAAGATACTTCCCAGGCAGCAAAGAAAGGAAAAGACAATCCATGAAATCTTCTGTCTTTTAACATGCAAACAAAGCAATTGAAATATTTGAAAACAGCAGTAACAACAGCTTACTGTAGGCAATCTGGTTTTCATAAGGGCTTGGGTACCAGGATGACACGCACCTCATGCCCATTTGGTGGAACAAGTCATCTGCTGTAATGCTACAAACCTCAGTTCTCCACAGGCATATGAAACTCACTTGCACTGCCATGTGATATTTTAAAATATGCTAAAGATTGTGTTTTATGTTATCCTTCCTTTTGTATTTACTAACAGTGTTGTCCATGATTAACAGATCCAGAAAGACAAACTAGATGGGAAAAGACATACTTACAGGTGGGAGGCATATTTTTTTGTGGGGAAAAATCACTAAATTTCACTAAAAATCACTAAATCACTAAATAAGCACCTTCATGACAATGAGTTGGGCCACTGTAATGTTAGAAACAAGGATGGTTATAAACACCAACAATGCATTAATGCCTTCTTGACATAACCTTTGAGTATGATTCAAGGGAAACTTGTCCCTGGGGTTTCTGATAGGAAGGGAACAATGAATTATGGTCAAACAAAATTGCACTTAGATACTATTTTTAAGCAAGTTAAGGTTGCTACAGTATTTTTAGACTGTTTACTGGAGGTGACTTAATGGAGATTTTCACTCTTGTATAGAGCTATCTCCCCTTTTCATTGTAACATCACTTTTTTCCTCCACCTCTGCTCCCGTACAGAACTGTACTGTCAGTTCTCTGTTCATCCTTTTATGTCGTCTTCTCTATCTCTTTCTATATATACATCCCAATTTTTCTCCTGTTCAGTAACCTACCTCTTTGTTTCCACCCTTTGTTCCATTTAACTTTCTGATGGCTGACATCATAGAATTTGACAAGACTGACATAAGCCACAGTGGGATTCATCTTAATATTATAAAAAAAATTCCAAGTGAAAAAAACATTCCCAGAATATTTTAATCACAATATTTTAATTAATGTGTTACTCTGAAGGCATAACATTTAAGGCTGTAAGGGTTCATATATTTAGTCTTAAATTACATTAACAATTAGTACCATAAACAGATAAGAAAATGGCACAGTATCACCAAAATGAGTAATTGGTTTCCATTACAAATAATCCTTCCCTTCAGCAAAAATATACAGAGCAGTATAACCTCCATTTCTCAGATGGGGTTGCTTCACTGCTGTGCTGTTACCTTTTATCCTCCAGCCACTGTTGTGGTTTTACAGCATTTGAAATCCTGCAGCCAACACGCCTTCACCTGTATGCCAAGGTGGGAAATGTCTGATCATCATTTGGGCAACCGGCTTACTGTCTTTTGATCTCAAAATTTTCTGATAGTTTAAATCAGAAGCTTTGGGAATATTCAGAATTCAGCAGTACTTCTGGAGGGACAGATGGATGAGTGGACCTATATAGTGAATGTCTTTTTTGCCACTGCAAAGCATGTGGGACTAATTCATTTTGTTATGGTTCTTGTGCTTGTATTTATGAATCCTTCAAAGGTGAGCTCTCATGTATGTTTTCTTACCATGGAACAGCCAGGGAATATGAAATCTCTGAAGTCATTTTTGGTAATGTCAATATGGACTTTTGAAGCTACCAAGGCAATGTAGTTTGGAGGACAAAAACCATTGAACAAAAGAATTCTAGTCTAAGAAAAACACTTCAGTTAGATATAGAAAATCTGTTTATTTTGGCTTTTCTGCACTATTTGAATTTGTGGCAATCAGTATTCATTGTAACCCAGAAAAACATTAATAGCAAAAACTAAGTAATGTAGCTCGTCTGTCAATAGATTAACAGATTGCTTTATCCCTACTTGTCCTCCTGATTGTCTGAGGATCAGATTTGTTATAAAGCAAAATTAGAAACTTAAAAAATCACTTGTTATGAGATGGTTTACTGGGTGTAGAACTATGAAACAGCTGTTCAAAAAGTTGATCCAGTGCTTACTTGAGACAACAGTTTCAGAAAGAGCATTCACCTGAAAAGTAATAGAACAATCCCCATCCCACAGTTCAACAAAACACATACTGCCTGAAATTCAAATGCATCATTAATCTCAATCAAATCCCATTGAATTTATTGGTAGTCAAGTTCACAGACACCCATTTTAAGAAACAAAACTTAATGCTGGCCAAAGTTCTGTAACAGTTGTTACCACAAAGTCATTACATTTTCTATTCACCTTATGTAAATATGATAGATATGCCTAAATGAGATAGATACTTCATGGTAGATATTAATATTTCTGTAAGGAATATAATGATTAAATCAAAACAACACAATTGTCAAAATACCTTAAACACATTTGTCTATGACAGAGAATAAGAAGAATGTAGAATTTATTTTGTATTAACAGAAGTGGTTTCATAATCTTTTTTATTAACGGTTTCCAGATTTTATAGTACTTTTTATTAGCCAAACATCTGATTTTTTACAAATCAATGTGTTCTGATAACCACAAGAATCACACTGGCAATACTGAAGAAGTAAAAGCAAAAAAAGATGTTTTTAAACTTGGGTATTATCTCTAGTTTCTGAGCAACTTTCACACAGGCACAACAGACATAACAGTTGAAAAGAAAAATTACAGACAAGAAGTGAAGCAGGATTTATAAATATTTCCAGCTCCTACGCATTATCCCCCTCAACTATAAATATAACTATCAAACTAAACTAATTTTATGACAATGTCTCCTTTTATCATTATTCTTCTCACAATCTCCTCACCTACTACTCAGTTCTCAAAATCCTATCTTTAATCTGCTGGATTTAAGTGTTAAAGGAGATTTCAAACAATGAATAGCTGCTGTAATCCTTCAACAGAGTGGAGGGGGTTAAGTAGCACCACTTTAGTCATGCCTGAATTCTGTGATTTTTGAGCTTAAGTAAAACCTTTTAACATTATTTGACTATACCAGGTTGATTTTTTTTCAGTTAAATTGCTAACCAACTTGCTGAATCTCAAATTGCTCCCATTTTTACAGGAACCATGCCAGGGTATTACAGACAAAATGGCTAAATTGGTTCTGGAGGGAACCATAAGCTGTTTAAAATAAGATTACATTTATTTTTTTAAACATCTTGTTTGTATGTATGTATGCATGATTTAGAGTGTTGGTATTCTGTAATTTAACTGTATGATTTTATGCCTGCTGAACTTTAGGATGCTCATGAAAATTAGGTTCTTGTTTCTCTTGTTCCTCTGATGAATGAAATTTCAATCAGTATTGTCTTAGCTCCTTTTCGCCTGCCTTGTGTTTTTATGTTAACTATTTCTAATCACGGCCTACTATCTCATTTTTTCCTGTTTAATTCTCCCATTTGGATGCATTTTTACACCCTTTCTTGCAACACACTCTCTTTCTTAATCTCTGCATTCTATTGCCAATTTCTCTCCCCCTACCTGATATCTCTCAGAACACCCTTAACCTTTATCCTTTTATATCAGCATCTCTACAAACTGCAGCAAAGCACATTTGAAAATTGCAAAGGAAAGCATAATTCCTAAGGAACAGCGGGCAGGTATTTGTGAGACTGGAAAACAAGCTCTTCATTGCAGACCTGGTTCACCTCTGAAAAGTACCTGCTGGTGAAAATTTCTTTTTTACATCACTGCATGTTTGAGGGAAAGCCGAATCAGCCCCTTGTTGGCTCAGCTTTAACGGCAGGCAAGATCAGGTAACGCCTCTTGTAGCACAAACACAGTAGCACCTGCCAGAATTACACTGCACCACATCTGTGTTTAACTTGGAAACTGCATTTATCTACAGAAATTTTAGGCCATGTAAGACAAGAAACTGGAAACAGTGAAACCAGAGATGATAGCTAGTAATCTTGTCCTTCCTTCCTAGCATTACAAGGTTGAAAATATTGTGGTTATAGACAGAAAAGCATGATTTTAACAGCAAGGTAGCAAAAAAACCCTCTTTCTAAACATCTGCTTAGCTTAGCTTTCTAATTCTGACAAGGAAATGGAGGGTATGCTCTATTTGATCGCTAAAATGAAAAGGAGGAAAAAGTACCTTTCCCAAGCAATTGGAAAATTCCTTTAGTTGTGGCAATAGAATACCCAGTTATTTGACATACAAGCAGACTTTTCCCTTGATATAATTATGTATTTAAGATACATAATTAACCAGTTTGTAAACTGATGTCTCAGCTGAAGATCACACTCACTGAATTCACATCCTTGTTTTGATATGCAGTTTAAATGGGAACACTGCTATGTCTTCTACAAATTCAAAATACACACAACTCCTTCTCAAGTACTTTATTTGAGAATCAAGGTCTGTAAAGTCAATGTCATGAGTAATTAAAGACTGTGTGAAAAACCCCTGCACTCATCTACACGAGCTTATGTACATCAGCATACCTGTCGCACAGAATTAATTCTGCCAGACTAGAACAGAAAAACCAGTAGTTATTGACAAGTAGAAAACCAGACAAACCTATAATCATTGACAATTGAGAAAACAAACAAATGAGCAAACAAATAAACACAACCAGCAGTAAACTGTGTATAGCTAAACTGTTCACTAATTCTATCCATACTGTCACTGTGGTGGGTTGACCCTGGCTGGATGCTAGGCACCCACCAAAAGCCTTTCTATACCTCCCCTCCACTGGAGAGGGGAGAGAAAGTATAGCAAAAGGCTCATGAGTTGAGATAAGGACAGGGAGAGATCACCCAGTGATTACCATCACAGGCAAAACAGACTGAAATCGGGGATATTAATTGAGTTCATTACCAACAAAATAAGAGCAAAGTAATGAAAACTAAAGTTAATCTTACAAACACCTTCTTCCCACCCCTGTCTTCTTTTCCCAGCTCTACCTTCTCCCCCTCAGTAGTGCAGGGAGACAGGGAATTGAGGTTCTGGTCAGTTCATCACAGGCAGTTTCTGCCACTGCTCAGGGAGAGGAGTCCTCCTGCTCCAGTGTGGGGTCCATCCCACAGGAGACATGAACTTCTCCAATGTGAATCCATCCCAGGAGCAACAGTTCTCCACAAACTGCTGCAATCTGGGCCACTCCTCCATCAGATGAAGTCCTGCAGTCACAGCCTGCTCCAGCCTGGGTTCCCCAGAGGGTCACCAGTCCTACCAGGAATCCTGCTCTGTAATGGACCTCTCTCTCCACTGGTCTACAGGTCCCTGTCAGAACCCTGCCCCAGCACAAGGCTCACTCTGGGTCACAGCCTCTTCTCAGGTACCCACCTGCTCCAGCCTGAATCTCCTTGGACTGTAGGGGGATGTCGGCACTCTCTCTTGACTCTCTGGACTGCAGGGGGACCGCAGGTCCCCCATGTGTGAGAGACTGAAATGTTAATGGTTAATCACTCAAACAATTGGCCATTTGCAAAAGCAGCAGGTGCTTTGCTCACAAGGTGACCACCGAGGTGCAGAGGAGATGCACAGCCACCACTGGAGGCTACAAGCTGGGGTTTGAGGCAGATAAGGGAAGAGGTCGATAACAAGCAGATCCTATGGACAAAACATATATGGAGATAGCGGTGATCTTATCTTAAGGAAAAGATTTTTTCACCTTACTCAGTTTTTTTTTTTTAATTATGCTATTATTTAGAATTAATTTAAATTGTTTTGAACTAAAGCAGTAAATAAAAAGCCCAGATCCTTATTTACCAAAATATCGGCAGTTCAGCTCTCTAAATCCCTTTTTTTTTCCGAAAGATGTTTCAATACAAAATTATGGTTTTCACAATCTATTCTGTCTAAACACTTCCTTTAATGGTTTTTTTACATGCCCAGTCATCCTGTTTTTCAGTTCTGTATTGATATATATTGTATCATATGCATATTTAAAAGTACCCAGGCATCTCTTAAATGAATCAGGAAACCCCACCTAATCCTCATCCATACAGATAAACATCACCAAATGCCAGCAATGAGATCAGTCAATAGAACAGTATCTGAAGAGCTAGCATAGATTAAAACAAAGTTGCATACAAAATATACCAACAAAAGATTTCTCCACCTATGTTTGTCATTGGTTATAATTAAGACTAGTAAAATTACAAAAGCAAAAAGGCTTGGTTTTAATCTTCTATAGCACTACCTGGCAGAATATGAAGATGCTCAGTCATCACTAAATTAACTTTCTTGCTGCTGTTGTCATAGGAGTGTTTCAGCTTATTTCAGATCATCTTCCCATCCAGCTTTCACATAACCTGCAAATAAAGACAGCATTGTCCAGGACGACTAAAAATCATGACCTTTATACCTCATCTGTCTGCAAAATAGACACCTTGAAGCATTAACAAAACTAAGTCCTAAATTTGAGTAGTCACTTGAGAGGTATCATTCACTGCAGTGCCAGTAGACTCTTTGATCTCTGGTGGCTGAGAAGTCAATAACTCTTTCTAGTGGTGGTTCTCCACCACCCCTCGAGGCATGCACAGAAGGGGCAGCAGATGTAAACCCAGAAAGTAACTGAGAAAATAAATCAGGAGAATGGGTCTCTCAGCTTACCCAGCATGGCCAGCAACTCATGTTTGCAGCATCTTTATCAAATTGCCAGTCATTTATTTGGGCTGGAAACAAAAACTGATTTGACTACTTTTCACTCACTGGCCATTCTTTAATGCTGATTTTTTTTATTCCAGGTTATATATGTGTTTTCTTAGAATCTTTCTTTTTGATGTTGTGTGAATAATCCAGTATTATACACATTTACTGATGACTTCCATTCATGTAGCTCAGTAAATGGTAGGCTCAATGATCTTAGAGATCTTTTCCAACCTAAATGATTCTATGATTTCCAGTTTTCTTTGTGCAAATATCTTATTTTTCATTGTCAAGTATTAAGGTATGAGGAATGGATTTGTTCAAAGAGACCAGAAGATCTTTATCCTTTGACAGTGTAACAAATCCCTTATTCTCAAATTACTCAGCAGGCCTATCTTTTTCTCATACGTCCACCTGGTGCCCCGTAACATGCTGGATAGATGTGAGGAGCATCTTCATTTTTAACAAAATTCCTTTGTTCTGTTTTAGTGTGCTCAATAACAAATAGCTTGATGTGTTCCTAAACTTTGCGGTGAACTTCAAAGTGAAAAAAGATCAGGCATACCTTATCTAGCACTGAATACTGTAGGTCTGATCAGCATTTGTAGAAGAACTTTGTTGACAACTGATCCCATGACCTTTCAGGGGTCTAAGAAACACTGTGAAATATCACTGGTGTGATAACTCCATACATAACATATCAATAGAAAGTGAGAAAATCATCAATGCTTGTGTGAACCAAACTGAGTTTTTCACAGCTCAAACAATCCATAAAGCTTTCTCTTTGATGTTTTAAGAACTTTTCACCTCTTTAGTAAAATAAAGGCTCAAAATGGAAGAAATTTAATTCCCTCTCTTTCTATCTTCATATTTTTACACCTATGTGCTCTGCCAGAGCATTTTTGCACTGAGCAATACAGTGCTGAACTCTCTCACACTTTCTGCCCACCTCATACCTCTGCCTACGCTTCCATCTTGTTTTCTGTTCACAGGCAACATAGTAGATCAAAAAAGCAATCCTTTTATCTGGAATTGTCTGAAAAAATGCCATCATCCCATTGGACATCACTGTGGTACTTTTTTTTCAGTGAATGTGTACGTGCATGCTAAATATGTGTGTATAAGTCTCGTTCACACATGTGCAAGTGCCTCATGCATACTCCCACCTCTCTGAAATCAGCAGCACTTCCCTCCCATAGTTTGGTGAGTTAAAAAATATGTTAGTATTGATGTCCTTCTGATCTGTGAAGTGAACCATCATTTCTGCTTGGCTCAATTGTTTTTCTCTTTCCCACAGCCCATCTAACTAAAGCAAGAACAGCTAGAGAGAAAGCAGATGAAAATGGGGTGGAAAAACCCTGCTACTTGAAGGCCAGCAAATCCTTAACACACAGGAGTCTGCTCAAAAACCCACAAGGCTCTCTATCAGTTTCTTTATAGCTTTTGTAACAGGATCTCTGATAATTTACTTCTCTGCCAAAACAGAGTAAGATGTGCAGTTCTTCTCAGTCTGTTTTTGAGTGATTTAAGTCAGTCTGTGAGGATCCCCATCCTCATACACAAAGTGATCTGCTTTCTCAGCACTCTGAACTGGGGAAAGAGAGAGCACAGGTGGTATCTTTTCTTCTGCCACACACTGGGAAACAAACAGAGGGGAAAATCAGAAGAAGCAAAGGGTACCACAGCCCTACCCTCCAATGGTAATTGGAAATGAGTCAATACAGAGAGACTTAGTCCTGTACATAACCCTTCCTTCTTCACAGGGCATCTCTATTGATCTTTTAAAAATGAAGTGATCTTTAGCTATCAGATCCTGTTTCGAGCTTTGACATCTCTAATCTCTTTCTCCCAATATGTTTGCGTATGTTGTTGAAATTTAACTAAATCTTTGGGCTACTTGAGACAGGACTGCCTTTCCTGTGGCCTGTTGGCCACTGGCTTGCAGAAAATGATAAATGGCTGAGTAATGATGCTCACAAACTGACCAGGATCATTGGGTCTTTGGGCAGTACTAAGGAACCAAAGTCCAGGTCAGTTTCAGCAAAATTAATTGGTCATTACTGACTCCATAATGAACAGCAGAGGTTTATGGCAAGAGATAAGAACATTTTCCTAAAAATAAAAGTGAAACTATATAAGGAGTGCTTGCACAACAGTAAGCTATACAATCAGGCCAAGCTTAACTTAAATTCATAGAATATCCTCATTTGGAAGGGACCTTGGAGGATCATCAAGGCCACCTCCTGACTCTACACAGAACAACCCCAAGAACCACATTATGTGCCAGAGAGAACTTACCAAAAGATTTCTTGGGCTCTTGCAGGCTTGGTGTCATGACCATTTCTCTGGGGAGCCTGTTTCAGTGCCCAACCACCCTCTGGGTGAAGAACTTCTTCCTAATACCCAGCTAAACTTCCTCTGACACAACTTCAGGCCATTACCTCAGGTCCTGTCACCACAGAGAGAGATCAGTTCCTGCTTCTTCGTTTCTCCTCACAAGGAAGTCGTAGACTGCAATGAGGTCTCCCCTTGGTCTCCTCTTCTCCAGGCTGAACAAGTCAAGTGACCTCTGCAGGCCATATGGCTTGCCTTCCTCACGCGTCAGCATTTTGCTGACCCTCCTCTGGACACCCTCTAATAGCTTTATATTCTTCTTATCTTGTGTTGCCCAGAACTGCCCCCACCCCTCGAGGTGAGGCTCGTTTGTCCCGCTCTTTTTGTCCCCCAAAAGAGCGGGACAATCCCCTCCTTTGCCCGGTTTTGATGCTGTGCCTAATGCACCCCAGGTCACAGCTGTCCCTTCTGGCTGCCAGGGCACTGCTGGCTCATGTTCAACTTGCCACAGACAAGGACCCCCAGGCCCCTTCCCGTGATGCTGCACTCTAGCTCGTCATTCCCTAGTCTGTCTGTACACCCAGGGTTTGCCCTGTCCCAGGTGCAGAATCTGGCCCATGTCCTTGTTAAGCATCATATGGTTGGTGATTTCCCAGGCTTCTATTATGACAAGACGTCTATGCAAGGCCTCTCTGCCTGGGAACTTGTCCTGGGATTTTTTTTCTTTGCATTTTCCTCCATTTATTTGAACAGTAATCCTCTATTTAGCATCAAACATAGAATTGTGAGCATATGAACTTATCTTGATCTATTTCAGTATCTGACAGACAAGCTCTATTATAACAAAAGCTGTTCAGTGCTTTGCAGTCTCAAAAAAACCCACAAAGGCCCCTTCCACATCTGAGCTGCAAAGGACAACCCATCTGCCTGGTTGTATGAACACTAATTGCTATCTGACACTTTTTCCTTATTGCCTTGTGGGGTGACTCTGAGCTCTTCCTCAGCTCCTGACAGAACTCATTTATAAAAATTCACTGCTGGTATGAATGTTTTAATTGTCTTGTTATTCAAGGGGACTTGTTTCTGTATAAGTGATTTTTTGGATGTTTCTTCCCTGCCCATTTCTAGTCTTCCAGGCCTTATAAGAATCTAGAGAACTGGGGCTTGTCCTGTTCAGTATTTAGTCTTCCTGTTCCTCAGCCAGGAGTTGTGAGTCTCAAAGCCACTGAGTAAAAATATAACAGAGAAATAATTTCCTGAAGTCTAAGCCAGAGGAGAGGTCAAGAGCTACAGCCAGTGGCAGATTCAAGGGTTGTGCCCTGGGGAGCTGTCTGAGAGGTCCTGGTTCTCACCTACAGCATCATAGACTGCAGAGCCCAGTCTCCAAATGTATCATCTTCTGGCCTGCTGTGGCACTGCAGTCGCCTTTCAATACCAGCAGGACTCAGAGCATTTAAAATGAACCCTTGTGTCCTGTGGCACATAGCAGTTATGATGTACCTCTTTATTGCATCCTGAGTGGAGTTTCCCTATAAAGAAATATTGATTGAAGGAAAAAACCTCATAAGGATCAATGGTTTATGTTCCAGCTGTGTTTTATGTTACAATAACAGCTCTTTGGAGAGTTGGTGCTGAGTGAGTGCAAAGTAATACTAGTAATTCCTCTCCTGTTGGATCATCCTGTACCAAAATCTTCACCATTCTCACCATTGACTCATGGAGAAAATAGCCACCATGCTCTCAGGGGATAGTGGAAAAAAACCAAAACAAAACAGGGGGAAGGCAGGCGGTAGAATACGAATAGGAAATCTGCTCCAAAGGACAAATGCACCAGGAGATGTGCCAGTGTGTGCTGGGGGAGGAAGTGCCAGTCTCTGCCCAGTCATTCAGTAGCTAGTTGTTAAAACACTACTGGCCTAACTCGTCATTGCACGGCAGAAGCTGCAGAATGGTACATGCCTGGATAGTGGTGGGAAACCAAAACTCCATTGCTCTGAGCTTGACATGCTTGCAAACACACAGCATCCCTGCTATACCTTTGTCAGTGCTTTTACAATTTTAAGTACATCAGTATAGAACTAGTAATGAGTTGTTTGCAAAGGGATTTCATTTGTATGCCTCCATTATTAAATATTGGAGAATATATAGAATGCACATGATCTTTTCTGCCTAGGGAACAATAGGACTTCTTTCCATTCAGGAAGAAAAAGTTTTCTTTCAAAATCTTAGTCTTCTTTCTCAAGCACCTCTTTGTCCCTACTTATTCCCCCCTAGACACTTGTCCTTCCTTGAGGTGAGCTACTCCATGCTACTTCCTCTTCAGACCACTTTCCCCTACCCCAAAGAGCTTATTATCCTCACACACCTCACATTGCTGTCTGTAACCTCCTGCAAACATCCCTGGTGTGGGCCCTCTCCATCTTCTCACCTGCCATGCAACACAGTCACACTCCACCACTGCATTCACCAGCTTGCTGAATTTCTGATGTAGGGCAAAAGAAGAGTTTGGAGTGCAAGACTTACAAGGAGCAGCTGAGAGAGCTGGGTGTGTTCAGCTTGGAGAAAAGGAGGCTCAGGGGAGACCTTATCACTTTCTACAACTCCCTGAAAAGACTGTAGCCAAGTAGGGGTCAGATCTGTACCTCCAAATAACAGGTGATAGGACAAAAGGAAATGGGCTTAAGTTATGCCAGGGGAGCTTTAAATTTGATATTAGGAAAATTTCTTATGTTCTTTGTCAAGCTTTGGAACAGGCTACCCAAGTAGGTGGTGGAGTCACCATCCTTGGAGGTATTTAAAAGATGTGTAGATGTGGCCCTTACAGACATGGTTTAGTGGTGGATTTGGGTGCTGGGTTAATGGTTGGACTCAGTGATCTTAGAGGTCTTTTCCAACTTAAATGATCCTATGATCCTACAATCACCCCAAGCGACTTCATTATCATGTTATGCACATGCAGCTTTGCCATGTCATTTGGGCCAAGGGACACCACACAGTGGGCACAGAAGGATTTAAAAAACCCTCAGTACGCCTGGTGAAGCAAATCCAAACCTGCTAAAGGATTTTGAAGTCTTAAAGGGGTGGCCCTTCAGATCAGGGGTGATGGAAGGACTTTGTTCTGCTGTATCCATTCTGCAGGGACGATTATGACTCTGACACTGAATGCATTCACAAAACCCACAATTTAAATACATTTTTAAAATGTGTCAAGGATTTATAGACTGCTGCTTGAGTGAACTTCTAAACTGGGAAAAGGCAGTACAATTTTTAATGTAAAGCCATTGCTACCTAGCAAGAAAACACTTTTGTATTCATATAAAGTATTTATTGGGTGTGAGGTTTTATAAATTGTTTAGTCCTGCAGCCTTAAAAAAAAAAAAAGACCGAAAAACCCAGGCTATTTTGAATGCATTACCAAGCATCCTGTGAAATATTTCACATAAAAGGAAACAGGAGATGTATAAATGTAAACAGGCTAATTGTATGCAGATATAAATTATGCATGTTGGTCTTATGAAAAAGCATCCCTGATTTGCAGGGGTCTTACTCAGCAGCTTTGTGTCTTGTCTAAGGGGATATTTAGTATGGCTGTGATGTGCAGAATTTAAAATAAAACTGAATTCGGCAGAAGAAAAATACAGTCCAACTGTGATAAGACTACACTGTTGGGAGTAGGAAGTGTTTATTTTATTTTGCTTTATATTTTATTTTATTTTATTTCAGGTAATTTAATTTCACTTCACTTTATTTTATTTTATCATATTTATTTTGCTTATTTTGTTTTGTTGGCCGTTCTGCTCATTAGCTCTGTTAACGTGTGTATGCCTGCCCACAGATAGAGCCAAGCAAAAGATTGCGTTAAGACTTAACGTTTGCAAAGGGATTACGGTTATTTTGATGTTTCTTAACAGGGATATGTAAAATATTCTCAAAGTCACAAACCTTTTCATGGTTGAAACACTTCTGATTAGTCCCAGACACAAGCAGCCTGGGCTGCAGAGGCGCAGAGCAGCTGCAGTTCCCACCAACCACCCTGGGGACAATGTGGAGCCAGCACCTGTGAGGAGCCTGGCTTATCAGGACAAATTCTAGAAATGATTGAAACAGGTCCCTGCCCAGACAAAACTATACCACTCACTATCTTTTCCCCCCAAATCTTGCAGAATTTCCCTCCTACAAATAACAGCAGCAGTATATTTGAACTCAACTTGCAATATTCATGCTGAGGGATCCTTCCAAGTGGGAGTAGGATTATGTATCCCTTGGATACCCCCTGTGGGTATGACTCACGTCCATGTTTCCTGTCTTTCTGGCATGAATTAGCAAAATTATGCTGAATGTGGAGGCACAGGCAAGAAGGTTAATCTGAACAAATCTGTGTTACAGCTGAGGTGGAACCAAAACTCAAGGAGCTCACCGCAGTCAAGTTGAAGCAACTGGTAATCTTCACCCTAAAATTCTGGAGGAACTGACACAACTATTCGAAAGGCCTGAAGCTATGATTTTTAATGAATCTATCAAGCCAGGATAATATAGACTGATTAGGGAACAGTAAGTGAAGAGGGAAAAAACATACTGATCCAGGCAATGACAGTCCCATCCATTTTCTCGGGATATGTCTATTAAAAAACAGATAAAAGGGTACTTCAGTGTTAAGTGACAGTACAAAAACATCAAGACAAAGTATAAATGCAGAGAAAGAAATTTTTTCAATTGGAAAAAATGTCACAAAACAAAATGCAATCTTCATTACCACTTCTGGTAAAATAGATGCACAGTGAATGGTTCAGTAATAAAACCACAACAGCTTCTGACAGTGTGTGGTGGTACACAGCTCCATTAAGTGGAGCTACTGTACCTAGATATTCCAACCACGCAGACACACAGTGTTGCTGTTTCAGAAAGCTGGAGGGAAAAAAAGAAAAGAGCTATTTCTGACTCGTCTATTGCTTCTTCTGCTACATTGTGCGATGGGGCAAGAGGCACAGCTTGCATATTCACCTGCCATGATAAATTACATCAATTTCAGTCCCTCAAGACAGAGCTACTGGTGCAGAGAGCCACTAAACACTACCAGTTGCTTTATGCTACAGACATCAGACAGTTAAAAGCACACTGTGCAAGTGAAACATAACCCTGTATCCTGGGACACAAATGTGACACAGGCTGGACACAAATGTGAGAGGGAAGGTGGGATACTTCCTTCACTCATACATTGTAAAGATGTTCTCATCGGGCTACATCCTTTGCTAAGACTTTGTACTCTATTAGAATAAGCCTGGAGACTGCCATTGGCATGTCTAACCCTGTCAGCTTTTCCATCTCCAGCAATGGTCTGTACCAGCTGCTCTAAAAGAGAACAAAAAAAAGCCTACAGCCAGCAGCTATTCAATAACAGGGCCTTAGGGGAAGTTTCTTCCCAAGCCTCATTAAGTGTTGGCTTCATTCTCAAATTCCTTTTAAACTTCTCAGATTCTATTCTGGCCACTTTGTCTGGTGTCTGCACTGTGGACTGGGCTTTCCAGAGAGGATTTTCCTTGGCTGGCGCCAGCAACTTCTGAGCCCACACTCACAGCTGGCTCCAGAAGTGAGCAGAGGCTGTGCACCTCTTTTGATCCAAGTGACTGGTGGGGACAGTCACCACAATGCAGATCACAGCTGCCCTACTGGAATGCAAGTGGAAGAAGATCCCCCATACCTGGTTCCCATTGATCTGCATTTTTCTCTTTTTTTGGGGGGATGAGATTTCTTCTTGGAGTTTGGCGAGCAGGGAGGGGAGCACTTTAAATCCCTTCTCAGACTCTACCTAAAGGACTCTGTTGTGCAGCAAAAGAGAGTGTGTGCATGTCTCCAAGTTCCAGTTGACAATGCAGTTCACAGCAGGGTGCACCTGGGCATTCAGAAGGCAGAAACAGCACTCATGTATAGGGAGAACCATAAATTGTTAGTGAATTAAGGCCCTAAGGGTTGTTTAAATATTGCAGTAATCATCTTGTCAGGCAAAGTCCCGTATTCTGCTAAGATTAATCTGACATTCATCAGCAAAGGCACAATAGAAGATTATTTAATTTGGATCACACTGGACTGGAAAACTGGCAGAAGGACAGAAATTACCCAAATTGGAAACAATCTGCAGAGAGTGTGCCAGACAAGAAAAGCAAGCAGAGAGCAAGAAAGTGGGTATCTGTTTATTGAACACAGATACATTAATTGCAATGTATACATACATACATAACCTTAATGTAAATGCTTGCACACAAACATAAAGGACTATGGAAATTTCAAGAGCATACAGTATTGGTCTAACTTTATTTTGGTAATAACTCCCTGGGATTCTGCTTTAGACTTAAATGAGAGTAGATTGGGACTACTGACAATAGCTTTTGAAACATCTCTCCAGTATCACTTCTGCCCACTTTTTCAATTCCTCCCTCATATTATCGAAAAAGGAAGCAACCTCAAATATTTCATTTATATCCTGGAGTAAACACTGGCCTTTATGTGACTTACTTTCAGGCCAGAAGTGCTCTCTTCATAGATCATATATTTTAATTATTGAACAGTTTAGTGGTTCAAGAAAGATATCTCCTCTTTTTAAAGTCCTTTTTAAAACTGCATCAGTGGGCAAGGGAAGGACTACACATGCCATTTATCTGGACTTCTGTAAAGCCTCTGACACAATCTTCCCCCCAACATCTTTATCTCTAAATTGGAGGGAGAGAGATTCCATGGGTGGACTGTTGGATGGATAAGAAACAGGCTGGATGATCACACCCAGTGGATAGTGGTCAATGGCTCAGATTTCCAATGAACATCAGTGAAAAGTGGTGTCCCTCAGAGGTCCATATTGAGACGAGAATTATTTAATATCTTCAGTAATGACAAAGATAAGGGATCAAGTGCACCCTCAGCAAATTTGCAGATTATGCCAAATTCAGTGTGTGGTCAACACAGCAGAAAGACAGGATGCCAAGTCCCAGTAGAGGGACATGAACCAGCTGGAGAAATGGGAATCTCATGAGGTTTAACAAGACTAAGTCCAAGGTGCTATACCAGGTTAGGACAACCCCTGGCATCAAAACAGGCTGGGGGTGGTGCTGGTGGGTGAGAGGCTGGACATGAGCCAGCCCCATGCATTTGGATCCCTGAAATCCAGCTGGATTGCTGGATTTGCTGCACCAAAAGAAGTGCGGGCAACAGGTCTTCTCTTTTCCAGTCTTGTGAGACCCCATCTAAAGTACTGCATCCAGCTCTGGAATCCCTAGCATGAGAAGGGCATGGACCTGCTTGATGGAATACAGAGGAGAGACACCAAGATGCTTAGAGGGATGGAACTATTCTCCTGTGAAGGAAGGCTGAGAGAATTGGGGTTCAGCCTGGAGAAGAGAAATCTTAGGGTTACCCAATTATGGCCTTTCAGTACCTGAAGGAAAAAGATAGAAACTTTTTACAAGAGCATCTAGTAACAGAACAAGGGGGTATATCTTCAAACTGAGTAGGTTTAGATTAGATATTAGGAAAGAATACTCTACTGAGAGGATGGTAAAGCACTAGAACAGGCTGCCCAGAGAAGCTGTGGGGCCAACCCTGAAAGTCTTTAAGACCATGCTGAATGGGGCTCTGAGCAACCTGGGCTAGTGGGAAGTGTCCCTGCCCATGCCACCGAAATTGTAACTAGATGATTTTTACAGTCCCTTCCAAAACAAGCATTCTGTGATTCTGCGATATGATTTTATGATTCTTTTGGCAAGTTCACTTATAAATGCTCCCTCCAGCTTTCCTAACCATTGCAGAGTTTTTCCATATTGCTGTAGTCTTCCTATATGTTCACGTGATGATAAATTTCATAACAGCTGCATATACATTATTGGCTTTCAACCCAGGGAAAATAAAAAATAAAAACACATTCCCCTGGATCATTGCCATTTTTTACCAAATAAGTGACTGAGCTTATTAAACTTGTCAAACAGCAAATACAAAGAAAATGATGGTTTATCTTACTGATTATTCAGCCACTGCACACTGGTGTGGGTAAGCGCATGACTGAAACATTTATTCCTGTTAACAAGATGTCTCTACTTTGCTTTCCTTTCTTCCTTTAGCATTACTGTTATAAATGATTAATAGCCAATCGGATAGAAAGAATAAATTTTATTTTTCCATTTTAAATCTATCTGGGACAGCCACGGGAAACAACATTCCAATGTTGGGTGAAACAGACGACCGACAGCAGGGCTGCTATCTCGCACTGTTCCATGATTTACTGGTGGTTGAGTCCGAGTTCTTATACTGTATTTTGTGCCTCCTGGCAGCAGAGGTATTGTGTTTTTTTCAAATTCAAGCCCAGTCTTTCACTTGATGATGAACCCTGAACAGATTTCCCGGTGCTGGGCCGCGTCTGAAAGGATTTTTCCGGAAATCTTCTTTTGGGATGATGATGTCGTCAAATTCAGGGTCCACCCTCGAAATGGGTATCGATGTGTTGATGGTGGGTTGATGGTGGGTTGATGGTCCGGGTGCCCAAGATCTGATTAGCTCAAGGAGCTACATCCTGGGAAGTCACCCTCCTTTTTGGTGTAAATCGAGATGTTAGATTGTATACAAAGCATGTCTCGGCATTTGGTGAACGCCCGTCCCATTCTGGGAATCAGGGTTACTTTTTATACTTACAGGGTTATAGAAAATATACATTCTATCATCTACTATGTTTTAATTGCACGAATTTATAGTTACATCTATTACAATTACCACGGAACACAATGTCCCCCCGCCACATTCCCCATCTCCCAAAAAAAAGTAGAGTTCTTTAGAGAGGAAAACTTTTAAACAAAATATAAAATATTAATTGTTACCCAGTCAAATGGGCATATAATCAAAGGGTTTCAAATTCCCTAACAGTTATCTGGTGTATTTGTAGGCTAGCAAACAGTGAGGATAATTTAGAGCTTTGAACATCAGGGCTGAATATAATCAATGTGAATCAGATTCACATTACCAAATTGAAGATATTTCATATGTACATTATGTCAGATCATGAATCAGATTTGTGTAAACTAAAACTTGGAATACACAACCACCTTCAAAATATTCAACCACAGCTACACCAGTATATGATTATGTTACATATCAAACAGCCATACAGTGCAGCAAAGTATCAAATTGAGAGACCTTTGCTGCTTTCAGGACATCTACAGAGCCACGTTTATACAGCACATTACTGCCAATTCATCTATACCCATCTGAGTAAATCAGTTGGCAGAGAGGGGCAGATTACCACTAATGGCTCTATTATGGAAAGAAGCTGCAACCATTAGCTATTTTACATATGGACAAAAGAGAATTTAATTGATGGCCCATCGCCCAGCAGGCAGAGAGAAATGATGATTTTCACCTTAATGCCAGGCATTAAAAATTCACAGGGCTGTGGAAGAAAGAGATGTTCATCTACTCTCACCCTGCTTATGGGTCATTTTAAGTATAACTTGAGAAAAGCAGCACAAGGGGAGTTGTTCTGCTTTGAGGAAGCTTGAGTCATCTGGGAAAAAATTCACACATTGTAGTATTCCAATGTTAAGGTGTTAAAAAGCCAATACAAGGGTCCTCTTATTTTTCTTAGCTACAATTTTAGCGTTACCAAGTAGTACTCAAGCATTCAGCAAAAAAACATTTTCTGGGTGTTTATATTAGCAAATGAAGGAAAGAAGAAGGATTTTTGGAGCCATAGCACATAATACTAATCATACAATTTATTTTCACATACTTGAATATGTGTATACTCATGTATTTATACATAATATTTACTTAATTTAGCATATATAGTAGGCTTGTCTGTATTTGTATGTCTTCAGATTTTCATTTACCCAAATGCAAAAAGCCATTTCACTGTAGTGTTTCATCTAGTATCTACATTATTATGGTAGGTCCAGCCTTACCTTCCGTGTTCAACTCAGAAGCTTTTTCTTATGCCTCTCCTCCCAGAAGACCCCTACAGACCTTGCTGTCTTCAGGATGTCTGTGTTTCTCACTTCATATCCTACAAAATGGTGAAGGTTGAAGTTGCCGGGGACTCCAAACAGGAGAAGCATTAACCCTGGGGTAAGTCACAGATTTTGTTGCTGAGGCACCTCTCCCATTTCCTGCCTTCCTGTAGAGGTAAAGGCTGCTGGGTCTGCAGTAATTTCTAAGATGTTCTAAGATAAGCTCCACCCTCCCATGCAAAGTCACTGCAGGTTATTAGTAAACTTTCAGATGGTTATGTTTGTGACTAAACAGCACAATGATGTAGTAAACTATATGCTCTTCAGGGTATAGACTATCCAAAGGGAAAACAGAGCTGATGAGCTGGAGAAAGGGTCAAATATACAAGTTATGTGGCCAGTGGCAAAATTTTTCTACAACCCCAATTGATGTAACAGGATGAAGTTAATCTGTCATGTCTGTAATTTGTATTTTATATGAGCAGTGTGAGAATTGTAAGAATATATGAGCCTTGTCTCTTTTATGCTTTGTTAGCTAGAGTCAGGCTGAAAATCTCTAGCCAGGTTGGTCTGCACACAAAACCTGACTTGTCAGGCTAGAACAAAGAGTAGACAGCTTTTTGTATTGGAGACACTGGATAGAAATAAGATCACACTACTTACTGTTGTAAAATTGGACAAGGTAAATAGGGAAGGGAAAGTGTCTGTACGCAATGCTAGATGCAATACTGGATGGATTTTTTACAATATGCATATGAAAAAGTAGGTTGGTAAGCCAATCACAGAAATTTCAGAAGGAATATCCCATGGTCATTGCAGAAAAGTGAGGGGAAATGGTGAGGTGGGGAAAAGCAGGCTGATGATGGACTATTCCAATTTGTTTCTCTTTTCCAATATTTTGTCAGTGTTCAGGAAACAGAAGTTACCTTCCTTAGTCCAGATTTCATTGCTTTAATCCATAGCACTGGAAGACAGAAAATAGGCAACAGTGGCTGTCGGACAACTTTGTTCCCATCTCTTCCAAGAATCCAGAACATTCTCTAGCCCTGTATAGGCTGTAATGGTAATCTAGCATGGGTCTGTGACAAAAGCAGTGGTTGAGGCCTTGCTGGGAAGCTTGAGGGGGCTTCAGTCCCATCCACACTCCTCTCCTACTAACTGTTAGCAAACAGATCCTCTGGGGACAGTTTTATAGGATGGTTGTGTGAGATCTCTTGCTGTGAACCTCCAGTGGCAGAAACCAGAGCTTTCTCACTTTCTTTAGTCACTCTGGTCCTTTTTCAGTAAGAAAAGATATGGCAGTGTCCTGAGCTGCTTTACTGGCTAGCTTGCTCTCCCCCCAGCATATATGAAAGATCTGGTGGGTCTGAACCTTAGGCTGAAGCGTGGTTGATGGCGTGGAAGAAAGAGTGGACTCTCACGTGGTTCTCACGAGGCTTTATTATGCCCTCCGAGCTGCCCACGAGCAAGAGCAAGCTCTGGCCCTCTGTCATCACCGTAAGTATCCCGGGGGCGTACACTGAGCAGAGGGAACCTAGAACCAATTCAGGAGTGGGGGGTGTGACCCAGAACAGGGATACAATGAAGAAAGATGGGGACTTAAGGACTCTGTCAAATCAGCCAGCATCTTCACTAGAATCTTCCTAATTTTTACAAGGTGATTGACAAGGTCCATTACCAGGGAAGGACCGCAGGGTTTTGGAGATGGGGGTGTAGGAACAAACCACTATAAACAAATAACAAAAACATACAGAATTATTGGAATTCCCAAAATGTACACTGCCACAAAAAGATTTAGACCAAAGTGAAGATTTCACCTCAGAAATAAGAAAAACTGGACCTATCCCTTTCAGGTAGGCAGCTATTGCTATCCAAAACCACACACAGTAAAGACTCAGATGGTGGGTGAGGGAACTATTGCCTCTGTCAGAAACCTGCCTCTGTCAGGTTTCTCCACCAAAGTTCATATGCACATTCCCACACAGCTGTAATAATTGAGTAGATACTTTCATAACAGGAACTAACAACTATCAGTCATTTACACTTTCTGATAAGGAGGGGTGCATCCACACTGCATCCAGCAAAAATTAAATAGAGTTTGAAGTGTGGAGTTGGTTCTTTTCTAAAGGCACACGTGAGAAGGGAAACTGTGTATTCATTTTAAAAACACTGACGTCTCTAGAGATTTTTGACACGTCAGCATCGGAAACAGGAAGGCTGGAGAGAACAGCCAGCAGTAACAAGGAGCAGTAACCATGTGGCCTTCTCCTTCCACTCTTCCTTTCTTCCCCTAAATGAGACATCTGATCAAAGGCTCTTGCAGAATTGCTAATGAAGACTTATTTTTTTATTTCCATTGAATCCAGCACCCAGGGGAGGAATAAATGGGCAAGAAGGGTAAATCTTCACTGGCAAAATGATGTAAGATCAGGAGTCTGCTGTGAGAGCAGGGCTGGGAAAGCACCTGCCACAAGTCAATATACCCTGATTATTTTCAACTATTTAGGTTTTGAATTTCAAGACTGATCTTTTGCATGTTTTATCAAGGCAGAGTTCCTTTCGGAGCAAGTAAAGGTAGCTAGGACTCATCCCTAAAATAATTGTAAAGAACAGGAAACTGAAAAACCTTTCAAGCTCCCTGGTCAAAGGAAGAATATTCTACCAAAAAAAAAAAATATATATATATATATATACTCCTACTGTAAATAAGACAGATGCAGTTTCACTTTCATGATTTTGCTTCTCTGTCTTTGGCCTTGGATGCTGTCATCAAGAAGAGTGGGTATAATCTGTGTTCTTCATAAAAAACTAAAGGACAATGATTTCCCTTATTATACTCAAGGTTGTGGTTCTCAGAACGAATAAAAATTGCACCTAATTTTCTACCTGATTAAGTGAAGGCTCACAAGAAGCTGCTCTGAAGTGGCTAAAATTA
The DNA here is from genome assembly GCA_024734555.1 of Trochalopteron elliotii. NCBI lineage: Eukaryota > Metazoa > Chordata > Aves > Passeriformes > Leiothrichidae > Trochalopteron > Trochalopteron elliotii. Next base: position 2,593,608 of record JANPWX010000009.1, read on the forward strand.
TATTGTATATATTATATACAAATAAGAGGTACTAAGATCAGAATTTCTACATTCATGGAGAAAAAGGAACCTTTTTAGAGTATGTAAAATTACTAGAGTACTTATTCTGTGTTCATGTCCATTTGTCTTTTTAATAAAAAAGGGCAGAGAAGTGGAATTTACTCTTTCTGGCTTTATATTAAGGTTATGCAGGTTAAACTGAAAAATGTTAATGCATTCCTACAGGCAGTTAATGGAGAGTTTGTACAACCATTTCTTGACACAAAATTATATTGTATCTCTCTCTTCAATACTTTAACTTGACTTTTAATGATATCAACTGATTACATTTATCTATGTAGAATAGCTCAGTTACTTATTCCTCTGATTTAGCTGTTTATTTCAATGTACAAAAGGTACATTCTTATGATATTTTGTTCAAAATCAAATGAATTTTTCACCCTGTCTAAGTATTACAAGAGCTGCAAAGAAAAGTACTTAAAAAGATATCAGCATGAAGCCTGTTTAAGCAAATATTGGTTTTAGATTAAAATTTCATAAGTGTGTCCAGCACTGATTTATACAACATTGCATAATATGGTTTCAAACTGTCTATTACAGGTTTCTTTAAACTATATAGACATAGCTAGTGATTAAAGGCTTTTTGTTCAAGTCCCCTGTTGGTTTAGAAAACGATGAGAAAAAAAGTATTCTCAAGAAACATTACATGATTAGTCTGAGAATGCAATTCCTGAAACAAAATTCATACCGAGTTTTTGTAGGTAGCAGCTCATGCAAAAATAGTCTTCTAGCAGTTGTGTGAGGAGTATTAAAGCTCCAGACTCAACTAAGTCAACCAATATCTAATTAGGGAGTTGGGATGAAACTTTTATCCCTCACTGGCTCATTTCACGTGTTGCCCACTGCAGAGAAGATTTCCTGTCCTCTGGAAAGCTGTAACGTACTGGAGACACCAAGTCAGAGCCAATTGTTTCAGAGTGGACCAATAAAGCACAATTCTGCTTTGTCAATGATGCAAAAGACTCATCTCTGATTAACTTCTTGGGTCTTCTTCACTGAATAAAATGATACCAATTCTATGGTTTTGTTCCAAAAATGAATACAACCCTGGGGCTTCTGGAAAAAAAGCAAACATCCTGACTTTCAGTGAGCTCTGTGCAAGAAAACCTGCATGCTTAAGGGGAGCACACATCCTTAAACAATGAACACCTTTACAACTTCAGTGACTTGGCAAAAGGCAGAAGAGCTGAAGGGAAATTCAAGCTGCCACCACTATTTTTAGGTAATCCTGTTTAAGTATACCATCTGCACAAGAATATGTTGCTTCTGAAGCCACAGGTTCTTCCATCACTTCAGGCCACCTTTCTAAGGACACAGGGAACTCCTGAGAGGGCATGTTTGTCCCCTGCATCCCGACAGCTGACATCACCAGATCTCAAATATCTTCTACCAGGCTCCCAAGTTTGCCTGGATCTCAAAAAGTAAAAGCCTTTGTCTACAACATTATGTTAACTCAAGGGAAATTAAAAAGCACAACAATTTGTCAGGTATATTGAATTAATTTGTTAAAAATAAACAAGGTTAAAAAGGGAAAAGAGTGTTACTTCCAGCAAGGCAAGAGGAAGTTCCTGTTTACAGACTGTGAAAAACAGCTCACCAGAAAAGTGTGCAAGCAAGGAATCCAATCCTACAACACCCTTAGTATCATTCCCTTAGTCACACTGTCTCCTAGGACTTGCTGTGTAGTATTTCTTGCCTCAATACCCCCAGAGTTGGGAGTTTTGGGGCTTTTGAATGTAGAAGAAGGTTTTCATTTTCATAGTTTCTTTGAAAATCTGTGCATTTCTCTAATCTGCATTTCTCTAACAATCAATGTGCTTCACTGCAGTGTACCTTGAACATCTGCTTTGCAACTGTGTGAATGTGAAATCCTTAAAGCCTCTCTAATATTGCTCCCTTTCATACAAAGAGAAGGTCTTGGAAGAGCCAATTCAGGTCTACTTTTTATCTTGAAAATCAAAAAAGCTGTAGTTTTCAGCTCACACTGTATTTTTTTTCTCAGTAGAGCTGTGGTTTCATTTGTTTTTTGGTTTTTGTTTTTTGGGGTTTTTTTTTACCTCAGTGTGAAGAAGATCCATCAGAGTTTAATTTTATTTTCTGTAAATCACACACAACACGTTAAAACTCATTGTTAAAGGTTAGTCACACCTAACTAGACTGAATGCCACAGCTAATATTTTCCTGCCTACTTGCTTTTTAAAGTGAAAAGATATGTGAAAAGCTGTAATGTTCTTTAAACATAGGTTATACAAAAATTGAGACTGAGCTCTTTTAACAAAATAGGCATTTGTCCTACATCTTTAAGATAAAAGGGTCCCAAACAAATTGAGCAGAAGTAAGAGATAAAGAGGTCTTTACATCCTCTCACAATATCTAAAGAACCCCTGACAATGTAGGCAGATTGTTTCCAACTCAAATGCTGATCAAAAAGAAACTACAGAACATATGCTTACAGGAATGAAGGATCAGTATTGACAGTGTTAGTGGGAAGCATATTAGCTACATACAAAAACCCCCTTGGGTTTTGGAACTTTACCACACCATTCTAATGCTACAGTCATCAGGATTCATTCTCATTACAATTACATGTAGTCCAAAGCAAGAAGAAAAGTGAAATAATTCAGTATAACAAAGGCTTCCAGTCTGTAAGAAAAAAGACCAAGTTTGGAAAATTAACTCTGTGGTGCATTAATCTGTTTAAAGGTTCTGGCTACTGTTTAAAATATCATAGTACAAAATAATCTAATACATCTTTCCACTCCATTCTTAAACCTGAGTAAAAGTAAAACATTAGCCCATATATTTATCTACAAAAGTCAGTTCTGTCTTTTCTTCCATGCTTTTGTTTTCCTATGAAATCAAGAGCAGCTGAGCATACAGGGCCAAGGAAGTTGCCTTAGTGATTTTGTGGATCATCTTTTCCTTACAGATGAAAAGATACTAACACTTCCTTGCATGAAGTGTCTTTTTAAACTGTCAAAGATGCTTGATTAATCCTTGTTCTGTGAAAAAACCTTCATGCTTGGCTCCTTGTGTCTGTGGAAGCCAGCTTTCTGCTTCAGCACCTCTTTTATTAACCCTGATCTCACCATGCAAACAATACAAGTTTTTGCACTTCTGAAGCTCTCAGATTATATTCTACGTTTGCATACTGTGAGAAAACTTTCATGCGTGATTGAGCCTGTTTACATTTTCCCCATCTGATTTGAACTGCTCAGATTTTATGAGTGCCTCTAACTCAGCTGACAAAGATAGCTTGTCTCTGCACAATTAAGTCTTTCAGAGTAGCCAGAAGTACCAAGAGAGTGGAAGGGAAAACATAGGAAGCTCTAAAGGACAGATTCCTACTTAAACATTTGAGTTAAATTTCTTTCAGAGGTATCCTACAAATGAAAGCACAATCAATGTGTTTCTGGTTTTGCTCCTATGTTACAAATCTCATAAAGGTCCTTGAATATTTGCTAATTTTTTAATTCACAATTTTGGTTTTGGGGCTTCATTTTTTATTTCTAGAATTCAGAATTGCAATCCATATTTCTTGCAAAAGTTCATTTTGGTCATTTTGGTTTAATTTGGTTTGGTTTTCTAAGAAAACTTTAGAACCAGGAGAAAAATCTGTCTTGTTATGGCAGCAAACAAACAAACAAACAAACAAACAAACAAACAAAGTAATGGAAATTGGTTAATTAAAAATATTCTAACCAATCTAAATATATTGTCCAAAATGTTTAGTTTTATTGAGGCTGGAGAAAAATAAAGCATCTTTTCCATTGTTGACTACCACCTTCTATTTAGAGAAAGTTCACTAATATAAACCAAATATTTGAAAGTCTGTTATGTTCACAATTCTAAAAACATTTATGCAAAACATATTTTAATCATAAACAATGATTAAAATACTGAATGTTTCCCAGGTTAACCATGGCCAAGCCAAAATATTTTCTGCCCACTCTGATGAAATGAAGAAGGAATTTTGTTTCCCTTTCTTAAATCAAATGTACTAATTCAATAGCTCTACCTAAAAAAAACTTGTGAGAAAACACTCCTTTGTTTAAGATTTAAAACCCACAGAGCTTTTAAGAGCAAATAAAGATTGTGCCAGATGCTGCACAAATCACATATGCACGTTCATCAGTGATCCCTGCTCAGCCATACTTCAGGACAAATAAATAATATGTGGAGATGAAGCCTCTAAAGAGTCCCTTGGGAAAACCAGGAAATACCTGATTTTATATTCCTGATATTTCTAAGCACATCACTTAAATAAAATAAACTCAACCTCAAAAGGAGAAAGTTTTCTAGCTTTTCTTTCACATCATGAAGAAGAAGAGAGGGCAAAATTCCAGTTTTCCATCTCACTCCAAGTCACCTTTAAAAGTGCATGCTTTTCCACAGCTCCAACTCCTGTTCCTTTAATTAAGAATGACAGATGCTCAACATCTGGAGAAAATAAGGTCTGATTTAGTGGCTGCATTGCACTGGTGGAAACTTCAGACTGCAGGTTTGGAGTTACAGAAGGTTTGAAGTAGATATTTAAGCCAGTTGAGCTGCTGAAAGAAAACACATGAAGTGATGAATAAAGAAACAACATGAGAAGGAGCCTTAATTTCACTTAAATGGTATATTTCCATTTTTCATCGTCATAAGCAACCTGCCAGCCTGGTCAGTCCTCTGTAACTCTGTGTCTCCCTTGTCTTGTGTGCTTGCCCTATGCTGTTTGAATTAACCGATCTTTTGTCTTTGCTCATTTGTTACATCTCACCATCATATTATCACACATATTTCAGTGGCAGATTAAATATAAAAAAAAAAAGAGGAAGAAAACCTCAGATGCTCCAGTACAGTGAATTAAATAACATGGCACTATGCTGACCACAGGCAGTTTTCCCACTCCTTGGCTGTGAGCTCGAAAAACGTCAAGTCCATCAAACATAATTTGGGCTCAAGGATCTTCAGTGTAAAGACACTTCCAGTCTCTCTGCTCATGTCAGTGCATGAGGCTGGCCAGGTGTCGGAAGTGGGAAGGCAAAGGGAGCATGGGGAGGGTCTTCAGGCCTACACTGTGCTAGATCCAGTACCCCATCATCAACTCTTGGCCATACAGACCCAACAGACATGTAGTGATACTTTCTGCAAGTCTATTCCATTTTGCCTCTGATGGTAATTGATAAATTACCTATCACAAGGAGACTTTACATAATTTTCTCCTCCATCTTCTTGATGAGACAGACCAAGAAAGTGGCTGGGCGGGGGGCTGGCAGATGACCAAGGTCAACCCATCTCAACATGTAAATAATGTACTGTATCTTTTAATTGAAATGTAGGCAATATAGCTATTCTGGTTTAGTCTGCTTTCTCCACAGAAACAAGCCCTTTCCTACCTTCCTACCTCCCCCCAGCTAAGAAAAAAAGGAAACAAAACCCAAGCAAACACAGCAACAAAAACACCACAAGTCATTCTTGCAAACTGATTCACAAAAAAAAATGTGCTGTAAACTCATGCTTACCTTCCATATAGTAAAATATATTGAATAAGTATTATGGGAGATATTTAGCCACAGGGCAGTATCTACAAGTTACTGGCAATACATTTTGTGTGACTTTCAACATTTTGAAAAAGAGGCAACTAACTTTATTCAGACATAATTTTTCACTATTGTATAAAGCTAAGTCTAAAATAAAGTGTTTTCTAAAATATGCAGAGTCCATTTTCTCCCCTAGACTCTTCTGCCGTACTGAAAATTATTTCTTGTGTGCCTTTTTCCATCATAGTCCAGAAACCAGATTAAGGAAACAGCACTGGAAAAAACTAATCTTCTAGTATTTCCAGCCTAAGTAGTAGTCCAGGCCTCTGGACCCATGATTTTCTGAACCAGTCCTCCTACTGTGAATGTATAATTTTGGCTTTAAAGAGGAATCCCAGGACTATTGCAGGTGCCAGGAAAAATGTTTCATGTCCACTCAAGCTCAACAGCAAGCATAAAGGCTGTGGGGAGGAGGTATACATATAAACTGAGGTGAAAATTATCAGTTCAGGGAAAAATTGAAATATCTCAGTCCTTTTGGAATAGATCTTGCTGGAGGAAAAAAAATGCTTAAGTGGCACAGATTTGTCTGCTGACAGTATTAAGGTCATGGATTTTAATTGAGATTTTCTTCAACTGATGGCAATTTCTATTTTATCTGATATTTGAGAGGAGGTTTTCTGGGTAGAAAGCATAGTTCAGCAATAAAAGGAATCCTGGGAAGGCCAAGGAGTAAACATCACCTTTTAGCCTTTCTGGGATTTGACATTATTGTTCATAAAGAAGGGAAATTGTGGGGTTATTTATTTTATTTAGCATTCTTCCTGTTTCTGATAATTGCAAGGTTTGTTTTCTCCAAACCAGGGGCTTTAAAAGAAAATCTCTCCAGACCAGTTAAAGTGCATAATAATACATATTAAATGTTAATTGTTATTCCTATTAACAACAATCTAAAATTCAGTTTCTTTAAAGAAACTTGTATAAGAAAGAGCAAGACAGAAAGGAAAACTAGTCTTCAGAAAATGACTAATACGTGATAGGTGTGTAAAAAAGCTTTGAGGTAAAAAACTAGTTATGTGGGAAAGATATTCAACTCAATTAGATGTTTTTGAAATTGGAAAATGAACCAGAAAGAAAAAATAAGGTTTGCATAATTTTATATAGTTAGAATTTTCATCTTGAACAGTGAGGAAGTTATGAGATTTTTAGAAGTCTTTCATGTCAAAACATTTTCTTTCCTTTGAAGGCTAGTGTTTGAGTCATCTCAAATTTCATCTTTCTTCTAAGAAGACTGAATTTCCTCATCATGGGGAAAGCCTTCTCCTCTCCATGACTCCCATGCAATACCAGCTGTACTTGAACTGTTCAGAATGCTGTGTCTAACATGTCCCAAGAAACTACCCCAAGAGAGAAATCCCACATCCACCCTAAGCAATCCATTTGAGGGTCTAACTGTCTTCGCAGATTTTAAAATTTTATGCAATTGAAACTTATTTCCCATTGTCCTCCTCAGAGAGAATGAGGCACTGTTTATTCTTCTTCAGAATGAGATCTTTTACACATGTAAGCTGATTGTCCCCAGGGAGACGCCCCCCGCCTTTTTTTTTTCTAGATTATTTTTGCCAAGGTCATATTTCTTGTGTAGTCTTTTAGGTTTATTCCTCTCTGTCTCGCTTTTTATTCCTAAGAATTGTGCCCTCTGTTACTTCACAACTGTTCTCACACCAGCTGCCTTTCTGCAATGAATTTCTGTGAAGTTCTTTGAAGGTAGGGTAGGAACTGCTTGACAGGCTATTTGTCACCATACCAGCTTTCTAAAAGATGGTTGGGTATTTAAAGTCCTCCATCAACACCAAGTCTTTCATCATACCTGATCTCCCAGGCTGGGTGTTCAACGGCAGACTTCAGCATCAGATCACTCTTTCCAACCTTCTGTTATTGCCCAGAGATTTCAACCGGACTGTCATCCCTTCCATTCGGGACTTCAGAGCATGCATGCATGATCATGACACTTCCAGATTTGTAAAAATTCACTAAACCAGTACCAGAAAAACCTAGCATTTGTCAGGGCTATCATCCTAACATGAATGGATACAGCTTCAGTATTGATGCCAGCCAGGTTTAGGATTGTATCAACATATGTCAAATTAGAATGCATCTGTTATGGCTCTTCTTTGCTGCTTTACTGCTGCCCAGCTTCCAGCTCCCAGGTACCAACCACACTGCCTGCCATGTTTATGTGACTGCTTTACATACCAAGGGCTGTTATACTGGTGTAATTTATACATCACCTGTTTTACAACCTCACAAAGTGCCCCATTATGTGGGAGTCAGGCTGCCTTGTGCTTGGATCATTTTCTGACTCCTGCATGTGTGTAATATATTCATTTCCAGCACTGCTGAACTGTGCTTAGCCATCAGAAAGGTGGTTGTTCCAGGTCGTCTTATTGTACAATTCAGGTTTTTTATATTGACAAAGCTTAAATGAGATAAATATTTAAGCAGAGATAGTGGGATAGTGTAGTAACATTTCTTTCTTCATTATAATGGCATAGAAACAAGAGCTATTGCCTTTCTTCCCTCCCTGCTTAGCTCACTGAAAGCATACATTGCAGTGCACAGAAAAATGGCAAAATTTCTTTATTCTTAACGATAGCACACTAATGTGTGTTATCTGTAACTGAGTTTATGTCCCTTCTGATTCCTGTGGTTGCACAGTAAAACATTGCTCTACCTTCAAAGAGCCAGTGATTTACAGACCGTACCACACTCCCTTTTAGGACCCTGTTCACACAGGACACAACCCAGGTGGGGGTCACTGAAGTCTGGCAGGATGCAGTGCCCATGTAAAGAGCTGGTAGAAGAGACCCCATCACACAGCCAGATTTTATTTAAAGAACTGATCAATTCAAAATACTTTTACTGCAACTATTCTGTGCACAAAGACCCTTTGCCCTTTAAAACAGAGTATATGATATAAATTGAACATCTCCATTCCCCAATTGAGGGCATTTCTTTTTTAAAAAATAAGATAATTTGTAAGAGAATCTTGTTCAGTCATTTATAAATAGTCACCTCTGTAAACCAAGAAATAACCTTGTTTAAAAAAGTACCAACATTGTTGTTCTGTTGTCACCCGCTGGTAATTGAAAATGTGTTTCTGTCAGTTTCTCCTAAGACAGAATGTAATTCTTTCTAAGATCTTGATCTTAAATTGGCAAAAAAAAAAAAAAGTCAGTGATAAAGGAGCCAGAAGTTGTTATTCGTACTTTGCACTGGTGATATTGCTACTGCCCTTTCTTATAATCTAAGACATTATTCTTTCTGGCTCCTGGAGGGCAGCAGTACAGTCCTACTTTTTCATTTTTTCCTCTTGCATTGGTATTGCACACTGCTTTGTACTGAAATGTGAGGACCTGCATTACAAAACAAACAAACACCCAAAACCATACAGGACCAAATCTTGAAGTCTCACCTTAGTTTTCAGATTTGCCATTACTCATATGAATTCAAAAGGGATTGTACTAAGCAGATCAGGGGAAGAATTAAGAAAAGCTCTGTGATTAAGGCAGGTCTTTATGGTAGAGTAATAACAAACCCTCTGTTCCTCTGCTTGTGCTTCACAGATTTAATCTGATTTTGTTTGTCTGGACTTGTGGAATAAAATAATAAGAGTATTCCTTGCACTGTCTGATTGATCTCTTGTCCCAAAAAACCAAAAACGCCTATCAAAGGAGAACTAGATTTGAGTTGAGGCAGCACTGAGAAATACATCTTTGCAGATTCTGTACTTGAGGTGCCTCATGCCCAGTGAGACCAAGGAAAGGAGGCACCAGCATCATAGTCAGGGCTATTTGCATTGTTGTACCCATCTTCCCCTTGAGCTAGCTCAGGTAACAGTAGAGAAGATGGTTTATTCCCAGAAAGCCCCCACAGATCCCAGTGTCTTCTAAAAATAACAGTTCCTCCTCTGGTGTAAGTACAGACCTCTTCTGCAGGTTACAGACAATGATTACAAACAATGTCTAACAAGCAACCATGTAGATCAATCCAAAAGGAAAGAAGGGAAGCCAAGGGAAAGATCATAGGCAAACTGCATCAGTTAGAGGAGCTGAGATTTGTCACTACAAACTGAAGCTTAAAGGGCCAGTTTTGCTGGACAATTTGTGATATATTAATCAAGTTAAAAATTTTAGGCTTATAATGTCATGGTTTCTGTTATTATTTTTTTCTGTATAATCATCACCTCTGCCTTTTTTTTTTCCCCTACATGCCTTCATTACCCCCACACATTTTCTAATATTTTTTTAGGACCTTTAAGTTTTTGCTGAACTTTTTTCTTGATTGATAGTGGAGGTTGGAGAGTCACCCTTAAAATATTTTAATTCTTTTGGAAAGTTAAGTACTCAAAAAACATGGGACATGATCTGACTTGGAGGCTTGGTTTGCAATCTCTCAGCAGAGTATCATGAAGACAATAAAAGTTTCTCCATAACTCTACCAGAATATCTCACTTAGATGAAAAGGTTACTGCAGGTCATGGGGGTAAGGCAGTTCATTCACTATCACCCATTCCACTCAGGTCCTCTCTCTGCTGAGAGTGTCTAGAGGCTAACTGCATTCCAAAGGAAGATTTTAGATGTGGACATACTTTCTTTATGCTGTAGACTAGGACCAACGGTTCATATCCATTAGGCCAGCAAAAGAAAGCAATCAGATGGCAATGATTTTCAATCACTCCTGGTTCAGGGTTAGATTCAAACAAGTGACCTGGAGGTGAAATGTTCCACATCCCATTACTGATCTTCTAAATTATTCTTCCCCCACAGATGAGGCTTGACACGCATAAAAAAGTAGATTGTGAGGAATTGCAATAGGAAAACTGAGACAGTAGCTCATAATAGATGTGGATTTTGTAAGCCCTTTATGCCTAGGCAGTATTGTTATGGTACAATGATAGGGCAGAATTATTGACTGTATCTAGTGGGTCGTAACTGAGTAACCACACACAGCATAACCAGTTTATGAACTAATTCAACTGCTTTACAGTGTATGGCAATTTTTCTTCATATGAAGAAGCAGCTTATTAGAATTTCTATATTTTGGAACTATTTAAAATAAGGAATAGCTGACATAATCTGCTTCCTCAAAGAAGAATTTATTCCTAATATTTTTTTCTTCTTATAACTTCTCCAGTAACTTACTGATGGATAGAAACATTTTTCAGAAAATTTGTCTCTGGGGTGCAACCAAATCTGAAGATGAGAAAAAGTGCTGTATCTCATGGAGGATTTCATAGGAAATATAGAATGGGAGAAAATTAAATTCCAAAATAAAAAGTGCCTCAGAAGATACTTTGGGGGACTGAGTTCAGTAAAAGAGGTAAAAAATGCTTAGGTAGTTTCCTTCACGCCCTGGACAGTTATCTGCCTCATTGGAGAGAAATACAAACATTAAATGAGATATCTGAGGCAAGACAAACACTTCTAAGGACTTACATCATTCTCTCTTTTCCCCTGTCTCTGTCTTTCTGATGCTATGAGACATTTAGCAGCTCCCACAAGGGCTCTCCCCCTCCAACCCAGCAGCCTCCAGTCATGGACCAAAGGTGCCACCAGTGCTAGACCATGACAGACTGGCCCAACTCCAAACAAGAACAAACAGCTTTGTGTTTGTCCAGGCTTGAAATAGTTTCATTCTTTGAGAGGAAGAACATTTTGCAAATTTGTGGGGTTTTATGTTTGTCTAAAATCTAAACAGAACTTCTTGTTTAGTGAAGCTTTTTTTTTTTTTCAGGGAGCAGGCAACCATAAGAAGTGAAGATCTCGCAAAGCATTTTTTCTTTTCAATTCCCACCTCTGGCAAGCAGCTCATGCAGCAAAGAGAAGGCGCACAACAGAGCTGGAGGAGCGAAAGTGTTCTGCTCTAAAAATATGTGACTGTGAGTGATGCGGAAAGAGGTAGACAGGGAAGCAAGAGAGTGTTAGTAACACTTTTGAGGATCAATCAAGTGCTCGCCTTTCTGCTATCACTTGAACTGTGGTGTCACTCCTACAGGACTTTAGACAACTGTTTGTTGGAGCACTTAAAAAATCCATCACTTTCCCTTTTCAGGGATGAATGAAAAATAGCAACTAGGGGAAGAATAAATTGCTTATTCCACATGAGAAAGGCTGGCTGAGTTTGGCATCAAATAAAACTTCCTTCACACAATGCAAGATTGCTTGTGTGCTGAGAAACCAAATGGGCTGTCAGATTTTAGATCCAAGCTGACTTTGAGGTGTATTGGGACCTTGGTTATACAATTAAGTCAGAGGGAATATAATTCTTCACAGTGTTATCCAGTCCATATGTAACTTGAAGTTTGTCCTCTAATACTTATTTAGGATGAGCTAAAAAATTTGTCTCTCAACTGACTGCAGAAGGGACCTGGACAGCTAACTTGGAATAGACAATCAATTTTTGATAGCTCACATTAGGGGAGGTGGAACCAACCTGCAGTATGTTTCATATAACCAGTAACCTACTATAATTTATTTTTCAGAATTAAATTTAAAGAGTGGAGGAGGAGAATTTTGCCAGTAAGGCTTGAAAATAGACAGACACTTAGCAAGATAGAGACAAAAAATTATGTTCCTGGCTGAAGGTGACCCAAGGGAGAAGGCTTGCATTGAATAAGAGCAGCCAGATTGTATTTGGGGTGGGGGAGAGGGAGTGGGACAGGAGAGAGAAAAGGCTTTTAAAAGTCTTATTCCATATGTGGCCGAATAATAGAAGGTATGTCAGGAAAAATAAAAAAACACCAAACCATCAAAACTACCCTATGTCGCTGCACTCTCCAGCTGACTCAGTGAGGTACTGGAGCCTTTTAAGCCCAGTTTGCAAAGATTCAGCAGACCACATCTTGGACAGGTTCACAGCAAGGAGTTTACATCTCTCGTCTCTAAGCTAAACTCAAGTCTGGCATAAACATACCAGTGTTTGTCACTCAAATGCTGCCCGTAGTAGTGCTTCTCCCAGTAGTATGGCCTCTATGGTGTTATTCAGCACCATTGGTTATCAAAAATGAAATAAGGATGATTTAAGGAGAGGAAAGGAGAAAAGTGGGTGAAAAGCACCATCCAATCTATTCAGTCACTCAGAGGATAAAAATACTTAAATATCTGAAAGGCAGTTACATTGCACCATCGGTTTAATTGGTCTACATATCAGAAAATTATCTTTTACTTAGCAAGGAAGTGTTTATACATCAGAGTCAGGATACCTCTTGTGCTGATAATGTGGAATAAGAAACGCATAAGCTTTTACAACCACAGGAAAGAAGACTAATAACAAGAAAGCAGATTAAGCTTTTACAAATAAGAAACTATCTCCCAGCTACAGTAGACCATTGATCAGAAACAAGACTACACCTTAATGGTTCTTGTTTTCTAGGGACTGACACCACTCATGGCTGCAGACAGGAGAGGAAATTTACCCACAGAAAGCTACCTGTGATGTACTGGCAGGAGACACTATAGAGATGCTGAGCTTCTGCCTCTATTCCTGCCAAAGCATTGCAGGGTTGGACTGGGAGATTTTACTAACAATTTTTTAATAACTTCAGCTTTTCCTTCCATACTGTAGAGTCTGATAGTGATTTTGGCACTTTTGTACCTGGCTGGACAGGTTTTGTAGAAGGGAGGAGCAGACAAGTTTGACAACTTTCAGGCTTCATTAAGTTCAAAGATTAAACTACGTGCAAATCTATGGACAACGTGGCTGAATGTTGACTTGCATCTGTGTATAGGCATTGCTATTTGTACTCAGTCAGCTTCAGAACAGTCTATTCAAATTCCCCTGAGTAATCTGCTCAAGGCAAAGCTAAACACTTGAAGTCAAATCTAATTACCTCTGTGCAGAGTGGCCATCTAGCCAGCACTGTCCATTTTTGGTCAGTCTGGATGCTGTCACACCATCTCTTTAAGTGCCCAACAGCAAATTGGTGAAATATGCAGAAGCAGGGACATTAAAGCATATGCTCAAGATGTTATACCTCATGTGCTTGCCATTGACAGCTTAATTTTCACGTTTGTGAATGTTGTGATCTTGTTCACCATAATCAGCATACAGATACATGAAGAACTAATGCTTGTTTATTTCTTATTGATGTACTTTAGCTGAATTAATACAAGAAAGCACCAAAAAGCGTTCTTTTAGAACATCAAGTGTGATATGAAATGAGAAAGTGAAAGCAGAGACCAGTTCTGTGTAGTCCCATAAAGGGATGTGCCCTGTTATCCCCACTGTTTGTCAGTAGAAGCTGGAGGGTTTGCTGTAATAAAAGTGATTTGAGCAACCAAGGGGAATTTTTCAAGCCCAGCAGTTGAAATGTGTTACACTGCCATATCTTTGCCTAATTCTGGCTCACAAAGCAAGCCCAGTGTTTGTCAAAATCACAAATTACCTGGAATTTAAGAGCTCAGAAGTCCCAAAGTCCAGCCTCCTCCTTCCTGTGCTATGCTGCTTGCTGTGAAAAGAAAAATATTGGAAGGTTTTGAGAGGCTCCCCAGATTGACGTCTGCTGTTCGATACCCACCTAATGAGCTGCTTAACAACTGTTACCAAAATTAATGAGTCAAGTCACAGTTGTAATTACCATATTGCAGATCACAGTATTGTATTAGATTACCATGGACTTCTATTTAGGAATATTTACACCATGACGACTGTTTAAAATGTGCTCCAGTGTTTCAGCAGATTGCATTGCCTCATAGCCCATATTTATTAGGCTAGGCAGGAGTCACAGGAATGAATTCATGAATTCTTTGGCTCCAGCTTGTAGGGATCAATGAAGAGCCAATCTTAATATTAAGAATATCCAGGTATTGAAAAATGCACAAATGTAAAACAGACCTTAATTGTGCATGTGAGCATATGCAGCAAAGGAGCAAGTATCTGGGTGATGAAAACAGTAATCTGAGGCCAGAAGCAAATCCTTCATTTTCAGGATATATTAATACAACTGGGCATAAATTAGTCTGATTTAACTCCTACTTCAGGAGAGAAGCAGAATGCTCAGAATATAGTTCTCCAGCAATTTAGGATAACCAAGCATAGTTTCCTCATACAGAGTCATGTTCTCTTCTGTTCAGAAAGAGGTAATAAACAGTTCTACACAACAACATCCTATACATTATCTTGGAAAGGCTGTAATTTTACTTTCCTTCTATTTCACTCTCTGGTAATGGGAGATTACAAAATATAGATAAACAAATCTTCTTTGCTTCATGAAACCAAATGATGTGAAAATGGTCAGGGTTCTTGTGCATTTGGATTTAACTCCTATTTGTTTACCACTAATAAGGGTTCAGTAGGCTGTGATATGTGTATGTGTGAGTAGAAATATTCTTTATTTGATATATATAAATATATATATATATATATATATATATATAAAAGGCACCTGAACCAGTACAAGTAAACCAGCTATTCAAGTATTCAAGGGTTGCCCTAAGCCAGGTATCACAACAGGGAAATGCTTCCTGGAGCCTCTCCTCCATCTGCCCAGTCCCATTCACTTTTCTGCAGCCCCCACCACCTCACTGTGTTTACAAAAGAGGGCTTGCCCATGCTACCTCCTGCTCCTGTGCAGGTCACTGGCAAGCTACAAAACTGCATACACTGTCTGATGGATAACTTAGCGGGACTTGCAATGAATGAACGTTTGAAGCACTTACCTTTGAATCCTGAAAGGGCAATTTCAGAATGGTTGGTCTTGGTACCCCCATTTCCTTCTCCAAAGAGAGCCTGTTAGGACAGACAAATGAGGCAAGTCAATAACATCCATGGGGACAGGATATATTGAGCCAATTCAAGGGTAGGTGGGGAGCAGCTGCGGTCCAGCCTGTGAAATACTATAGTCATTGCCATTGTGCAGTGAGTGATCAAGCCCCCTTTATTTACACCTTCATATAAGTGCTGGCAAACACTGATTTATGTGCTGAAAGCTGAAAACTGGGGTATGGCCATGTTAAAGAAAGAAACATGAGCACATACATGCCCAGACCAGCAAGCTATCTTCTGTTTGTCCAGGAGGATTTTAAGCCACAAAGACCTGAAGCAGATTGACCTTTTATTACTTTTGAATTGAGGACAGAGTTCCACTTTAAAGGCTCAATTATATTGCTAGGCTTATTTGCTTTTTATGATTTTGGAAGATGCCATTGTAGCTTGGGCAATGAAACTGAGCTTAGGCTCTATTATGTGCTGAATTTCAAGCCCCGAATTGTAGTTTACAATTTTAATCAATTTGGTGCATGAAAAATTATTATATTTACATTTGAAGTGCAAAGTTATAAGGACTGATATTTGACAACATGGCTCAGATTTCTACCTCTGATATTTGACAACATGGCTCAGATTTCTGCCTGGTTTTACCTCTTGGAGAACATGGAGTTATCCTGAGAAGTATGTGGTTACTGGCCTTTTTGGAAAGTTCGATAGATTAATGATTTCTGATGTTCAGCTATAAATAGTTGATCTTCTGTAAAATTCATTCTATCAAGCATTTTTGAATGGGATATCTACTCTGATTTTACTAGGAGAAATTTAATTATTTGGATAACTAGACAGAGACTTTCATTTGTTTTCTATCTACCTGCAGAATTACTTGTTTTAGTTGCCTAGTGCTTTAATAATCTATTGACCTCTTCAGGAAAGAGGAACCTTGCTGCTAAAGACCATTCACGGTGTGGTTATTGGAAGGTTCTGAGACAGATGCTTTATGTGAGGAAATGCCAGCGTGCAGCAAAAATGTGTGTGCTGGAACCGGCATTTACCACTTTCTGTGTTAGAAATGTAGGAAAGCATGAGTAAACATTATGTGTCCAAGTCTTCATTTGAAACCATGACTGTCCAGGAAATTGGTTTTTCCTAACTGAGAAGCTTCCAGAGCACTGTACAACATATGGACCCTTTCAATGCTGGATGAGAGAAATCAGATTTATTTCAAAGTATTATTTAGTAGATCCCTATAAGGAGACACAGTGCAAGAGAAAGGGAAGGAAGAGAGAAAGGGAGGGAGGGAGGGAGCGAGGGAGGAAGGAAACAAGGAAGGGAGAGTGGGAGGAAGAAAAAAAATGAGGGACGGAAGGAGGAAAAAAGAAAGAAAGAAAATGTGGACATAACTTACTAGTCAGTGCATGTTATATCCCTGTTTTCACTAGTTTCTCCCCATAGACCATACAGAACAATGTGTGAGGGGCATCAATAATTTCTGTATTAGTATATTAATCTGTTTATTGAGTCAGATGAATCTCTGGTGTTTTGTTATGTGATAGCAAGTGCACAATGAGATTTAAGAAACTGGAGTGGCAGATGCTCTAAAATATATCATTCATACAGACTCTACAAGGATGACTGTCCTCTGGTTTAGAGCTGATCACCCTTTTTTTTTTTTTTAATTTGGGGAGAAAAGGTTAACAGTTATCTGACCAGTCATCCTGTGTCACTGAGTACAAGCTAATCTGGCATGTGAATCCTTAATTTTATTTTTAGGCACCTAATTTGTTTTCCCATTTGATGGTATCTTCAGCTGAGATCGTAGGCTGCTGATCACTTGTTTTTTTCTCCTGCAGTGAATGTAATTGGACACTCTTAACCATAGCACAACAGTTTTAAATGACACAGAAAGTAAACAAAGGCTGCTAGATTAAAGAGAAGTCTCTCAATGGATTTGTGATCAACTTGCAACTATAATAAAAAATTACATGAAAATAGAAATGAGTAGGAAAGGTTAACCAGCTAAGATGGGAAATTATTTCAACAGCATAGGGAGTGAAAAAGAAAGGAAAGATAGTCTCTTTACAGATATACTTCTGACATCAGCTGTTTCTCAAGAGCAATACACTAGAGCTAACAAAATGTGTCTTGTAGGATTAAAAGATACAGTTCAGATTAGGGATCAAGATTTGTGTTCTGGTTCTCATCACTGGCTTTCTGCCTAGCCCAACACCTCAATTTCTCTTCCTTCCTGTTTAGCCTATAAACACATTAGGAGTTTGTAAAATGCCTGATGACATGTTCTGCAGACTGGAAGATGTACATATAACTGGGCAACAGATAAAGTTTTCCATTCTCATGTATCTCAGCCTTGTATTCCCTTGGGCAATGATTGCTCAAGGTGGCAAAATGTACCAGAGGTGACATCTATCCCCAGTTGTTATGAACACAAGGTTATGGGTGACTTTTAATTAAGAGCAGAATATGTGCCCACAGATAGTGAAGAGTAATTCAATGGTTTTGTAGGGACCTCCCTTGTGAAAAAGGAGAAGGGATGAGAAGTGCAAAAAATAATTAATTAAATCTCCTTCTTGGCCAGACTGTCTGTTATTCTAATAAAAGGTCAGATTACTGGTTTTTTGACAGATAAAGGCAGTAAGAGGAGACTTGATTTTCACAAAATTTGTAGAAATAAGCTCACTTCTTCATGTTAAGTTATTTGTCCAATTTGTTTGAAAGTAGCCAATAGATTTAAAAGTTACCAGGAAACAACATCCTTTGACACAATACACTCAAAGTGTTTCTATAAGGTATGTTTTTAGGGAAATCTGTTAAAAAAAATCCACCCTCATTACTTCCAATAGCTTAGTTTGCACAGTTTGTAGCATTCATTCCAGATGAGGCAGTCATCACAATACATGGCCAGTTCCTGTTCCGTGTAAGCAACAGTTCCAAATGAGGAATACTTTCTTTTGAGACTTCGAAGATCCCTCTTTTAGAACATGGTGACCCATAAAGGTCAAATTTATATCTACTGTAGTTCTGCTAAAGGGAAAGGAATTGTTTCAGAGATGAGTTTGCCCTATAAACCCTTTCAGACTTGTCTCAGTTTGGGTCAGGTATCTACTTTGCCCTGAGTGGTTTTGATTTCTTAAATCATCTCAGGATTTTCTCTTTTAATAGCTTAATTTTTTTTTCCTCATACCACAGCACTGGCACTACAGGTCCTTTCTTGCTCTCAATAGAACTATAATCAGTAACGTGAATCCAGAATGAATGGTCATTGCCCTACGGTAAGTATTAAGTTTACACATTCTATTTCAGCCATGAAGTCAGACAACTACTCTTTACCCCTTACAGCTCCCGTGAACTCAAGGAGGTCACAAAGGGATAATAAAGCTGTATTTGGCCTGTACTGCTTTACAGGTTTAGGGTAAAAAGTAAAATAATGTAGGGCTTCATCCTGCAGGCATGTTGCTATTGTATATATTTCTCCGTGGTTAAAAATAAATAATTATTTTTTAAAAGAACAAGCTTTTCTGTATGATCTTAAAAATGGAAAAATGAACCAGGACACAGCTAATGTCTGTACAAAATAGGTCTGCAATGCCTTTAAGTTTATTCTTTGCTTTGTATACTTCAGTTCTTATGTCCTGCAAGCATCTCCCCTTTTCAGAAAAATGGATTTCACTTATTTGCCTTACAAAAAATTAAACATTAAGTTTTCCTCATGCATTCTAGAGGACCATAATGTAGGGATCATATTAAGAAGGAGAAAAATGTTTCACAAATCACTCCAGATTATAGGAGGGGTTTTCTTGCACAAATGCTATTTCACTACTAATCTTCATCATCTAATCAACACTTCATGAGACTCATTCATAAGGCTTCTTCTTATGAAAATCAGAAATCTTGTGCCAGCAAAAGCTATTGTAGTCTTAAGGTGTGGGCAGATGCCTTCTGAGGCTGGGCTCAGACAAGAGGTCTTGTATGAGTAGGCATGAAGACTGAACTTTCCTTGCCATAAAACACATCCTGTGGCCAAGCTGGAGCTAATACAACTGTCACTCTACCAATAGAAGAACTATGTAAAATCTGAGAACTTCAGACTACAGATTCATCTGAAGGGGACCCAGGACTCCAGTAGTGGGACTGAGTAGAGGGGGAAAACCACCCCTCTCAAACTGATGACAGTGCTTTTTCTAATGCACTCTAGGATACCACTGGCCTTTTCTATCAGAAGAGCATGCTGCTGGCTCATGGGCAGCTTGCTGTACATCAGAACCCCCAGGTCCTTCTCTGCAAAGCTGCTTTTCAGACAGTCAGCCTCCAGCCTGAAATGTTACATGGGATGATTCCTCCCCAGCAGGATTTTGCACTTGCCTTTGTGAAACTTCATGAGGTCTCTCTGCTTCTCTTTTCTCCAGCCTGTTGAGATAATTCTGAATGGCAGCACCGCCACCCACTGTATCAATAACTCCTCCCAGTTTTATATCATCACCAAACTAACTGAGGCTGCACTTGTACTATTGGCCACATCATTAATGAAGAGGTTAAATAGTACTGACCCCAGTATCAATCCCTGGGATGCACCATCAGTGACTTGTCTCCCTCAGGCTTTGCAGCAGACTATCAGGGCTGGTCAAGCATGACTTTTCATTCATCATTCTGTGGTGCCTACTCCTGATCACTGCCTTGTCCTTCACATGCCTGGAAATGGTTCCCAAGATTCGTTGCTCCACCACCTTGTGAGAAATCAAGATGAGGCTGACCAGTCTGTAGTTGCCCAGATTCTTGCCTTTCATGAGCAAAGGAGTAGCATTCACTCTACTCCAGTTTTCAGGAAGCTTTCTCAATTGGTGCACCCTGGCAAATATAGTAGGACTTGGGAGTGCAGCCCCCAAGGCCCTCTACCCTTTTGCATGTTCAGTTTGTTTACAACCTGCTTTTTATCTGCCAAGTGGATCAGTCTTCTTTGCTCCAGGTTTTCTCACTGGTCTTGGGCCTGGGATCCTGAAGGCCAATCTTGCTGGTAAAGACTCGGGTGGAGGCAGTCTTGAGACAATTATCACTGGACTTCAAAGCAGGTGCTGTAAACAGCTTTCTACAAACAGAATGCCTGTCTCTGGGTCACTTTGCATGACCATCTGTAGAATCAGGCAGATCTTGCTCTATGTGTTAAACATTGATCACCTCAAGCTGTCACTGCAGCCAGAAATATACAAAAAATGAGGTAAGAAAACCAAATTAAAGAATTTTCTGGAATAACTGAATGTTCCATCTAAACCATATAAATGTATCTCAGTATCTGCATTTGGCTTCTGGCCATTCAATTCACCTGCCAAAGCAGCTTTCAGTCTCCAAAACCATCTAGCAAATGCCTTCCATAAGCATGGCAGCCGTGCAAGAGAGGTAACAAAAATATAAAGGAACTGAAATAAACCCATACTAACTTTAAGCAGCAGAAAGGGATGTTTACTTCTTGTATCATGATGGGAATGAACAATGTCTCCCAATAGAAACCAGTGCTCTTCCATGGAACTCTGAACCTGCAGGACAGATCCCAGCCAAGTGGAAGATTAAAAATGAATCTACTAAACATTTAAAAAAGATTTTAAGACAATACAAGATGACATTGCATAAAAACAAATGCAGATGGAAAACCTCAATTTTACTTTACAAGCTTCATTACTCCCTACTCAAGTCACATTAGCACATTCATGCAGAGGAAAATGCAATCCTTTGAAACAACTCAAAGCTTCCAGAGTTGTTTTGTGGTCTCTTAGTCTTCTTCCTGCTATTCACAGGCATCCTGTGCCTGTAGACTTCACAAATGTTGCTCCTCAGAGACAGTTGCCTGGCTCTTGGCTAGAGCATCTCTGCATTGCTAACCAGCAGACTTCCTTCCACACAAGGCGCTGTACTCTCATCTGATTCTCTTTCCTACCGTCCGTCCATTCAATCATATCCTGCTTTGAACTTTTGCCCTTTTTAAGTCTCTATGCAGGCTTACAATCCTTAGACATAAAAATACATAGATATACTTCGTTTATCTCCCACAGCCAGAGCAGCCTCAGGGATAGTGATTTAACGGCTCCTGTTCCGAGGATAAAGTTGTTTATAAATATGGATGTAACTGGGCATACCAGTGGGAGGCAACTACACAGTATCCCCAGGTGCCTCTCTAGGAGATCCAATTCATTTAGTAAAGCATCCTTCTAAATGCGTAAACACACTCACACACGTATGCACATACACACAGCAGCTCTTTAAATGGGCACAAAACATGGATCTTTCCCACTGATACGAATGGTGCAAGAGTCATAGATCCTGATAAATTTGGTCTGTACTGCTATATTCTTTCCACAGGAATATAAATAAAAACAAAGTGAGGACTATTTCCCCTAAAAAGCTTATATCTTGTGAAATAAAGAGGCTTCATCTTTGAATGAAGCTGACTG
Organism: Trochalopteron elliotii; assembly: GCA_024734555.1. Classification (NCBI taxonomy): domain Eukaryota; kingdom Metazoa; phylum Chordata; class Aves; order Passeriformes; family Leiothrichidae; genus Trochalopteron; species Trochalopteron elliotii. The sequence continues at coordinate 2,615,416 of JANPWX010000009.1, forward strand.
GACAGGACTCCTTCCTCCATCCAGTTCTCAGAGGTTTGCTGCAGGACCTGGTAAACAGGACACCATGGAATTTTAGCCAGGCAAACCACCCAGTCCAATATATAAAAACCTAAGACTGCATTTAGTATCTTCTGCTAATATTGCAGTGTTTCTTTGGGCTGTTTATCGGAAGTGGAATCCTTCTTTGCTCTTAATCCATGACACAGTGGGCAAAGCTCCTGCTGGCTGCTCCAGAAGGGATGGTGGGGTTGCAGGCAGCAAGAGCAGCCATCACTGCAGCAAAACATACATTTTAGCCTACAATTTTTGCTTAAGTGGGATCATTTGGTGGTGTGACAAAGGGTTTTTTATCCTTGAGTACAGTTGTGAATGCCACTGTGTGCTCAGATTGGACAAACAACATTACAAAAAACCATGTTTGTAAAGATAACCAATGAATAAGAAACCAGCTAGTGACATAACCTTTCAAATGATCTAAATAACCCATGGAGTTCAGAGAGGAATAACCTTTTAAAATCATTAGATTTTGTAAGCAGATGTAAAAATAATTAACTTCAAATTATGCATCCAGACAATAATGTAAACTGCAGATTTCAAAGTCAGATCAACTGTAGCTGCAAAGGCAAGCAAATGCTGCTTAGAGAACAAAGACATCGACAATTGATTTTCAGGTGAGCCATTCACAGCCAGACCAGCATGTTTGACTTCCTTTAAAGACAGGACACTGAAAAACAGGAGGTTCAATACTTTACCTTTCTCTGTCCATTCTGGAAATGTTCCTTTTCTGAGTCTCTGAATCACTTGCATTATAGCTGTTCGTATGATAGTCGTTCTCAAGATGATGCAGAGCAATTTACAGACACTGGAAATCAAGTCCAAATCATCTCAGTTTTTTAGTTGCATTTATAAAGGGCAATGTTAAAATGATACTAGAGACAAAGAGGAAAATTGATGCCAAGTCCCATTATTTTCTTTTGCAAATGCTGATAGGTACATACAGACATGAGTGAAAGAAGGCAACCCCGAAAAGATTTCTCAAATCTAAAGAGAGTACAAACATATGTATGAGACAAAGAGGGTGGGAGGAAACACATCCTTTTGCAAAGCACTGGTAAATGGGCAAATCACTTCTGAAGAAACCTTTCTTTCTCTTAGGGGAGTCTGGTAGGACAGTCAAAGATAGACGAGGAGGACAAGAGAAAGGCCGGATAAAGGCCTGGATAGAGAACCTGAATGAGTGAAGCAACACCAGTGGCATAGGGATGACTGAAAACCAGCAGCTGGGAAACAACCTGGAAGTGGCCTTTACCTATACAGAAACAAGCTGCCAAGTACTTTTCTCAGTTTTGCCTATGAGCTGACACTGTGGAAGTGTTCTCATTCCTGGCTCAGCTGTGATGACCTCTGGCCAGTGATAAAAGGTTGCTCACTTCACTGTCTCATCTGGCTTGCAGAGTAAGAACGATGGGCACTCCATATGACATTTATGATTCTTGTGCACTACAAGAAAGCAATTTAAGACTTTAAAAAGAATGAAAAAAGGCAGAGGAGTTCTTGACTTCCCTCCTTCCAGTTGCCCTGGTATCTAAATTATCTTCTAGGCTCTGTGCCCATAATCTTTATGTGGTACTATAGAAATGCAGAGCAATCTTTTTTTACCTGAGAGTGGAAATTAGTGTTAGTATAAAGACAGCCACCCTTCCAGAATTTACTGTATTTCAAGGACTTGGTCAGCTGTGTAAATTTGTTTCATTATGACTAGTTTCCATATCACTGCAATATGCTGATGGATGTGTCTGTAAGATTAAAATCTGCTGTTACATCAGAGTAAAGCTAGCACAAGGCAGATACAAAGATTTCGTTTTTATATCTGCCTTGGTATCTAAAATGTCTCTGCATTTAAAATCTTGCAGCATGCTGGTATCTATTTTGGGCTGTATTTACATGGAGGGCATAACCTGCACTCAGATTTCAGAAAAGAACTTAAAAAGTCGTGTGGCTACACACAAGATTTTTATAAGACTTAAAGTTTGAGTGCAATGCCTGAAACCTTGCACTCCTTGACAAATGGGCCAGGAATTGCATACAAATTCCTGGTTTTTCAAAGCATACCATTTGGCTGGATCTGAAATGGAGTGGAGATTCTCCTCTTACCACATGAATATGAGCTCTGAAAACTGTATTTCAATGCACAAACTTCTACACCTGTCCTTTTGCCCATGTTACTTAATCCTGTAAATAGTAAGCACTTCCAAAAGTTTTCTAGGGCCGTTTTTGTTTGTCTCCAGCCATTCTCTCCAAAACTGGTCAAAGGAAATTCTCATAAACTTTTGATTTTATCTGCACCCAAGGCCAGCACAGGCAGTGAGAAGAAGAGCTGCCAAATAGCATATTTTATGACAACTTAATCCACACCCTATAATAATGCAGGCAACTTTTTTTTCCCCCCAGTAATGGACCATTTATTCATTTATTTTGTCTTCATTGTTTTTAAAAGACCATTAGGAAGGCTTGCCTGCATTTTCTTTAGAGATTAGCAGAAGGGAAGGATGGATGCTTATCGTCCACCACCTGGAGAGGCTACGTGTACAAAAAGACATGAAGTTTAGACACAGACTTGTAAGACTTGATTCCCTGCCAAAGCAGAGCTGGAGCACAATAACTCAAAGTCATGCCAAAGTTGAATAGCCACCTGCTAGAATATGAGCTAGAAATGAAAGGAACACCTGCAAAATAAGACCAGGAAGGTGGGGGGAGGAATTGCCCTTGAAAGGGAAGCAATAGAAACAGGCAGCAAGAGACTATACTGAGAACTAAAGTTTTCAAATAAATTAGCCACGAAGTCATGTTTGAGAGTTCAGCAAGGAAAGTACTTCTTATAAATAAAGCAAGAAGGGGAACCACACCATAATCAAAACTGCTGATCCTTATTCTCATCAGACTGACAATTTGATGTTCGTATTTCATCAGCATTTCCAAAGAAGGCAAAACAGGAGTAATGAATTCTTGCTGCCCTGGTTATTTCCAGATGCTGTCATTATCCATTAGTACTTCCCCATTTACTAACCATTCAGGTAGAATATTAACTACAAGTATAAAATACCATGGAGTTAACTAATTTCTAAGAAATTCTTTGTATTGCTATCCATGCAGCAGTTCCTTCCAAGTCCCTCTCCTACCTAATGATTTTCATCGATTTATTAATTGTGTAGACCACTGACCAGTATGTGCTCAAGACTGTTTCTAGATAGACTGTCTGAGACTGTGATAATGAAAAATTAGTCAACTGGAATACCAGCACAATGTTACTTGTTACTGGAAAATAAATAAATCATCATTCAGATTGCATGCTCACATTTGTATTTGCTAGCAGATATATATCTCTTACATTCCTTGTTAAACAAAGAAATACAGGTCCAAGCTGGACTCCCTAGTCCCATGTAAGTAACTCTGAGGATTAAAATTGAGGTACCACGTTGAAGTACCCATTAACCTAGTTCAGTATGCTATGGAGATAACATACAGTTGGTTGATGTTGAGAATAGCCTTTCCTTCCTAGGTTATTTTGCAATACAGAAGCAGAGCCGAAGTAAACAAAACTAAAAACCTAAGAACATTTTACTGAAAAAATCCCAAACGAACAAAGGGAAAAACAGGAAAAGAAGAAACTGGGTGGCAATTCTGGACAAGGAGTTGATACTCATTGGCTGCTCTGCAATTTCTGTAGAAGTTCTCCACTTAAAAATAATTTAGGTTCCTTATACAACACTTAAAATATATAAATAAATGCTAGGGATGCAGAAGTTGGTCTGTAGCAAATCCAGTGAATCTCTCATAGGAGGGTTCACATGAAAATTAATCTCCACAATACTGATATTGGTGATTTTATTATTGTTTATACTGCCTTAGCACTTACAAATCTGCCTAGATAGTCCTTTTAGCAGGCATCAATTAACTTTTCTTGTATCAAAAGATTACCATTTTAATACCTTTCTTGAAGGATGCAACATCTGAAAATAATTTGAACATGAAAGTTCCTTTGTTCCACAGAAAAAATGGAAAAAACGGTGGTACTTAATACCCAGCAATGGATAAAATCCATTGCCCAATGCAAATTACAGTCTACATCTTTTCTTCTCCTTGAAAGTGAGCACCTGAAATAGAATGTTTCTGCAATGCCCATTGACTAGGACCACAAGAAGCTCCTCCATCTAATCCTCATAATAAAATTCATGGTTTTACAAAAAATAATGTATGCTTATTATGTTCTGTAAAAGAGGATAAACAAAACCAATTCTATGAGTAACAATTTTTACCTTCTCTTCCAGTTTATTTTTTTTGTATTTATGCCCTTGTCTAGTCTCACACTCAATTGCGATAAATGGCTCCAAAATTAGTGCAGATGAGTGAGTGCCTGATAAAGTTGGATTCCATACCTGACTGGCATTGACGTTGGCTAGACCTTGGAAAACAGAGGTTCATATGTTACATACATGTTTTATTTACATTTTGAAAAGAAATGAGAACAAAAACTGTAGCCTGAGCTTGTCTGCAGAGTCTTTATAATGGATTCAGCTTCAGTGATGTATGAGTCTCCTGAGCTAATTTCGAGACTGCACAGTCCTCGTCCCTGTATCTTCATGAACTGTGTCCTAGTGGGCTGAAAAATACAGTTATTTTAGCCACTTCTCACATTTCTAGATGAACCCTTTCTTCAATCAAAGATGATGAAGTGAAATGAAATTATGAAAGGCAGAAAACATAGAGCCCAAAGTGTGACCTAGGAATCTTAATTTTCCTCAATCATTGCTGTAACGGAATGCAAGTCTGCAGCAGCGGGGGTGAAATTATAGTACAAATTACCATGCTATGCCAGATAAATTATTCTCTGCAGCATGGTTATTAAGTGATAGATAAATAACTAACACTGCAGGACTGATTGACAAAATATAAGTGACCTGGAGCTAAGCAGGGCACTGTGGAAATAACATTGCAGTATCACTAATATTTTAATACTGAAATGAGATTTTCCAAGGCAGAAAAATCTTAAAATAGTATATGACTAAGCCAGCTACAAGTTACACATGTACTAAGTGCTCTTTGGCTGCGAATGCCTAGCTTCATGACATGTCTCATGTAAATGTTAAATACAAAGTAGGTTACTGGTGCATGTTTTCTGTCTGAGGAGGACATTAAAGACTCCTGTTATGAGAGAGTGATGGGATTTTTTTTCTGTCAAACAGGTGTTAGTAGATAGCTATCTTCTTTAACAATAGCTTCAAAGACAGTGTGGGACATGGGCTCAGAGGTTATTCAGTGACATGGTGTCGTTCAGGCTTAGAAACAGAAATAATAAAGGCAGAAATTACTCAGATTATTGTCAGAAGGAACCCAAGAAATCACTGATCACATGAGTTCTCTGGGGAGCTTCCTCCATTATTTCTACTACTGGAGCCTGCTTCAGTTTGAACATTTCTGTGCAAAATGCTGTTGTAATGGAATAACTTGTGACATACTATTTGTGATCTTTTTCAAATTTACCAAATGGTTACTATCAGTCCTTGTGACATGTTTATACAAAGGCTGGTGTTTGCTTTGAAAGGAAACAGGTCTGTCCAGGCAGTCCCTAGGAAAGAAGAAAATCAAAAATAAGGGCAATCTCAGAGTAAGGTTTTTGACAAAGCAAGCAAGCAGGGTTTACAGCAAGGAGAACACCAGTTTTTTATAAATTGAATATTCATCTGACAATGGGCATAAAACCTGACTGGGAAAGATGCAGCATATGCCATGTTCCAGAGGGAAAGTCATGATGAATCACAATCATGAAAATACATGATTGCACCAGAAAAAAAATCTCATGAAAGAGAAGTGAAAATCATGCATGTTCTTGATCCAGATTTGTATATATTTTCTGCTGACTAGAAAAATTTGTTCTGAAAACATTTTGTTAGATCTTTCATTCATAATGTCCTGTAGAAGGAGCAAGCCATTTATCTAGGTCCCTGTGAAGCTGGAGCACAGGAAAGTGAATTACGGTGGAGATGGAAACAAACCAGCTTTCAAGTCTGTGGCAGCTGAACAGAGGTCTCTGGCCTCATAAAGGTGTGCTACACATAGGATCCTATACCCAGGTACATGCTCCAAACATGTTCAGCATTCTAGCCCCAGGCCTGGTGAGGAAACTTGGCTAGTGTATAGCCATAAATGCTGAGGAAATGAGACAGTATTTTGATAATGCTCTTGATTTCAGTGAAATGTCTGCTTGCCTGAGGATGTTAAAATATTCCATGAAACAGCATTGACATGCTTAGAATGACAGACTTTTTGTTGCCTCTCTGCATGTGCCACTACCTTCATCAGACAGAGTATATCATAGGCAGAGGCAAGTTGCAAGAGGCTGAATAATAACTGCATGAGTCATGTGGATATTTAAAATCAAATTACATCTGTCTAATTAAGTATCTAGGTAATTTAATACAGAACTCCATTAAAACTAAGAAATTCCTACCATAGATTAAAAGAGAGTATCTCACTAAAGAAAGCTCCTGTGTGTTGCCCTGCACAGAGTCATGGCCTCTAATCTTTCCTTGATGCAGAACTAACTGAAAGAGAAAAAGAGAGAAAGGCAGAGAAAAATGGAGGCAATTACAGAGACCCATCCATGAAATAATATGAATGTTCTGGTCATAGACTAACAGTCAGGACAATCAAGAAGACCAGATTCAGATACATCTGGTGGGATGCTGCCAGTGAGTGGAGGAAGTCATAAAAAGAAAACAGCGTAGCAAGCTTACTGTCTCCTTAAGGCAGAACAAAATGATAGCAGGTGACAGTAAACACAAAGAGATTGAAGAAGATGGCTCTCTGGAGAAAGGCCCTTGTCAGAACTTTTAGAACACAAGAAAAAGAAAGGCAGATTTTTGTTTTCTTGTTTTCAAGTCAATTTTGAAACTGAGTGTAGCTCTGTAGGGAAGAGAATTGCTCCCTGGGGGAATTAGGGAAGTTGTAGAGTTCAAACAGAATGAAGAACAGGGGGGAAATCAATATTTTTCCTCTAGAGGATTGCTTTCAGTAGTTGGTGTTCTCTAGAATCAAGGCAGAAATTAAAAAAAACAAAACAAACAACAACAGAAGTCTCCCACTCCTAAATTCCTAACTATTAAAAGGAAAAATTACAAGGGCTCAACCATGTGGCATTGAGACTTCTGGAGCCTTGGACTAACCTTGCTATTTAATATTTCATGACAAATCTGCGAAATTCCTCGAGGGGATGCTCCTTCTTTCCTTTCACCCTGCCTCATCATCCATCAGTTTATTTGTTTGCTCTCTGAGCGCTTCCTGTGCTCACAGAAGAAGTACTGCAAGGTCAAGTAATCAGCTGGTATTCTAGTATGTGCATATTCTGTCCAGCATAACAGGGCTGATCTAAACCTGGATGGCATTTCCTGACCTTTAAAATGGAAGATGTTTTTATCCTACCCAGTGAGACCCCAATATAAATAATCCCGGTATCAAACCCCAACTATTTAATACTTTCCCTTTAGATCTTTTTCAGCAACTACATTTGCTTGCAGTAACAACCCAGGTGGTATTCTCCTACTCTCTGCATAGCACTGCAAAGCACAGAGCTTACAGCTCTGCCCTTAATTGGTAGTGGCATAGTGAGAAACACTGATGGTTCTGTAAAATCTTGCATGCATAAGAAGATCACTGCTGTCTTTAATGTTCAGGTTCTCTGAAATGTCAGGTGTTTGTCTTTCATTCTCCCCCTCCTGCCTTCTTCATATCTCTCTCCCCAAATAAAATCTTCACAGGAAAAGAAAAACATAATCAGCTGGGAGCAGGTGGTTTAAAGTAAAGCAAATTATGTTTTCTGCTTCACTGGACTATCTCCTGTCCTGCAGAGTGGGAGAAATCCCAGAACGTGCATGCCAGTCTCAGGGAGCTTCCATCAACCAGGGCCATTTCTGAAGGACAGAAAATTGTGAAGAGTACCAAGATGAAAGCTTAGTGGACTAACTTGAATTTAATATGACATATTGCACCCTAGATTGTTGCTGTGTTGGTTTAATGCTGTTCTGAGCAGACACCTCCAAAATCTTACGGAAGCAGCTACTGCCATGACCGACAATGGTTCAAAGTTGCTTTCCTTTGCCACAAACAAGGAAATGAAATAAGAGTAAGGAAGTGTCATTGTACCTCAAATCTTTGATGTAGACAATGCTCCAGACCAGTTTCTACAGACACACATTGAAAGAAACTGAAACAGATTCACAAACTGCTTTAAGGGAAATATTCATTCTGAAGTGTCTACTGAACTATACATGTCTTCAGTGACCTTGCATCCTTCATGATGTGCAGGCTTTGTCTGAGTTGCCATATAGACTCAGTATGGCCAGTGCATTCCATTTGTGCCACACTGAACAGGACCATACCCATACTGAGTCTCTTGGAAAGATGACAATATCTGGGAAAGAACCAAACCCCTATTCTCCCCTTCCAACTCTCATTTACAGCAGTGGCCAGGAGGAAAGTTGCGTGCTGGACCTTCTTGTACCATTTCACAGGCACGTTTCCTGCAGACATGTTCTTGGGAGGGCCTGGAAGAGCAGCCAGGGCTGTCCTGTTGCTGTAGTCATGAGGAACTGTAACAGTGAGAAAAAAAGGGAAGGAAAACACCAAATTTGAGGTGGCCATTCGACTCTGTGGCAGGGCAGTTACTCTATATGACTGCAGAATGTATGTGCTGACTCATTTTCTGTTTGAAAGAATAATTTCTGAAGCTGGGGAGAGCAGAAATGCTACTTCCTCAGAAAACAGCCATGGTTCAGAACAGCAGCAGAGAGCTGACAGTTTATGTTCAACAGCAGCTGAAGGACTGGACCACTTCAAGACCTCTAGTGGGAAAACTGAGTGAGCCAAAATTCCTTCTGGAAGTATATATGGCAAATTAGAAGCTGGGACATATTTTGGATAGATATGGTTCACTTTCACTTAAAAGAGGAAAAATTAGTCACATGTCCAGAGGTCCATGGGAAGTCTATACTTATGGAAAAAGCCAAACCCACATCAGCCTTCTGTTGTCCAAAACATTTGACACGTGAAGCCTTCACCTGTTCACCTCAAAATAATTTGGAAATGTTGTTTCTCCGAGCCCGTCCATCGATGCCATAATAATCTTATCCATCCAAGTGCACATTTCCCATACAACTAACTACTTTATCTCTCCTACTTGCTTGTCAGAAAAGCTCACTGTGCTGTGCATGCTGATGCTCAAAACAGAATTTCATCATATTTTCTTGAGTCTCATGAAAGGGTGGAGGCTAAGCAACCTTTCTTTTTTCTGGCAGGTGCTGGAAATTGCCTCTGGGGAAGAATCTAAGTGTGGCACAAATAAGTAGGTTCTCTCTCAAGGCTCAGGTTTTTGCTCTGATCTCTGATCTGAAAGCTCTACACAGCATCACTTCAATTCCTTCCTAAATACCACAATCTCTGAGTGTTTCAGAACCAGGATGACCTAAACCCAAATATTTTTCCTGTGTATATCACAAAATTGGATAACATTTAGGCTAATTACTTGAACATGAATATGATGTTTTCTCTAGATCAATGTCTTAAAGACATTATGAATTTAGGGGTTGTTTTCAGTGGAGGAGTTTTCTTGTATTACCAAACATTCCATAAAAAATCTCACTTCCAAAAAAGCTTGAAGTCTGAATATTTATATAATTTTTTCCTGTTTACTGTATATTTCCCTACATTTCAGAACTGATCCTGACACTAGCAATTTATAGGCTGGATTCTGTGGCCAACGGCACAAAGACTTGCAGGATTCAAGACAAGCCCATGTCCAAGTCCCAACCTAGAAATGGGTCAGCTCTGGGCCCTAAGGAAACAGGCTCAATCTGTGATCCAATTGACTGCAGTACAACTCCAGGGCTTGGCATCTGTGTTCAGGTTTCTCTTCCCAAAATCCATTTAGTTTAAAGGTGAGATGTTGGGGAGGAGGGAGAGGAGACATAAGAAACAAATGACTAACTGCAAGAGGCAGCAATTGGACTCAGCATGTTCTGCTAATACACACCTGATAAAAAGCATTTTTTTCTCCTCACTGCAAGCAATCAGTTTTATTAACATTGAACGATAATGTGGAATGACTGTGAGGGAAAAAATGTTTAAAATAATAAAGAGAAACTCTGCAGGTGAGCAAGATTGGTTTTAATAAAAGCAACAGAAGAAATACATTTCTGGGACATTTTCTGCCCCCCTCCTCTTCGGAGGGTAAGATGTGACTAGTCTGGTGTTGTCAGTCTTGCCAGCAGGAGGGCAGTGACAAGTTGAGCAGCGTGTCTGACAAGACTGAAATCAAACCTCCAAGAGAAGTAGCGCAGTGCAGAATGGCCAATATTACAGATTATGTGGGGGAGAAAGAATGCACAAGGGTTATTCAGATACCGTTATACACAGCAAAAATAAACCCTGAAACAACAACCCACAAACAAATCAGGATGACAGCTCTGCAAAAAACCAGCAAGAAATTAACTCCATCTGATTCAAATCATACTGAATTGCAAAGAAAAATATCACTAGAAACAGACAAGCATTACATCTCACACTCCTTTAAGGGGGCAGATAGAGTTGCAAAGGGCTCATATGCTTGTAAAAATACAAGTTTTGCTGCCTTTAGATTATGTTCAGGCTGAAAGTGATGGATGAAGTCCAACATGATACCTTCTCAGCATTGCATTCTGCAGTGACCACATAGCTCCTACTCAGTGTTCGAGTGTCCAAGAGTTATCAGGTAATGGCAATGTCACTCCCACAGTGACTACTCACTCAAGTAACAGCTACATGGATCTGTAGCACATTAGATTTTCACAGTGTGTGATATTTTTGCTATTATGGTGAAAAATCAGCATTTGTGCTTAAAACTTTGAAGTTGTCTTTCTCAACATGCTGTGCTAATCTCTTTTTTTTTCTCCCACTTGTCTTCAGAAGCCATTTCCTCATGCCTCTCACTCCTCAGGTTGGCAGCAAACTGCCTGCTGAGCAATGAAGGCCTGAAATTCTTGTAGTTTTTATCAGTGTTCAGCAGCAGCTCATCCAGCTCATCTTATCTAACACACTTCTGTGGGAAAAAGAGAGCTTGCAGGCTTTCTCAAACTTGTATCTTGCAGATTTGCCTACCCTCTTAGGTTTTAATGGTCATTTGAACTATTACACAATGTCTGCACCAATTAGGTGTTGCATTACAATCCCTATGACCCCAGAACAAATCTGGGAAGCTTCTGTCCTCAAAAGGGAGTAAGCAGGAAAAATTTTTCTTTGATATTATATCTTATGAATATCTTATTTTTGCAAAACAAACATGAAGTGTCAGCATGGATCTCCATTCCAGAGATCAACTAATCTAATCAGTCTAGTAGCTGGCTGTAGAGATAATGGGAACCTAAGGGCAGAGCTAGGCAGAAAATGCTCAGTGCCAGCTTAATCATTAAAGAGGGAAAAAGAAAAAAAGAAAGGAAAAAAGAGACAATTAAAACAAAAGAGAGTGACAGAGAGAGACCAAGAAGAAGAGACAGCAGATTTGGACAGAAGAGAAGGATAAATCCTATTTGCAAATGTTGATCACATTTGGTGATTAGTCTCAGCCAAGAAAAATGAAGGACAACTTTTTTTGTAAGATTTCAAAATGAACATTGATTTCTGTTCTGAAATACTTTTTTTTCTGTGGAAAAAGAGAGCTAAATAAAAAGACAGTGAGAAAGGTCTAGCCTCAAATAGCAAATGGGAACGCTTAGAGTCAGGCTGAATGCAATGTTTCAGTTCAACATCTTCTCCCTGCTTCCCTCTCCTCCCTTTACTTTAAATGACATATACGTAATTCTCTGCTTTATTTTAAAACACATTTCTCCTGTTCAATTGTGTAAATAAAGAAAAAAAACAGATAAGCTGTTATTCATAAAGCTCTGCTTGAGGGAGCAAGGGCAGGGTGTTACAGAGTTTTTTCAAATGTATACAAAAGACAGTGCCTCAGTGCACTTCCAGGTAATCCAGGGGTGAATCTACTTAGGGAAGAGGGAGGAGAAAGCTGAAAGAAGAAGGAGGGGGAAGAAACTGCACTTCCCAGCCTTGCCTTGTATGGTCATCTGCCCAGGACAGGTAATGCACTGCCCGATGGTAGAGTGTGCTCACAGAGACAACTTTGTGAACTCCCATGTGGTGCACCTGTAAGAGGCCAGTGATGTTTGCTGTTTGGTGACAGCAGATTTCACCCTCTGGTTTATGGCTTTCCATCTCAGCAGTAATTTTGAATTTATCAGAACAGGCTATTCAACATATAAGGCTGACACTGCAATTTATTGTATCCCACACATTATACCCAAGCATATGTCCCTATGTGAAATGCTGTTTTACTCATTCAGGATTCATGTATGGATGATTTCTTGTGCCTCAAGTATTCAATCTAATGGGCACTTTTAGTACACACAAATACAGGCATTAAGATTAAGGATTTAAAATACTAGACCAATATATTATATAAATGAAAATCTCTTTGGCACCCACAGATATAATATAGTATTTGGGCTTTCTGACCTTGAGTACAATTTCCATATACTCATTAAAAATTGATAGCACTTCTCATTATCCATTCCCCTCTCCTCAGCCCACCCACCCTTTTCTCCCACATCACAGCCGCCACCTCCGATTCCCTGGTCCTGCACATCAGTCTTGTGGTCACCTCCAGGGGTGTCTGGGGCACCTCTTTCAGGCTCTACAAGGAGACTGTTGTTCTCTGTAATCCATAGGAGCACGTCAGGGAGCCCACCTCTTCCTTTTCAGTCAAGAAATGAAGACACACACTTATTCCCAAACATGAGATGCAAATGAAGTTTTCCACAGCCACAAAAGTCTTTAAGCTGCTTGCAGCACAGCACTAGGTTTCTCAGAAATCTGCTTCTCTGAGACATCACTCAAGAAACAGCCCGGGTTCTAGTCATCCTGTTGTTCAGGCATCAGCACAATAGTTCATTCCTAGGGTTTTTTTTTTTTTTTTGGTGGGGGGGGGGGGGGGGGAGGGGGTATTATTCCTGTTTTATAAAAGGCTTATCCATTCTACAATTGAATTAATAAGAGAAAAACTTCAGTGGGGAATAATGTGTATCTAATTATTAATGTACTATAGAACTTGGCTTTTATATTGCAATTTATATTGCAATTACCTTCTTTGTGATATAAAGCAGAACAATACAGAGGAAGAACTTCTTTATTAATGCCTAATTGCATGGTAATTTAAAATATTCAAGTTTCTTTAATAAGGTGCTGTATGAATGTTACCTAATTTGACAAGATTAATTATACAATTAATTTGAGACTGCTCTCAATTAAATTAGTAAAAATTCTTAAGAATACAGAAACCTAACATGAAGTGAGATACCTATTAAACAGGGTATTAATTAGACAGAGATGAAATAATGCATGCTTTGTTAATATAAAGGGCATTGAGGAGTTGGTAAAGATGTATTATTTCATTCCTTTAATAAAAAAAAAAGGTAGTCCAGGCACAAAACAATATCAGAGAATCCTTCAGAAGACTGTGTAATAGAAGTCAGTGTTAGTTCTGCTACAGGGACTGAGGAGACTGATTCTCACCTCAGGTCAGATTTATTCTAAGTCATTTCGTCCTGTAGAACTACTCCAAAGTTATTGCAGGGTAAATCCATGTAAAGTCCCAATGGAGCAATAGGAAATGGAGGTAGAGGTCAGTCATGGACTAGAAAATATGCACCATCTAAATTTCTATTTAAAAAAATGAAGAAGAATTATGTACCCCAGAATCATAAGTTCGTAAAATGAAATAGGTTAGAGTTCAGAATACTAATGGAAGGAAACAAGGCAAAAGGCCGTGTCACAGCCATGGACTTCAGGAAGAAGGATTTGGTTCATGGACCTGCTTGGAAACATCCCAAGAAAACAGTCCCAGAGAGGTGAGGGGCTCAGGAGACCTAATTGATTTTCAAGGGCTACATCTTCCATTATCTAGAACAGCTCGTTCTGCCCTGCAGACTAAAGGTGATAGGAAGCCTGCAGGGATGAACAAGTTGTTCCTGACAGAAACCCAACACAACAAGGAAGTGTACAAGGGAGAGAAAACAGGGGTTAGGCAACCCATGAGGAATAAAGACACTGTGCAATTGTGCAGAGATGAGATTATGAAAGCCAAAGAGCACAGGGATCTCAGTCTGAAAAATTACATGAAGGGCAACAAGAAAAGGTGATACAGGTACAGCAGCAGCAAAAGGCGGATATTCTCCCTAGCAGCACTAGGGAGAATATGAACCTGCTGCTGAATGGGAATGTGGATCTTTACAAAAAGCCACAAAGAAGGTCAAGTTTGCCATGACTTCTGCATCTCTTTTAACAGCATGTACCCAGCATCCCACACACTGGAGGCCAGGAAGAAGCGCCAGAGAAATGAAAACTTATTCTTTGTGAAGGAGATAGGGAACCCTTAGACAAATGGCATACATGTGTCCCTCAGATCTGATGGGAGACACCTACAAACGCCCAGGGACCTGACCAGTGTTATTGTGAGGCCAGTCTTGATCATGTTTGAAAGGTCATGGTGATCAGGAGAGGTTTCCAACTTAAGGGAGAGCCAACAGTGGGTGCTAACATTTTCAAAGGTTGGATCACTTTTCTTCCATTCTGAGATGGCACATATAGCCTAGTTCAGGTATTTGAATTCTTGCCCACAGCCTCCATTGTATTAATCACAGCAAAGTTCTTGTGAGATGGAGAAGCTCTGTTAAGCACTTCTTCCTTTCAGGGAAACTGACTTCAAATGACCTGCCTGAGGTCAGAGATGAAATCTGCTTTACTTGAACTCAGTCCTGCTGAGTATTAGGCTATCACTCTTCACTACAGAGTGGTTCACATTTCTACTATGTCCAGCTTATAAGCACAATAAAGTTTCTGGCAGAATATTTTTACAGCACTCTCCACTACGAATGTAATCGAATTTGTACCCATCCAGAGTGGTATTTCTCTCATCTGGCTTCACACTTCCACAATGTGGATACCAACATCCAAGCTAGTTACTCTGTGATCCCTTTGCAGATAAAGAAGGAAAGCAGACTCTGTTAGATGTACATTACCAGATCTGTTAGATATCTGTTTAAGAGGTCATGTTTCATATTCTGGAACTGCTTATATCTGTGTAAAAAGGGAGCGTTGCATGACTAGCTCAGGAGAACTTTCATCTCAAGGATCTCAGACAAAATATGTTAGTTCATTTTGTCTGGGAAACAGAATACAAGATATCACTGATATGACCAATGAGGACAGAACCAATTGCAAATGCTAAATATTTGGAAGCTATCCACAGAGTGACCTTTAGTGAGATATTCTTCAAATAAACTGCAAAAGCAAATAAAATCAAAACAGAGGTTCCAAGAAGAGGAAAAATATTGATTATTAGATATTATAGATCCTTCATGTGAACTCCTACCTTCTCTCTGTTTCAAACTCAGTCAGACACCACGAGTTTAGGTATTTGAATCCAACAAAAACAGCTAGTTTTTATTATTAGTATTAGTAGTATACTATGTGTACGTTATTGTCATTGACTTCTCTATATTGTGACAAGCTTGCACCATTACTCTGAAGATATTTTAAGGATTTGCTACATATCTGCTGAATTGTTTTACTATATAAATTAGACTTATACTACACCAGTTAGACAAATGTAAAACTCAAATATTGAAGGAGATTTGAAACTTTCAAACTTGAAAGTTTCAACTTTCAAGTTTACCCTAAATTTCTCATTTGTAGAAATGTGAGTTTAAAATGTGTTCTCAGAAGCATATTTTTTTTATTTAGCAGAAACATGAAAAGTTTTATCACCTTAGAATTAAACAAAAGCAGCCCCTGCTCACTCATTCAGACTAACACTTTGTGACACATAAGATACATTCAAACTTCTGCACTCCAGTGTTAAAACCAGTGCAAATTTATTTTTGAAAATGAGAATTGTTCTGTTTCTAAGCAAAGCAGTTTTGCTGCTACATGATTTGCTGCACTGGTTTGATAGAGAGTTCATCATCATAGCTTCAGCCTTTCTAAAGTGACATCTCACAAACACAGTGAAAATATCGGGAAAACAGCCATTTCTGTGCATAGAGTGACAGCAATTCCCATTCCTATCAGTGTCTGTCGAGTGCCCAGATATAAATATCACCTGAGCAAGGCGCTCCTAAGAAGTATCTTCAAAACCATAAAAGGTATTCTGCAAAGCTCCATCTCTTTGACCTGGCTGCAAGAATCTTGGAGTAGATGATTGAAGAGAGCATGGCTAGAGGCAAGCATTCAAACCAATTGTTCTGCTGTGTCAGAACACGGGCAGAAGGGATGACACATTCAAAAGGTCCCTTCTGAATATATTAAAATTTAAACAACAGAGGGTTAAAATCCAAGTTTTTCTAGCTTCCAAGAGCAGTGATATTTATCCATGTCAATTAAAAAAAATTAAAAGACTAATAAAAATTTAAAAGGATAATAAGAATAATATAACACTCCTCAACCCACTAAGGACTTGCCCTCCTTTGTCATCTTTATCCTATTCTGCAGGCCAAAGGCTTTGCATGAAAATATTTAGGTTGGTTGTATTTTGACTTGCAATGAAGATCTGTGGTTGTGGCAAATCCACTATGCACCAGAAACAGCCACAGGTTCTTCTTACTCTGCTCATGTGTTAAACAATTAACTAGATCTCTCTGCTCACTAGAGAGGGTGCAGGGCAAAGCAGGAAACTGGTGTGCCCAGACCCACATCATCAGAACAAGAGAATAACCTGAAGTTTGTTTCAATGTTGTCAGTCAGAGATGGGGGCAATTCTAAACTAAATTCTAAACTTGCCAGCCATAACTAAGCCATGGGAATGGGGACCGTGCTTGAAAAGAGACATTTAAATGGCAGAGCTGTCAACCTTCCTGGCATATCAGTGTCTTTCAGTTTCCATGCAGTATCTTTCCCTCTCCATGAAAGTCACACTTATTCACCTTTCTCCAGTTTAGAAAAGATCAAGTGTCCACAGGTGTACCCCAAGAGCTGTGATTGACTCATTCCTATATTTCTACAAGTTATCTCTAACCTTAAATTTGGCTCAAACAGCTGTCACTTCAGAGAAATGTGTGAAAGGAACCAGACTGTGTCTCCAACTACAGTCTACAGAGTATAGCAAATACCACTGCAGAACTCATCTTCCTACTCTGACAAGTGTAGTTAATGAAGTGCAGGCCAAAATCTTGCAGTAAGTTGCTTTATACATATCCTGTACTACTTAGTTTCAAAACAGAGATTATCCTTGCAGGGAAAACTTCCACTTGGGAATGTGTTGCCAGTCAGCCTAGCAACATGCCCCTCAATCTGGAGCATGTGTGGTCTCCAAAGGCAGCACTTTGGGACTGTCTGTCAAAACAGCAGCATCCCATTCAAGAGACAAAGTGTTAAAGTAGTCTCATGTCTTTTACAGAGTTATGTTCAGGCTAGGACTTCTCTTTTAATGAAGCTTGCTGATCAAGGTTATCAAGTCAGGCAGTCAATAGCACTGAACCCTTTTATCAGCTCTTCTTGGTAATTATAAATTATTTGCCATTAGACAGTATGCTAATTCTTAGACTCCTACAAAGAGCTTAATCAATTGAGTGCATTTTATTATTTTCTAGTCTAAACACCATGGACTCATCATATAAAGTATCCAATAACACTTAATTATTCTAGATAGTTAAACTGATGCTAAACCAATCAGAAATTATATTTGAATTTATTAGTCTTCCTGCATTATTTAGCCAGCACAATGGAACAACAGAAACAAAATACACCCAAGAGGTGAAGTGCAAACTGAGTAACAAATGAGACTCCAAAGTTAATGTATAGAAAAATGAAGCAAAATGTGTGATTATCTTTCAGATGGGAAAGGGCAGGAAAAGTAAAACAGGCAGATCTGTACTATGCATTCTCCTCTGGGTCATATTATTGCTAATTTAGACCTGCACAGGCATGTTAACCGTGAGAGACATTTCTGTATCTGAGGCTGTCTTCCTCACATCAAAGCCTTTCTAGTTATTGTCTTGCGGTTTTAGGAACTGATCCAACAAAGGTGCCTAATACCTTCCAAGGCCAGGCTTTTGAATTCAGACCTCTGATTCTGAGAATGCTGTCCAACTTTCACCTAACTCTTGCCCCATATCTCCTCTCCTCCCCTGTCTTCCCAGACTTTGCAAATGACCTAAAAAACCTTTTCTGCTGAGAGTGTCTGTTACAAAAATAATTGTTAGTCCAGGTGGCTGCCTCCCACCTAAGCATTTTCTCACAGATGCCATTTCTTAATCTGCCATTTAAGTTACCTCCGCTTTGTCTGGCTGGCACAAAGCATTTGTGTAGCTCCTCACTGGAGTCCCACATGCAAGCAGATGATAGGTGTTATTGTGAACCACAACCGAAAATGTTTTCCACAGCCCTGTCTTTCCCATGAAACCCTGGCAGCATGATAAAAAAGCATCATGTTGAATTCCTTCTGGAGTCCTTATTATCCTCCTGCCAAAAGCCTGCTCAGTCTTTAAAAAGAAGAGAAAAAGGAAAAAAGAAAAAAAAAAACCAAGAAGCAAAGCCACAAACCTCCATAGGTCCAAAAAAAGAATATTTGTTTAAATAGTGGGTAATAGCAGTGTGTAATGCTTCACCTTTCCCTTTTTGCCAGCATTAGCACAGCCTCTGAATCAGGAAGCATTTTGGCATAAGTAGATACGGCCTTAAAAAAGAATCTCCCACACAGGAAAAGACTCATTCTGGGCGACCAGAGCTGGCTGCCCCTCTGGGAAAGCATACCCTTTAATTTAAGCTGAGGCTACTTTTAGCTTCTATATGTGTAATTTAAGACTGCGTTTGCTTTTAAGTGAGTTGCAGCATGTTCTTTTAACTGGGTAATGGATCAGGCTGCAGAATCTTCCACTGCTGAGATGTGGCTCTAAATAAAACTGAAAGAACTGCCCTATGGGGTCAGACCAGAATTTCGTTTAACTTAATATCCTGTCTCCAACACCTGCCAGTAGCTGCCTGGTGAAAAAATATAAAAGCCACAGCAGAAAGAACTGAGTGATTCTCTCCTCTGTGAATTGTCCCAGCTCCTGGCAATCAGCAGCTTAAAAACACTGCTGAAATTAACTAACAAACTGGACACTGACACTGAGATTTCAGATCCAGAGACTTTTTCCAATGTTGCTCCCACATATGCCATTTTTCAAGTAGCAAACAAACCCTCCCATAATCATCACTGACTTGTGACAAGGTAGAGTGAAAGTAGAATGGTGCTGATAATCCCATCATCAACATTCAACGGGGACTTGTCTTGTATATCTAAATGTTTGCACAGTAAGGGAGTATACCCATAATTCACTAAAAATTTCTGTAAAATATACAGCAGCTCCTTTTATTATTACAAGTTATTTGAATCTCTGTAGTTTTCAATATTCAGTAGTTTTGTAGTATTTTTTTTTACAGTCAATGCATTTGACTTTCTTATTTCCCTCTTATTTCTTGTTATTTTGAATACATGCATGCTTATAACATAAGAACTTCTTACTCATTCTATTTAAATATGGACTGAAGATACTGAAAGATACTTTTGCAATACAGGCAAAGGAATAAACACATGAGGTCCCAGATTTGCTCAGAAATCCCTGCGTAAAGCCATTTTGATCTGCTCTCTGTGCTAGTGAAGTATAAACAGCACTGTAAGAATCAATCCTGCACACCTCTGTCACACCACTGGCTGAACAATCTTGGTTGTCCACAGCTCCTTAGAGAGGAGTTTCTCCACTGTCTGCACTGACATGTATAACACAGCCAGTCCAGGGCTCCCCACCCTGACTAATGCACTGTAGCATCACTGTTATTTTTATTTACTTACAGAATGTGAAGCTTGATACACTACTAAACAAAATAGACATGGTCCTGCCCCAAGAAGCTTCTATGCTTCCAGGTTTACCCACTCCAGCACCACAAAACAACTTAAGCCTCTAGAGCTCCCTTGAACTTTCAGTTTCTGCTTGAGAAGGTGACAAGTTTACCCAGAAATGTCTGTACCAATTTGACATAGTATTACCCTACAACTGTCTGTCACTGTCCTTCTGCTGGCATGGGCTGATGGCACACTTCCCACTGAGTTCAGCACAAAAGTCAGATGTAAAACCCACCCTGGAAAACTGACCAGGCACTGCTGGGGAAGGTAAGGAGGAGGCCTGAGATAGGTTATTTAGTTTAACTGGTTTCCACAAAAATACGTGAAAAAGGATTGACATTAACCTGGGAGAAGATGTGCACTACCTTTTCCAAAATCAACCTCATTTGAGTCTTAGACCACCGTAATTTTCAGCAAGTGAACTCCACACAGGCCACAAAAAAAAAATTTGAAAAAAAAAAAAAATATATATATATAAAAATTACTTCAAAAGTTTTAGCAGAGAACTGGGGGTTGTTTCTGTTTCCTAAGGAGTAGTACAAATAAGGAGGACCTTAAGCTGGATCAGATGTCTCCCAGATGTCAGCTGAAAGAGAAACATGTCTCTATGCCACTCCACGTGGTGGGTGTGCACAAAGAAGGGGAGCTAGCAGTGGGGACCAGACCCAAAATATCCGAGTGCCCAAACTTCTCCCTCTCTGTCTGCCTTTGAAATGAGGCACAGAATATAATCAGAAATAATCTCCAGCATAACTCTGGGAAAACGTGTGCTGTGGATGTCATGAAAGGAAGGTGTGAATCAAGAGCTGAGGGTGAGGANTAGCACATGAACATTTCCACCTTTCAAGCAAGTAGTTAAACATAGAATTGTAGCGCTTCTTTGGAAATTATCTGGCTATAGGAAATTAAAAGTAGTATCAGGTTTTAGAGTCTGGAAAGCAGAAGTTAAGGGACAGATAAATATTAAAATCTGTATTTTGGTGAGTAAAAGGCTGCTATACAGCAGCTCATACCTCCTCTCCTAATAATAAGTTTTCTTTTGCAGATGTGTACTCTGTAGCCATGAAAAAGAGTCAGAATTGGGAGCACTTCTTTGGATCATAACAGTGAAGACAAGGGAGTGTGTGCCTCATAACTGGTCAGTTAGATTTCATTAAAATGTTGTGGATAACCTTTGAGGATGAGGCTATGAAGGCCCCTAATGATGTCCATCTTTACAGGCTGCTGATGAGTTTTCTGAAGCTGATATTACTAGTTTGATGAGTTTTCTGAAGCAAGAGATTATTTATGCATGGCTATGCTGGACAGACAAAGGGTTTTAACAAAGTATTGGTTAACACATTAGGATGATCAAAGCATCAAGAGTACACCCTTAGTGATAGCTTTTCCTCTTACATCAATTTCTTGTTGGGTATGAAATATTGGATGGAATATTATAGACAGCAAGGTCATACACACTATTGATAAGTCTGGAGGTAATTTCATTTCCAAGTAATAAAGATAAAATCAGGATTTTTGCATTTTGTTGTTTCTTGGAAGTCTGTTGTTTCTTAGCAGCAGTGATACCTTGGACATCAGATCCTCCCTTACTCACACAGAACAATGTGAACACTGCTCCCCTGTGCCTATGGCAATATCACTCCCTGTGCATTAAGGAGGGACACCCATCACTGAAAATATGAAAATGGAGTTTATTCTCCAGCACTGAGGAAAAAAGTGCCACTCTGTGACACAACATTGCCCTGTCCATCGTACAATTACAGACACTTGTTCAGTCTGGTTTTAGCCCTCCATGTAGCTTACATTACCAACAAAACATGCATGCATCTTTTATGCTCTCCATCTCCTCACACCATTGGGAGCTCGATAATCATAAAAACCCTATCTAAGCGAGGGAGAAACAACAATAAAAGCAAAGCATCATATTACATAACTCTTGTCTCTTCAGCCCATGTTTATGCTAGCAAGGTATGACACTGCTTTTTACATACAATTGCAATGTTTTTTCTGGTTACTCATGCTTTGGAGAATGCTGCTTTAGGCATTCAATAGCAATTATACTTGGTGAAAAGAACATACAATACAATTTAGAGCAATATAGATTTTCCCCCCTGTTACTTTAATGTTTAGTTACCCTGTTAGATTTAAACTGAGTACACAATGTTTAAGAAATGACTTTCACTAAAACCCATTAACTGACAATTAGAAATAGCATTTTAATCCAAAGGAGTGCAGCAAAACATTACTGCAATTAATAGGTACGTTGGAGGAGTGAAAAATCCACTCTAAACCAAAGTGTATCCGTGGTGGCAGGTTGTTTATATTCAATACTTAAAAGCATCTTGAAAACTGAGGGCAAGAACCTTAGCTAGGGAAAGCAATGGAGTCACTTCCATTTACATTCAATGAGGGCTTGGCCATGTGACTTAAGCCCGTATTTCATTGCTTTGGCAAAACTCACTCTTGCTGGTGACCAGGCAAAGGATGAGGAAGAGGTTTAGAGCACAAGATTTATGCAGCCAAGTGCCAGCTGAGTGAGGAGCAGGAGTCTCTGGCCCATGGCTTATGCTTACAGTTACTCATATTCCTCCTCTTCTCATTTGCATCTCCTCCTGGCAAAGGCAGCATCTTCTTTCTCCTGCTTTTTTCTTCCTTGCCTCTAAGTTTGGACAGCAGCAGGAGTGACAGCACCATGTCCTCCACAGAGATTTGACACATGAACCAGGACTTTCTGATGCAGGTGAGTTTGAGCAAGCTGCTCTGAGTGGAATCTTGTATCTGCTTGGCTTGTTTCTTCATGGCAACCTCTCTCTGTCCGGATACTGTTTTTTAAACTCCTTTAAAGATGCAATCAGGCAAAATTTCTTTCCTTATATAGTTATACTTATACAGTATAACTGTCCCAAATCAACATTTCTCTAGTATTGCCCAGAGGAAAAGTATTTCTTTTGCCAGTAGCTGCAGATGATGCTTTGTTTGCAAGAACAGAAGTAAATCCTTTCAGCAATCATAGCTAAAGCTCATGTGCTTGACCAGTAGTTTAGTTTTTTATGATGTATGAAGAATGAGATATGCTTCTCTCCTCCATCTCTGTTATGAATATATGTATTGGTTTAACTCCAGGCAGCCACCAAGTACCACACAACCACTCACTCACTTCCCCAGCAGCAGGATTGGAGAGAGAATTAGAAGGGTAAAAGGTAGAAAACTCGGGTTGAGATAAAGACAATTTAATAGGGAAAACAAAGGCCATGCACACAAGCAAAGTAAAATAAGGCATTAATTCCCTGCTTCCCATGGGCAGGCAGGTGTTCAGCCATCTCCAGAAGCACAGGGCTCCATCACGTTACTTGGGAAGACAAACACCATCACTTCAAAAGTCCTCCCTTTCCTCCTTCCTCTCACTTTATATTCTGAGCATAATGTAAGATGGTCTGAAATATCCCTTCTGTCAGTTTGGGTTACCTGTCCTGGCTGTGTCTCTACCCAAGCACCCCCAGTCTCCTCACCAACATGTCAGTGTCAAAAGCAGAAAAGGCCTCGGCTCTGTGCAAGCCCTGCTCAGCAATTAAAAAAAAAAAACAAACAAACAAACAAAAAAACACAAAAACCAAAAACCAAATAAAAATAAAAATAAAAATAAAAATAAAAAATTTAAAAAAACCAACCCAAAACTATATTATTAACTTTGTGTTCAGCACAAATCCAAACCACAGCCCCATACCAGCCACAGTGAAGAAAATTAACACTATTCTACCCCAGCCAAAGCCAGCACAATATGTAATCTGAAGTCAGCCCTTCTTATCTTGCCCGACAGGAGCAGCTTCTGTCGCACCTTGTACCTGTCCCCCAGTACTTACCTCCCTGCACACTGCAGCACATACCTGGACAGCACAATGTTGGTTGAAGGAATTTAGATTAGCTATACCTATACAGTTTTTATGAACAGCTTGTAAAGGATGATGAACATATTTACTCAGAAGAATGGTCCTTATACCCACAGGAGGCAGCCCACCTCTGCTAAAAGTTTATCCTTCCTCTAAAAATCAAGTCTCATCCTCTGTGCAATTTCGCCTTTCTACTGTTAGCCATTTAATTTAAAGCCCAGAACTTTATATAGCAACCAATTTCTGTTTGGCCTGGCAGAGCTAGTTGATTGTCACAGGTAATTTGTTGATTTGGACAGCATTCAAGCTAGTGGACTTCTATATCCAAGATAATCTCTCTTCAGAATATACTCTGCACTCTTCTAAAGGTAGCATAGAAAGACCATCATCATTAGCAATTTTGCTGAAGAGCAATATTTAATAACTGACTAACAGGCCATTACTTGAATTGCCTACCTCCGTCATTTCAGCAGGGCTAAAATAGGAATTCCCTCTCAGTCTTCCAGACCATAAGAGGTTTGTAATCAACTATTTGTGTAAATCTAGGGCCATGTAGGTAGTCACAAATTGTCTGCTTTCCAAATAAAGAAAATATTTAATTTGTGTCAGTAAGCCCCTTGTACAAACAAAAGGTTTTCCCTGGCTACATCTGCATACGACAGAACTCCTTTCCATGCAGACAGACCTGTGCTGACAGCAAATGGCACATGCTTATCCAACCTGCAGCACACAAGGCAGACACAGTAGCTGGGGGCAAACAGTGTGTTTGCCTTTATTCACACTCACACTTTTCTCCAGAACAGAAAATGCAAAACTTGGTCTCTGTCCAAAAGACTGTTCAAATCATCTTTTTGTTCTGCTATTGAATGGCAGATAACAGAGAAGGGCTGAGTCCAGAACAAGGGTTCCTGGTCACATTTGTACACATCAGTAACAACAGCAGCTGCAGCCTCATTATTCTTGCACTTACTCATTCATAGACATCTGGAAATACCTGCTGATGCTTACATGTTTTGCCAGCATTATCCAGGGCTTTATCCAGGGCAAAAATAGGACTTACTTTGTACAGTATGGTGTTAAAAACAACTGCGGCAACTATTGGTATGAAGAATGCAGCACTGGAACACATCTTTAGCCAATATAAATCACAGAATTGTTAAGGTTGGAATGGATGTCTGGAGACCATCTATTCCAACCCCCAAAATCCATAAATCACCAATGAACTACTTTATATTACATCAGATGAAGTTCTGAAGTTCCAGTCTAGGGTCATTTAGGTAATTTTTTCAGTTTTGAAAGAAAATTTTACTGACATCTCTTATTTTTACTGATATTATCTTGGTAATTTTATTGAGACCTGTTAGAAGGGAGAGTGAAGCAGCACAGTCCTACCAGACCGTTCATTGTGTCTCTATAATTGCAAAATGTGGTAGTGCATGACATGCAATAGCTAAGGAACCCACAGTGGTTCAAATCATGTATTCCTTCAAAAATGCAGATAATCTCACTAATTGTGGATTTTGGGAACAACCAGGCAGATCTGTCTCCAGACTGCAAGCCATGTCTGAGGCCAGCAAACAAAGACACAAGGAGGGAAAACATGCCAGCCCGAAGATCAGCAATTACTGCCTACATTCCCGCCAAGGCTCCTACCATTTAACACTTTCTGGGTTTTTATTAGCAAAGGATCTTTAATCCTCAACTCTGAATTAGTGCCGACATTATCATGCAGTAAGCAAAAGTCACTTGGTTTGGTAAGTGTGTTAAGTGTGCTGTGTCCTTTTGGAACCATTCTCACCAATGATGGAAAGTAAGTATTTTGGATGCCCCAGCTCTGTGAGGTATATCATACAAGTCAATAGTCTCTCACTTAATCTTTTCCATGTATCTAGTTCACTGTTTTCAAAGAACAACACTGCCTTCATCTTGTGCCCTGTACTCATGATGTATACCAAAGGGACAATAAAGAATCACATATTCAAAGTGCTCAGCAAAACGGGTTTCTTAAGAAGGTGGTTTAATCACTGCAAATTTTTACAGACCCAAAGGCACTACCTGACATTCAGCCAAATTGCAGTTAACTATTAAGCCATTCTTCAGCTTTAGCGAGCTCATTTCAAACCGAGTTAAACAAGAAGTGACTGACAATAATACTAATTCCCACAGCATCAGTACCACTGCTCTTGTGCTGCATGAGGAAAGGTCTGGCACAGCTCCTGCTGGCATCATGCATCCACCTGCAGCTTCTATGACACAGATGGCTGACACAAAACTTCTCAAAAACATAGGCAATGCCAACAGGACCAAAACCAGGCTGTTCCTGAAATGAGAGGTATTTTACAGGTAACCAAGTGCTAAACAGAACAGGGGGGATTAAGTCTTGTTCTCCTACATGTCATATGACTACCTCAGACTATGAGGCTAGTTTCTTCAAATTTTTGAAAGTTTAAGAGTTTTAACTGCTAAATCAAAAATAGCCTCAGCTCAGATCCCTAACAATACTGTCCTTCGGACTGTCACCTAAAATGTGAAAAGTTCAGATTCAGGTCTGTTCAGAAGGCAGGAGCAAACAGGCACTCCATCTGCAAAGGAATGGAAATAGAAGAAACAGACCTCTGTAGCCTGGGGAAAGTTTCAGCTGAAAGAGAAGTAGCCCAGACCTGAGGAGATGTGTGCAGTAAATGAGAAGAGTGTTCTCAAGCAAGTTTCCTGCTAGAGTAGCAGGGACACACCTGAAGAAGCACAAAAGGCTATGAATGGCAGTGCAAACAGAGGACTTGATTGCTGATAAGAGCTGATCTTTTATTATCTATCTGCAGCAAGTGAAACAAAAATCTATATGAATTCAGCTTGTGGGATTATGAAGGTCAGCCCTCAGAGGGTACAAAGTGCTAATTAAATGTAAGTAATAACTTAGCAATAACAGGAAGAGATGTCCTGGCTTTTTTGAGTTGTCTAAGCATCAAAAAGAATATCAGGGCATTCTAAATATATATACCCCATCTGTGCCCACCTGTCCTAAAAAACACCTAGTTGCTGTTTAAAGTAGCTCTTCATCACTAGTTTCCTTAGAACATGAACTCATCACCTTGCCCTTGACTTCTCCAGTAGTTACCTACTTTTTCACATTTTCTTTATTGCTACAGCTACATTTGTAGCTGTACAATTACACATGTAGACCATAAACATAGTGCACCAGCAAGCAAGGCCCTTAAAATGCCACATTCATGTTAAAATAGGAACATGCTGAAAGGATTTCTATAATATCTTAAAGAGATAGCACAAATAATGTCAAATAGATATCTGAAATCCCACCAAAAATGACAGTTCTCCCTAATTTCCAAAATCAAAACCACACTCTGAAGCAGAATCTTTGAGGAAACAAACAGGATTAACCAGGAGAATGCTAAAACCCATCCAGAGGTAT
The DNA here is from genome assembly GCA_024734555.1 of Trochalopteron elliotii. Taxonomy (NCBI): domain Eukaryota; kingdom Metazoa; phylum Chordata; class Aves; order Passeriformes; family Leiothrichidae; genus Trochalopteron; species Trochalopteron elliotii. Next base: position 2,642,750 of record JANPWX010000009.1, read on the forward strand.
AACAGTTAAGATATCCTGCAGGGAAGAATGGCAGTGGCAGCTGGATAGGAGTCTGGCCTTAAGCCATGAGCTGGCAGTGCAAGCAGCCTGCTTGTTGGTGGGAACCTTCTAACTCTTTTTCAAGTCACCTCCCAGAAATTTCTAACGGGCTTAAAAGGCACATATAATTGCAGGGTCTCGATTTCTTTTTCCCTTTCCAGCCACTTAATTCCTAGCTACTCTCTTCTCCCTTTGCCTCTTGGGGTTTCTCCTCCCAAGTTCTTCTCTCATCAGTGTGTGCACATAAAAATGTTTATACCAATCCACTCCTTCAGAACAAATGTCCCTCTGTAGCCAGGATGAGCCCTCCTTCTCCAGGTGCCAGCAGTTACTTTTCTGGGATGCGGAGAGGAACTGACAGGAGAGGAGCACATATGAGGAAGGAGCATAGCTGTGAAGTTGCAAGTTCACCAACCACCACATGCCACAGATGTCAGAACACATCTCCCTCTACTTGCTCTGCTCTGCCAAAAATAAAGGCTAGGGGCAGAACTCGGGTCTTCAATCCATTTGATTGCCCTCTGCTGTGACTCAAGGACAAACGTTTGCCTTTAAAGAAGCAAGAAAAAAATCTACAAAGGGAGAAAGTTCATATACCTGTAAAATAACTAGCACAAGCAGGCACATAAAGCTGGTTGTCACTTGAAAGTTTCAAACTGTCTGAAACTGACACATTCTGAAGTTTGTTTTCATTCCAAATTCCAGATGAAAAATATTACAAGAAAAAGAACAATGATTATTTCAAGTTGTGATTATTAAATCACAGCCATTCAATTTTATTAAAATTAAAATATCATGTCCTGATTCTGATTCTTTCAATTTCACATTATGGAAACATAACAGGAAGCTGTAATGCTAAAGGTGACTTGCTCTGTTATAAATGATACATCAAATTAAATCAGATAAATTTCACAAACCAATTAAGTGGTTGGGCCCAGTTAAGATCACTATCTGGTACTTAGACCTTAGATGTTCTTTTATGGCAAAAAGGTAATAATTAACATTTTCCACATGAAAAATTTAGATTTTGGTAAAACAGGCCTTTCCAACTCAAAAAAACCCCATTATTTGGGAAACCATGACTATTTGAACACTCTTAACGGTGTTTTAATCCTGGTTATCCTCTACAGACATGACTGAAAGCCCTGGTGAATGAATCAAGGGGCAGAGGGGGTGCTGGTCACCTGGTGACAGCATGGTTACCAAGGGTGCACAACCCTGCTGAAAACCAGGTCATTCCAGTGATTAAACTCATTTACAATACTTCTAACACAAGAGTGGTTCTGAAAGGATCACAGCAATATTGACTAGAAAGTCAATGAGATGCTGGGGAAATTAACGCTGCACACTTGATAGACTTAGAAATGCCATTAGCTGGAAATTCAGCTAATCCTACAGAATGGGGGCATGGAGACAGCGTGAATTAGGAGCAAAAGAGGGCGTTCAACAAGGTGGGTGAATAACTCCAGCTGCCACTGGATTTTGTGTGGCACTGAACAGTCAGGCCATCAGCCCAAGATTTGCAGTATGATTTCTGTGGGTGGAACAAACCATACAACTGGAGCACCCACTGTTTAAAAACAAATGTTTGGAAGGACCATTGATTTGTCTCAGGTTTGCTTGGCAGTGCTGTTCTTTTCTCCAGTCTGCTTCTATACATCATGGCACATGGGTACATAAAAAACAAATCCTAACAAAAACAAGCTCAGCAATACAGAAGCTGACCCCACTTCTATATTTCTTTCTTTTTTTTTTTCTTTCTTTCTTCCCTTTTCCTTTTTCTCTTCCTTTTTTCTTTCTTTTTTATTTTTTTTTTATCCCCAAAAAAGAAATAGAAGTCCATTTTGGGAAAAGCTATTTCATAGCTGTCAACTGTCCTTCAAGGGAATTTTTAACTGATCTCACAGAATGTGCGGGATATACATCACCAACAGATTGGGAAAAAAAATCTGTAACCAAACAATAAAATAGTAATACATTCTCCACCAGAAGAACTTTCAACATGAAGAAAAATCTTTTCATTCATTTTAAATATGTCTCACTGGCAGTGGCCAAACTAAAGATACAGAGCTTACAGTGTACACCTCAGGTCGAATTGCAGGTGTAACAATAAGGATACTGCCTTTATGCAATGACTGCATGCACCTGGGAAGATTTTTCTGTACTACTTGTGAGTAAGGAATTTGGGCCGAGGTAGATCCTTGTCAATTTATTTGTAGGTCAGCTGTCAATATTTTGTCTTTGAAGCTGCTCCTCTCACCTTGTGTTTTTCCCAGCTTTCTCTCTTTCTTCTGCAGCACAATTACACATGGGTCAGGGCAGTCAACAGGCTGAGCCACTGTGATTTTTTTCTGAGCTCCTCTGTTCTCTGGCTTTCTGACATTCCTAGCATGAATAGGTGCACTAAGATAATTACACTAATCCATCTAGCAAAACACCTAACTTATATATTTGAAGCTAATTAGATAAACTTCAAAATGGGTCATTTTTCAGCCCCTCAGCCTCCGCCTGCTTATGAGCATTACCCCTGAGGGGACTTTTTTGCAATCAGGTAGACATTTCTGGGAATGAGATCTAATGAATCCCTTTACCTCCTGAACTGAAAACCTCTTTTCATTGAGACTTAAGCAAACTGAGGACAAATTCAGGCATGATAGAAGGAGGAACTCTCCCAAGGCAACAGAACTGATTCTTCCTACCTAGATTAGGTTTGACCCAACCTACTGACAAAAGGGCAAAAGTTTTTGGGAGCAAAAGTTTAGTGGGATCCTTATTTCTCCAGTAAGGCAAGGTAAGACTTATCCAGCTGCCATTTAGTTCCCCTTACTTATTAAGGGGAACTAAATGCAGATAAGATCTTTCAAATGAATAATAATGAGCCTTGCCAGAAATGGGTCTGTTCTCTGGATCCTTGAGCTGGATTAAATTTCACTAGTAGCAGAACCCTTTTTTCCCCCCTAGATTTTTCAAAACGTTTAAACCTGATGCTGCTACACTAATGCTTTGTGCTTTTTTAATGTGAAATTTTGTGGGCTTAAAAATGATGACAAATTATCTAAAAATAGATATGTCTTTTTCCATTAATGACAGTTGTCCACAGTATTTTTGTCAATTTTTAACTGGAGTCACATTCCCTTGACAAATGCCTAGTAAGAAACAATTCTGACCTACGAAGACATCCTGCCTAACTTAGAGACCAACAAAGGCAGCAGGGGAAACAGCAGCACTGACTTGCAGCAAATTGAACAAAATGAAAGAGCAACTCAGTGACAAATCTAGGATTCAGTCAAAACACTTAAATGATTCAGAGTCATGCTTCTCCATTTACATCAGCAACATTACAACAAAGATTAATAGCACTGGAGACTTCCAGGCTTTTGGTTAAAAAAAGAGTGGCCGAGTATAATACATTTTTGGGCAATAGTGGGGTAAAAAGACAGAATTTACGGGGGCAGGGGGAACAGAGAAAAGGACTAAACAGGCACATTTGTGAAGCATTATAGCAAATATGACTGGTGAAGTACACAGTCACAAACCTGTGCCACTCTCCACTCCTTAGCTTTTGTGGTCTCTGCCAACTTGAAAGGAGAGACAATGAAATCATCTTCTAAAAATGTTTCTGCGTCAATGTGGTGCTAACCTCATTTCCAAAGCACAAAATGTGAGTCTAATCAGGAACCATATTCCTTTATACGTTAAGATGGGGTATGTGAGGTAGCTGAGCTCAACAATCCTTGGCCAGAGCAGGCTTTCTTTCTTCTTCCAGACCTTCCTACATCTCTGAAGCAGAAGGGAGGAGATGCTGCCCTTGAACAGCACTACACAAGGCTCAGACATGCAGCCCAGGAATGTGGAGCTGTAACACTGCAGAGATGTCAGCCTTGCTGCTGCTGGGACCACACGGGAAGAGATTTGCTACAAAGTTGGGTGTGTGAGGCAAAAAAAAAGTCATTGAACCAGTAAAACTGACACAGGCCTTTTGTTTCCTCTCACTCCAGAAGAAAAGAGTAGCACACACTGGCTGTGTGCAACCTACTGAGGCTCAGTTGTTCCCAGGGAAAGAAACACAGGTGAGCTCCTGTATTGCTTCCCCTCATCTCTTTTCCCATTCTGACACTATAATTTTAGAGGTTGAAGCAGATGAAAAAGTCTTTTCCACTGTAACAAAAGGTCTTTTCTTCTACTGCCTGCCACAAGTGTAATGACTTGTGATTTTCTGTTCCTTTTGCTTCCAGAATGAGCTCTGATGGAGCTCCCTAATGATAACAAACCATCACTGCAGTAATATTGATACCTGTTGTAATCACTGGCATTCTGGCTTTTCAATTTTCACTATTTGCCTTGGATCAAGTAGCTCTGCGTTAATGCAACAGAAGGTCACCAGATGAAGGGGCTGATAACAGAGAGGGACTGTTCTACTTAACATGCATGGAGGATTATGCTTTTCAGTCGTCCTCGAGCTAATCTTTCAAGTTGTCCTTTTTTGACTTTCTCAGTTTAATCAGTTTAATCTCATCTTCCTTCTTTTCTGATTACAAGGATTTTCTGTAGAAACCTTGCCTCCACAATAAGGACCACGTGGCAATTTATTCTTATATTGATTTCAACATTTCTTTTCCACTACCAGGGCTCTGATGTAAGGGTGATAGCTAGAGGGGAAGCAGAGGGGTTCCCTCTAGTGCCTCCTGCCTAGCAAATCCCCACACTTTTGTTATCTGGGAGTCTGAATACTTCTTTAATACACTTGAAGTCAGAAATGGCAGTCAGATTGGAAATACTCAGCTGTGACTAAAAGTTAGTGGAAACAGTAAGAGCAATAAAGCATAATCACAAGGCACACTAAATCTGGAGCACCAGTAATCAAAGTGTTCAGGGCACATTTTCCAAGGGGCTCTTTCATGGTTGCCATCCCAACTGCTTACACAGCAGAACCTAGCACTTCCTGCCTGACAGGTGGGGAAACCAGATTCAAGGCCAGAGAGTTAGGCAGTGGCCAGTCTGCACAGGTGTGTCTGGGCATGTATTTGCATATGCATTTGACTACATGGGCAAACTTCTCCTGTCTATCTATTACTTGTCTATCTCCCTAGGACAGGAGGAATTCCCATAATTATTGATTTTTTTCCTGCCAGAAGAGATGAAAACTTCTTAGCAAGGGACTGATACTTTACATATTCATGTCTGCAATGTATAGTGAAAATAGAAAAAAGAAAGCAAGAAGCAATATGCTTTTCCACACACTCCCTAACCCTTCAGTCAGAGGCTCAGGCAGCTAGCTATAGGTAATAGTCAGGCAGCCCCACTTCAATAATAAGCTGACCCTGTTCAAAAAGCAAGTAAGAGGTCCAAGAGACAATTGACATCTTTCCTTTACTCTGTTATAAATAACAGAAGAATTGTCTCAGCCTCCCACCATTTAGTTGCTTCTGCTTTAGACACCAGGTCATCATCACATCTCCACAGTCCCTCATTCCACAGACAACTGCAATGCTTATCTGCAGTCTCAGTTTCCCCAGACACACACACTTGTTGACTTGTGAGTAACACAACAGCAGTGAGATGAGCTCTGATGAAATGGGTTGGTGTTTAGTCCTGTAAGACTGTTCTAATTTTCCTACAAGTAATGAAGGATTTTGCTTTCTCTTCAGGGTTCCTGGAGATAATGATATACCATAGCCAGCGGAGGTGAACATCTGTTTTAAGAACTGTGAACTTACACAGACCATTTGTCTATCTGATCTTCCTTTCTTGTTTTTCAGTGCACCCTATCCATTTCTCTGTTAATTAAATAGATGTGAAATCACTAAACCACTGGGTCGAAGAAACAATTAAACAACAACTGAAATAAAAAAGTGGGAGGGAGGGGACTCTCTTCTTTTTTTTCTCTCAGCTGATTCTGTTTGGTAGAAATTGCCCTACTTTTTGAGCACGCACTTCCTTCTCCTCCTTTCACAAAAAGAAAACTTGGATTCATGAGGGTGTATCCACCTAATGACAATATGGTAGAGTTAACCCAAGAGAACAATGCATCTCATTAATCTGCTCATGCTTAATTGGAAAGTACAATATGGAACTGGCATTTTAAAGGCAGACTGTAAATGTACTTGGATTGGTTGCTATTTAATTGATACAACTGGCACATAAAAATGTGTACCCTAAAAAGGAGAGTGAGTGAAAGCAACCAGAAATTATGAGTCACATTTTCCTTTTGAATATTATCCATACCAGTTATAGGCAAAAATAACAAGCATTAAGCTTATTGATCACTGATCTCTGCACATGCTGTCTGAGGAGAAAATATCTTGTCTGCATGGCCCAGTGTCCTGCAGCAGCCAGGAGCTAGAAAGCCTGGGAGCTGTGGGATGTGCAAAGCCACCCCACCACTTCAATCCCGCACGCTTTCCTTGCTTTATCCTTTACCCACAAGCATCTGGACAATTGCAGACCTCCCTGAGAGCTCAGGAGGGACCAGGGGAAACCTTTGACCCATGCAGTGCTCCTGCTGCACCCCTGCCTCTACTCTGCCTCACAGCAGGAAGAGCAGCAGGCCCAGCAGTGATTCAAGTGTTTCCCAGGAATGGCAGCAAGGAGTGAGGATGAAAAGTATGAAGGCTGATGCTACTGCACTGCAGAGAAGGACTGAAGAAGAGTCACAAGGAGGCTCTGGTCCCTAAACGCAAGAATATGGACCAGGGTTGTTTTCCAGAACAGCAGCGGGAAAACAACATGCTTTTTTTTCACCAGCTGTATTCATCTTTAAACAATACTAGAGGTTGTGGGATGGCTTTGCAAGACACTGAAAACCCCCCTTTGATAACGCACATATTTCCTTACAGGCATGAGAGAAGGGAAGACTGCTAGAATCCAAGTCCTTTGGCAACCCAATACTTGTATGACAGACTATTGCCTATGTGAAATTACTTCCCACAAAACCATAAACTTCTTTGCTAAAAAGTGAAGTCCCACACTGTTAAAAAGACTGTCCCAAAAGCAAAGTGAAAAAAAGCTGAACATTTTTTGCTTTTGTCCTACATATTTCACCACTGCCACCAGCATTCCATATCATATGCACACGAAACTTTAGTCCTCCAGAAACCTCCTTACTGAGTTTTTCCCTGTACATATGACAGATTATTTCTTGAGCCTTCTGACTAAATTATGTTTCCCCTGCCAACACTATCTATTGTGTGGAGGCTGCAGTCATAATCTGTGAAATGAATAGTACTTGTTAAAGATCTTATAAATAATCTCATCACATGAATATAGCAGAAATTTGCCCAGTTGAGAAATACAGATCATGAGACTAAATTTTTACAAAGTAGTATCACTCTGAAAAAAGGTTTTAGCAGTAGGGGAAGAAAAAACCAGAAAAAAATAAGAGGAAATAAGGAAAAGGAAAACGACAGCCCTACAATTCCCTGTGTCTAAACAACTCTGTTGGATGTCACAAGGTTGTAGCAATCTTCACTTTTCTGCATCTGAAGCACAGATAGTCTGTCCCTTATCTAGAAAAGACCAGAAGATCTCCTGATGTGTCTTGAATAGTATAAACTTAAAAGCAAAGGAAGGGAGGATGGAGATGTGTGGTAAGACAGGGAGGCACCCTGTGTGCAGCAGGGACATGGTAGATATATAGTGATAGTCTGGAAGGGAGATGGGAGGAGATAATGAGGTGGGGCAGACATAGCAGAAATCACTCATTTCTGTTGTTTCCAGATCATTACTATGGTATCCTCAATTGCCTGGCAGATGTCCTCTGTATCTGATTAATAAGAGTTGGAACAACACATTTTTCTGGCCAGGTTTTTTCTTGTCAAGTGATAACTTCTCCTCTACAGAGCTGAAAGGATCAGGAGAAGGTATCCATAATGCTACAGCAGCTGGAACCCAGAAGACCCTGACAAGAGAAGGTAGCACAGGGAGAGGCGAGAGCAGAGGGCTGTGTGCAGAAGGCAGCACAGCAGTTTTGGAAGGAAAAGGAGCAGGAAACTTTTAAATTGCCGAGCATGAACTAGTTCTTTCCAGAAAACTGGATTACAAATAATCCTGTCTGTAAAATTACTAGGGAAAATAAAAAATAAAACAGCCAATCTCAGTTCATCTCTCTCTTTTGAAGAGAAAAAAAGCTTGGAAGAGTCCTAAGACATGCATTTCTATTCACAAAAGGTAGTGATGTAACACCTGCACCTGTGTCCAATCTGAATTTTCAAGTGAAAACTTTGTGGGTCATTTGTGCACTCACAGTACTGGCAAATAAGGGTGATATCATGTAAAAGAAAGCCATGTACTTTTCTCTAGTTGCCATAATTGTATTCTGCTACTAAATGATTACCATGAAAATGCTGAAAGTGGAAGAACTTGAATAGTAATGGAATTCCTCTCTGTTCCTGTAATCTATTTATTGAGGTTTTCCCAATTATTTTTATATTTAAAAAAAAAGCAAAAAATATGAGTACAAAGAAACTACAGAGAAAAGGCATTTGTGATATGATTAGTGAATCCAGAACATAATCATCAATAGATGTCTTCATTATAAATATAGAGTAGCAATTTCAGCTGAATGATTAGCCAAAGTTTCAAAGCCTTGCAGACTTGTTTCTATTTGCATAAGAAATCAGCAGTGTATGTCAACTGTGCTCTTGGTATAATCTTAAAAAAACTTGTTTATTTATCCCCCTTCAAAAAGAGAGGAAAAATTTCACCTGAAGACTCATTTTCCTGAATTCAACAAAAGCAATAGCATCAGCAAAGACTTATTCTCCTTCAGAAATTTCCAGGTCTGTCACCCTACCTAGAGACCTCACCATCCAAGCCCTGCTGGCTGGAAGCTCCCTCTCCATGGCACAGAGTCAACAGTTCTTGTGAGAATCCTGCCCTCCCAACAGCAGGCTTCAGCCAGGAGCCTCTCTGCTTGCACCAATGACTTGCTCATGCCATAGCCTAAGCTCTGATATACCATGGTTCTTCATGGCATTGGTTTTCCACCAAGAGGGACCCAATAATTCCCAAGGAAGTCTGAAGGACACCGCAGGCTTAACCATGTCTAAAGTTTGGCGAAGTGGGGAGGACGAGGGACCACTCAGAAAGCCATCTTAGGAAGTTTTCAGCTTGAGAAGGATACAAAAGCTGCCAACAGTGGAGTTGATTCACTGTAGGCTTTGAGTGGGTATTATCAAGTCCTTTCCTTCTGGACAGAGAAGGTGCCAAGGTTTGCTTGTCCCATGGCATGTCAGCCACGGCATGGACCAAGCATTTCACCCAGGAACTGGCTGCTAGTCCCTGTTTGTAGTAAATCTGCTACATTTTACATTAAAATGTCCAGTGGGTGCTGCCCCTTTATTCTTTCAAGGATGCTTTTCCTCGTGCTTGCATTGTTTCAGTGACATGTGACAGTGGATGCTAATTTTTATTTCTAGTTATGTGGAGAAGGCCAAAGATTTATACAGGGCCTGTCTCTTAACTTGCCTCCTTTTCATTTATTTTTTTCTTTCTTCTTCCTGAATATCACCACATCATTTTTCTTTGGCCACAGCACAGCAATTGGATGTGACCTTCTACTCTGATTTATCATTTCATTCCATATTAACTGTGTTGTAAAGACCTGTCAATTCCCTTTATTGAACATCTTTAAAATCTGTGCTTGGTTAATGATTGAGGCAACCAAAACTCTGGTGCATTCTTTGGTTCTTACTCAGCTTGAATATCTAACTTAGCTTCTTGCTGGTCTTAATGCATTTATGCTATCTAAAGTGCAATCTGTGCACTCATTTGTCCAGCCTGATTTTTTTTGTTTATTTGTTTGCTGATGTTGATTTGTGTTTCAGAATCTCCTCATGAAACTCTGTTACTTGGGTCACTCCTATTTTATTATTTTAATTTTGCATATTCCATTTAAAGTTTTGATGCAGGCTTGTTTTATTTATTTCATTATAGGGTTTGAGGAGACTGCTGTATGAGCACAGAGTGGGGGGGTTAATACTACAAGACCCTTGTCTCTTGAACTGATCTAAGGCTGTCACTTCTCATACTGTCCAGAGAGCTACCCAAAGATTTAATCAAAAAACAGAAGTTAGAGGGCTCAGCCATTGCACAGGATTTGTCCCTTTCAACAAGATGTAATCTGAGAGAGTCCATGGAAGTGTAGCATAACACTTCAAACATGCCCAGAGATAACAGTCATTTTGCAGAGGTGCTACCAAGTGCCTGATGAAAGCTGCAGAAATAATACTGGGAAATTCTGCTGCTGGTACAAATCTGGTGCATCTTTATTTCTGTTTCTGCTCTTCTTACAATGGCATTCTTTGTGATCGATGTATTAAACCATATCCCCCCCTTTACAACAGTAGTACTTTTTCATTGCCTTTATGTCAGATGCAGCATGAAGCTCTAGCTCACCTCAATTTACCTGATGCATTACTGTCATTTTGAAGGGCAGATGTTCTTACATACCATGCTTCAAAAAGCTCAGCTCTTTTCTATTGCTTTACAGAGACATGCTCCAATGAGAGGTACTGCTTGCATGTGACACACCAACTGCATCTGTTCTCCACACCACCACACGCACAGATGCTACCCTGAAACTGCCGCAGTTTGTCACCATTCTGCTCCAACACATCCTCTATACATTGGTTTTACAGCTCTACTTGTGATTCCTATTGCAATACTCTGGAGTATTTATCTGATTTTTTGTAAGGGAAATGCTCACTGTGTACTGCTACCTGGAGACCAGCAATTCCAGCTCATAAGCTTTCAAACTTGTTTCCATTATGTAACAGAGTGAAAAGCTCATCTATTGAGAGCCTTCACAGGTTTATATTTTGCAAAATTGTTGACTTGCAGAAGACCCCCCAACTCTGGCTTAGAAAATGGGAGAATTTTATACCCTAGAAACCAGGAGTTTTGATGCTTAACAGTGCTTTTCTTCACACCTTCCCTCAAATGGGCACTCCCAACAAAACATTTATAAAAAAACGAAAAAGCAGATCTAATGAAAATACCAATAAGATCCAGCCAGCCCTCCTCACCCTTTATGCTGTCTCTAGACCCCAGCCCTTCACAAGGCCCTTCAAAAGATTTACCACAGAGTTCATTTCAGATTCCTTGTTTTGCTTTCTACCTTGAGCAACTGGTCAAACAGGCAGTAACAGAAAGCATGGAAGCATCATAAATCTCTAAGAGACCTTAACCTTTTAGAGCAGCTCCTACCTCCCCAGCCCAGGTGAAGGTGTGATGCAGGACATGCTGATTGCTCTGGTAACATTACAGCATCCCTCTAGTGACAGTAATGGCCAGGTGTCTGCACAACGGTCCTTGGTGGCTTCAGCATCCTCAGATGCAGTAAGGAAGATGACAACATCATCTCTGGTAATTCACACGTCTCCTGCCATAAGGGCCCTCTGGGGGTACGCATGCAGCTCAAAGCCTGGCCTTTCACTTCTTCCTATAAGAGCAAAGGAAGTATTTCTTTTCTCTGGCCTTTAAAGAAAGCTTACACCTTTATTTCTGAAACACCAAGGAAGGCAGGCTTTAAATAATACATTTCTAGAGTGTTTTTGTGCAAGTGTCAGGGATGGATGAACTCATTTGAACCACAGAGCAGTTGGAAAAGTGGTATTCAAAGAGCACACCTGAAGTCAGCCATGAAACTGCTCTGCCTCTAAAAAAAAGGCCACTGAAGAGCATGAGAGGTGCCTCAAGAAGGGAATCACCATCACCACCAACGCATGACCACATGCTGAAGCTCAAGTACCCAGTGAGAAATACAATTCCCAACAGAGGGGCAACAGCTGCCTTATCCAAAAGGAGACCCTTTTTCAAGAAAAAAATACCAAACAAGGAGAAAATAGCACTTTGTTTAAAAGAAGCAAGACAACAGCAGTTCTTTGACCAATCATTGTCAAGTGATTAGGACAACTCACTGAGAAAAACTCAGTTTTATAACAGAATTGTTATATTTCTATTGTCAGTAATTACCAGAAGAAGACCACTCACAATATTTTTTTTTTTTACTTATTGCAAACAAAAGATACAAATTTTGTGAATCTAGGTACAGGGTGAGAAGAAAGAAGTGAGATTAGTGAAGCTGATGTTAGATCTTGCTTTTAGAAGAGAAATTAAAAGACCTTCTCACATGACCATATGGCAGAAAACAAGATCCTTCACAACGCAGGCTCCCAGGCTAGAACCTGAAGCTTATGTTTTCATAAGTCCTTGGAACTTCACAGCCTATTCAGGCATCAGAGAAGACAATTAACCAAGCAAACATTATTTTCCATTGTTCTCAGTGGGAATTCTTGGACCTCACCATTCTGAAATTATACCCTTAATATGCTGATTTCAGAGCATTTATACCCTGTGGGAGTTATGTCCTCTGACTGTGTCAACTCTAACTATAACAGATGGAAAATTGAACAAGCTGTAATTGGTTATATCAAATGGACAGAAGAAACAGACACATGAAAAAAAATCACAGATGATCTTAATGAGAAAATGTCATGTTCTATAGCATTCTGTGACTATGTTGACTTCTATAGGACTACATATATGTCTTCCAGACCCAAAGGGCAATAGAAGTATAATGTACTCAAACGTTTAAGGGTGATCCTACGATTAAAAGAAAATTAATAGAAAAATTCAATTTCCTTTCAGAATATTCCTGGATATACTCAAGCATCTGCAGCCTGAGCATAAAAATGCCAACAAATCCAACCAGATCTGTTTCCTCCTTACTAGAATTTAATCTGTTTCTACACTGAACATTATCACTACAGAGAGAAAAATTCAGCATCTGACATTACTTTGGAGTGAGGTTTGTCTATGATTCAGAAGAAATCCCACTTTATATGATCAAATGTCTTTCTGCTGAGGCTGAGGTTATTAATACTCTGTTAAGGATCGTATTTTGCTTTGATTATAGCAATTAAATTAACTTTCCTATATCAGAAGACATAAAGAATGTACAAAATACTTTCCTGCCTTCAACATTCACCTGATCTTTGTAGTATTGCAGATGACATTTCTTCAGCTAAAAACAAAATGAAGTTCTGGTCTTGGGAATCTTTAAATATGTACATAGCCTGAGATATATGGAAGATAAAGCTCAGTTTCATATTGCTTGTAGTTTACTTCTGCTTCTGGCCATTTCTTAGATGAATACCATAAATTGTTGAAATTTCACTGTGCATGAAATGTCTTTAAAAGAGCAAGGTGTAAGAAAGTTATTAGAAATAACAGAACTAATTTTTAGTGAAATTATATTAAGGCAGAAAAACTATCCTTTAGCACCTGAGGAGCATACAGACGACTTTTACTAGCAATTCTGGAGGTAAAATAGGACTTTTTGGGTTTTGTATTCTGCTTGCTACTTTCGCTGTCTTAAATGCTATTTATAACTTTAAAATCAGTATCTTTCATGCTTTCCTAAATGCAAAGTAAGATAGAGTCCTTAGATGGAGTCTCTATGACTATTGCTAGCATTTGGGTACAGTTTTCTTCTCCATATTGAGCTTTTTTTAGGGCAGACCCATTTTCTCTTTATTCTGTTACAATTGCTTTCCAATATTTTTTTCTCAGCTAATAATAACTATGAACTTGGCATAGTTTTGCAGCTTATAAATTTGGAGTGTCTCCTCATAACATTCTTTTTAAATCCGTCCCTTTCCACTTTCAGTCTGACTACTTAAAAATCATCCTTTCAAGATCAAGAGAGTGATTAGAAACCTGGGAATTTCACTATTCTTACCAGATATTTTTTCGGCACAATTTTAACATGGGACAGTTCATTTTTCACTATTGTTTAGTGGCAGCTTTTCATACAGAGTACAAGGAATAATCAGAACTGCAAATCCATATGATAGAATAATTCAGTTGTCTTAAATTCCACTGAGCATTGGTCAGAGTCCATCCCAAGAATATTTTTCCTGCATTTAAAATTATATTTAGAAAGAGTGAAAAAAATCCAACAATTGAAAGGGGGAAATAAAAAGAGCCCAAACCTCTTAGACAGTAGCTACAGTAAGCACAAAAAAAAAAAATCTCTGCAGGTTTAGCAGAGATATTGGTATGCCAAACTCCAGTTATGTGACCAGAAAACAAGAGCAGATCTCAGATCTCTTATGTATCTAATTCAAAGCTTTACCTGTAACTAAAATATTTTTTGGAGTAGGAGGGCTAGATATTGTAATGCATTTTTACTTCTTTTGAATGGGAAAAAAGACTGTCCGTGTGTGTGTGTGTATGGTGTGCAGTTTCTTGTTCTTTCCACCCAAGAAAGAACTGGACAGGCAGGTCTTCTTGGTCTTCTTTCCTTGAGGGAAATCTCTAGTAGGCATGAGAACCAAGTAGAAGCTGATCTTGCTTAATGCAGTGGAGATCAGGAGTAGTTCACTGTCTGTGAGAACAGAATCTGCAATAAGCTTTTGAAAGCTATCAATACTGGGGAAGACCTACGGAAACATTTCACAGGTACATTTTCAGGGTCAAGAAATGAAATTGGTTTTAATAAAGCCAAGCAAAAAAGGCTTTAATAGGACTTTAGCAATGCATAAGACTTCAGTAGTCCTCTGCCCAAGGGTGTCTTTATCACTATGTGTAGTAGTACCTTGTCACCAGACTAGGTTTTAATTACACAAGCCGTGGGCAAAACTAACTCCGCTTTCTAATATCATTTTGATGTGGTATTCCCTGTATCTCTAGGAAATTAAGATCCCTGCTATGCTTATCCTCTCTCGAGCATTAAACAGCAAGGGCCATTGCCAAAGACAAGAGTTATGCTCTATATTGGTAGTGGGGGAAAAGTTGAATTCTGCCCATTTCAGTAAGTGACTTAAATCCTGTGTGACTTACACACCTCCAGTAGCACACAGACATTAAATTTACCACTTGTGCCATGGCCGTTAACAGACATTAACCCCAGCACATACCAAGCACTAGCTGCAAAACTACCTACCTTTTAATTAGTGCAGCACTTGGTTCAGATTGCCACTTCTTTCCTGGAGCACAAAAACTGCAATACCACAGCACCAGATGAATTTGCTGCTCCAGCTGCAGCATTTGAGTCTGTCATGAACTCTCTGCCTCCTAGTTCAGAGTTTCACCACCACAGCTGTCTGAAATGACCAGATGTAATTGGGTTCAGTGGAGTTCAAAGCTATACTCCAGCTTCCTCATATCAAAGTCCATTGATGCAGTGGCAGATGAAGCACATTGAAATGCTAGGAGAGTGGGAGGGAAGTTACAAGTAGACTATATTCAGGTCTGACCTGTTAGATGCCAGGACACAGTACACAACCAGCTTTTGGTTGAGTTTTCAAGAACTCAGGTGTGTTCCCCTGGAGAAGACTTCATCTCCTCCTCTAATTGCTGCAAAACATATCTCATTTTTGCTAATGCACTTTGTCTATTCAATAGCTTGATACTTTTGAGATTCACTTACTTTTTTTAAAATGTCAAGGCTTTCTCCTGAGATTGTTCATTCATTATATTTATTTTCTTGGACATGATTTAACAAACCATCCCTGAAGAATCTGTAGCTATTAACTTCATCGAACAGACCCTCAAGTGAGAGTTAAAGGCAAATGGTCTAGAAGAAAGCAATGGGCCAAAGCATCTCCAGGGTATTCATCAGCCCCAAAACCCATTTCAATAACTCTTTCTCACAAGACAGGGTGGAAAAAAAAAAAAGGAAATAAAAGAAAATGGAAGTTTTGTTGTTGCTGGTATGAGATCATAAAGTACAAATGAAATCTAGATAAGCATAGCAAGGTTGGGGTTCTTTTGTCAAAATAGTAAAGTTACTCAAATCTTCACCCTCATTTCTGGTTGATCCTTATGCACTGTCCATTTTTACCTCACATTTACTCCTGTAACTCCAGGCCAGCAAGAACAGCTGCCCAGCTACACTGTCACGGGATGGCCATTTGGCTCACAATGCTCTGTGTCAGCTCTTCGTTTGTGGAGACCAGGGCTGATGTTCACAAGCAACATTATTCTGTGAAGAAAACCTACCTGCTGCCACCAGTAAAACTAAGGAAGCTGCAAGTGTCAGTGTGTCTAACTCATCCCATGTGGTCCTCAGAGAAGGATACAACGAGTGTACCATAAAATGTAACATAGTTGTACAATCTTGGTCATCCTCCAGGCTGTAATTGCAAATTAATTCTGATGAACAGAACATGATGAAGGGTCTGGATGCAGAAGTCCATCTGCTTTTCTCCAAATACACCAGCTGTACACCACTGAGAATGTATGTCCATTCATTCTGTGCACATAATTCCAGACAGTATGATTTCATACAAAATATTGCTTCTTTCTAGAAACCTTGCCTCACCATAGACTGTGCCCTTTCTTGAAAACATTGATTAGACTTAATTACACACAGCTAAAGAACGTAACTAAGTCATTGTTGTTGCTGCATGTAAGTCACACATAAGTTTTTCTGCAGATGTTCTATATATCTGCTCCTGACAGAAGCAGACCCAGTCATTTGGTCATTTGTTTGGTTTCAAATATTTCAGCATTTAAAATAAAAATAAATAAAAGGAGCCCTTCAAATCAAAATAACTTTGCAGTACACAGCAAATTAAAGAATGTCAATCGGGTATTTTTTTAACGTCACATTTATGTTATTTTCTTTTCTGTAAAGACACATAGGAGAGCCAAAGCACCAGGCAGTAGCATCCACCCAGTATCTAAACACTTTGTACAAGCTATAAAGACATGTATACAAAATATTCTGTCCAAACTTTTATAATATTACCTGTGGTCCTTGAGTTAGTCTGCATGTCTTAGTCCAGGACTCTTTTCTCTATGAAAATCATTGAGTATGGACCTATATATTTTTTTTAATATCAGAAATGCTTTTTTTCAATATTTGATAAGAATGAAGACACCTGTTTTGACACTTTCAGCTGAATTTGAGAGAGTTTCATGCTGTTTATGGGAGTCAAAAGTATCTTTTCTGGTTATATTTGTCCTCTAGAATTTTAATGAGTATCCCTAAAGAAATTTATTCGTGTCTGGCATGCAACAAATAATACAGAGCCAAATCCCACTGAAACTGTATGAAACATCTCCATTATTATCCATTAGTTTTGAATCAGGCCACCTACCAAATGTTATTAGGATTTCCCCATACCATTACAAATGGGCCATTTCTATAGGTTTTTCACCAGCAGTATTTTTTTTTTAAATTTGTTCTCAGTCAGCCTGAAACAATTTGTCAGCAGTATAGCTGGGAAGAAATTAGAGGACTGACCAACTGGAGTGCTGGGTGACTGGCATTGCCATCTTAGCAAAGGTCCAAATTCTTGTTCAAACCTCTCCTGCTTACATCCAGTGTCAAGCAGGTTATTCATTGCAGGTCTCCTGGGAGAATGTTTTAACCAGCCAAAAATGCAATAAAGTTATTTGTGTTGCTACTGTGTAAAAAAGGAGTGAAAACATTGTGTGGGAAAGGAAATGTTTCTTCTAAGACTCAATTATTTTTCCTTTTTTTAAAAATATATTTTGTTGAAGAGAAAGACTGCTTCAAGTTGAACTAAAACTTTTTTGTATTCTCTGCTTTGCAGCCCAACCAAAAAAAATCTATTATTTCCACTGTGCTACTTCTAACCTTTCTATTTCATTCAAACTAGGTTTACACGATTTGCTTTCTAAAGAGCAATGGCATCAGGATGTGTAGAAAAGCCAGGGTCAAAATTTCACTATTTTTGAATACACCTACAATACATAGAGATTTGCATAATAGGCCCTAATGCCTCCTTCAGAATCATTATGGTCTATTGAGTAAATAATGTGTCTATTGAAAATGGTTGAAATACCCATTTAGTTGATAGACCCTATTGACTCCTAATAAAAAGCTATTAGAGTTGAATAAATATTATGCATTTTAAAACTTGCCTAAATGTATTCCATTTCCAGATATTTTCATATTTACACAATTGACTGTAAAGAAAATGTTGTATCTGCTTCCAGACAACTCCAAGAGAAAGCTTAGAGGGCTTCCCTTTTCATAGGGTTTTTTCTTACCTTTTCAAGATGCTCAGATAGGTTGTATTTGAGTGGTTGTTTTGTTTTTGATGAGACTGAGATGGGGGAACAAAATCAGAACAAGAAAGAAAATTAAACTACATGAGTTGGTACTTAAATAAAATTAAGATTCATGCTTTCAATGAGTTAGCATAGGATTTAGCCATGCTCTCTTGGGTTTATCTGTGGGATTGAACAACACATTCTTTACAGACAATTGTTTAAATATGCAAATACGTTGAAAAGAATGCACATAGTTAGACAATGTGTAAATGCACATTTTCATTTACTCAGTCTTAAATGTTTTCTTGAGAGCTGAAAGAATCTCTCAAGTTAAAGCATACTTTGATAATTATCCATACATACATTTTTTATTTCTTTTTTGCTAATCCATAGCAAATCTGAAGCAACTGTAAACAGCTGTAACTGTTTAGCATAAATATTTCAGACTCCAGATGTGCCTTATATTGTTTTGTGTCCTATCTCAGAGTTTCAGATCTTGTGTTCCAGATTGCACATCCTGCTACTCCATTCCCTGTCATGTGGACACAAAAAATAACCAGGACACAAATCTGGTACAGAAGTGTCTCATGTGCTTAGATCAAGTGAAAGCAGGGCAGGGAATTGGCTGCTGCTCTTCTGCTTAAAGAGAATTCAAGGTTCATCTGCTTGTAAAGACCAAGAACAGGTACAGACAGTGACAGAAGCCATTGTTTTAGACATTTTCACACAAGCTGATTCCATGTTCTCCAGCAATCACACTCTCATTTGCTGTTCTCTTGTTGCTTTCAAATGGCTCACATATTTATGTACATTTCTGGATCTCACCAGCCTCTAGAAGATCACCAGGAAAACTTGCCAGCAGTTTGCACAGAGGTCCAAGCAGAAGGCTGTACTTTGTGGCCCATAAGAGCCACACAGGAGTCACTGTATGTGAGAGCTGTGCATAGACCTGTGGAGCTTGTTTCCAAAAGTCACACTCTGTCACTCTCAGGTCCTACCATGCAGCCATTGACTGTGTCTACTCTACTAAACCCCTTCATAAGCTCAGTCTTCCAAAAGGTTGCTTTGACTGTATATCGCTGTCACAGTGTTATGCAAATTGTTTTCTCAGTTTATTTAATTTGATGTTGGCAAGAATAGAGGGTTAATGGCCTTGGCACGAACGCATCTTGCTGCTATTTTCCAGACAGTTCCTTGAATATCTGAACACTAGAAAGTCTTCTTCAGTCTCACAACGTCAAAGAAACACAGAAAGATCCAATCTAGCTTTTAGCGCTATCCCAGTGTGGACTAAAAATGTTGAAATCTCCAAACTGTAGCTGACTTGTCCTGTTCAGGACATGCCTCATTTGGCTGTTTCATTCCTCTCTTTCCTCTGCTCTCTACAACCGTCTTTTACATTCCACCCATCCTGTGTATGGGGCAGAATGTGAGGTCAACAGGCCACCCTGTTCTCCTTTCACTCCTTCCTCCAAATTCCTCACCACTTAAAGCAGGTCCTTGAGCATACACTTACGTGCAGGGGACAGAGGTCTTCCAGGGCATTGGCTTGTGAAGAAATCACGATGCACAAATGATTTTTATATTCTTACATGCTATATAGTATTAAATAATTCTCCATGTGCCTGAGCTTTACTGAAGTTGTCAGTGAGAAAGACCCTTAAGGAACTGGAAAATTCTGCACAGATAATCCTCAGTATTGGAGGTGCAGCATGGCCCCACCTTCACCTCCAAATCACTTGTCTTCCAACAGCCACTTTTCCCTGACCCTCAGAAAGACAGAGACAAGTGCATCCTGTGTCCTGCTAGGGGTAGTGCTTCATAGCCAGGGCATCAAAGGCTGTCCTTTCTGATATTTCTAACTGACTGGAGAAAAGCACAAGTTAGAGAACTGAATAAAAAATAAAAAGTTAGGAGAGAGAATAATTATATAATCACTTTTTTTTTTAATTGTAGGATACTGATATATATGTTCTCAGTGGTTTGCATAAGTCACTTCATTTCTGTCTTTCATTGTCCCTGAATAAACTTGAAAGTACCATCTGATCACTACTTTGGGTGCCTATCGTATGACTAAAAGTTGATGATACTTTCAGTTCAAGCTTCTGTTTCTCTCCTCCCTTCCCTCTCTACCCAACAAAAAATTTTAGCCACTCCACACTTTCTATACCTCTGGCTCCCACACAGCATTTGCAATAGTAGAAGCACTGGAAAGCATAGAAGCCAAAAAATGTTAATAGGGCAAACAGAATGTAATTGCTTATGTGTGCTGGTTATATCCTGAAACAAATTGTTTTTTAATGCTGAGGTCAGACAGGGTTTAATTAGGAGAAATACAATTGGTGTAAAAATTTGCAGCAGGCTGCTTGTTTGGTGTCATGCCAAGTCAACATCAAGCCTTTCCAAATGGAAATTTTCATTAGAGGCCATTGGCAGCCTGGTTAGGCTGAGTTTCAACTTTTTCAAGTCTCCTGGTAACATGAACCTGAAACTCAGCATATCTGCTTCCTAGTAACAGGCTGTCCCTGTTGCAACTGTTCTGCCACATGCACACAGCTTCTGCATATGTAGTAACGTGTGGCTACTTTCTTCTGGCCCAAAGTTGTCAAGATCTGCATGCAGATAGGACTTATCTTCAGCTTTAAGACTGTGCTTAAATGAAACTTTATTTTCATATTGTTTTCATATCAGAGACAGAGAAAGAAGCCTTTGAACCTCAGCAGAGGAAGGGAAATTTCCAAGCCTTTTTTGTTGAGTTGTGGCTTGGTTTTGGTTTTTTTGTACCACTCTATGCAAAGATCTCAGGGATTCTTACTAATGCTTGAAGCACTGATTCTGCTCTTTACATTGATTAACACAGCCCCAGTGCTTGTGCTGCCAAGGTTAAGGTTGTATCAGCGTTTCCTTTATAGACCCTGCTGTTCAAGAGAAAAATGTTTAACTTGAATGAGAAAATTTGCCTCAGGGTGTAATTTTTTTTCCTTTTACCTAATTTTATGAGTTAAGCTGATGCTTATAAAGCTAAGGGATGGGCATTCTGGCTTACATCAATTAGGCATCCAAGGCTTAGCATACCTCAGTCACAATCTGTGTCTTTTCTTCTTATTACCATCCTGATATGGAGAATGCTGGTGACAACAAAGGAAGTGTGACCTGATGCATACCACGTCTTGTGGGCTTTAAAGTTGAGCTACCAGGTGATATTTACTCCAGAAAGTGCTGTCAGCAAAAGGCAGGAGCAGTGGAGGATTTTTGGCTACTGTGAAAGCTGACTGGGGTAGCAGGTGAGCTGGCAGAGAACAGCTCGTGAGCCAAACTGCCACTGCAAATAAGAAACACCAGGTTATAGGAGGGAGAAACTGCTGGGAAGAAAGTGGCAGAGACCCAAGTAGATAATCATTGCACAGCAATTTTTTAAAGTAAACAGAAGCCATTTCATTTCAATATCCCTCTGCCCTGGTTCAGACTATACCTGAATCAGCACTCAGAGAACCACCTCCTCCCTGAAGGTGACATTTTCTCTTCTTTGTAGTTTTTTCAACCAGTGGTCAGTCCCTTATTTTCTCTCCCCCTTGTGCTCTCAGTACCTTTGAGGGAGCAATATGCTTACTGTGCACCCTTTCCTCTCTCTCTTACCTGTGGGCTAGCTGAGGTGCACTGCTGCCTCTGTCCTCCACCCCCGCACTAATGCTAGTTTATTTTCTGTTGTATGAATCCTTATCCCTGGCCTGCTGTATCTGCCTGGCTGCTGCTCACGTGCACAGCTCATAGCAGCAATGAGAGTTAGCTGTACTCATTGTGGGTAGGTGTGCACAGAAAATAGAAAAACAATTGTGTTGTGTTCTTCATCTGTGCCCATATGCTCCAGTTAGGGTGTAGTCTTTATAGCAGGAGCAAAAAAGGGCCATTCAGATTTAGCAGAAAAGAGCAAAACTATGGGAATATCCACTGCACATGCATGATCTTCCACACAGAAGTGCTTTGAAGTATTTGTACTGTGAAATTTATCAAGTATCTTTGCTTAGACCTAGAGATTTAACCGGATTATGTAGGTTTAGGGAGAAAAGTAAACTTTCATATAAAATGATAAGATTACTTTTTTGGGGGGGACGGGGAGTCAATGAGCAAAGGATTTTACATGGCTGAATGGCGATTTCACATGTTTCTGTTTCTGTCTTTTCTTCACTTCTAGGGTGTCAGTTTAGGGCACATTTCATGGTGACAACTGACTACAAGTTTTTCCCAAGCTATGGCACTGAAATCTCATACTGGCACAGATTTTACAGCTTCAAATCCCTGACTGGAGGGGCACAGCCAGGTCAAAACTGAGGTGTGAATCATGGCCTGTGCCTTGGAAGCCCAGAGCTGCTGTGTGGCCCCAAGAAAGCCACTACTCGTGTCAACTCAAACATCTACTTTCACAAACACCCTGATAGCCCATCTGCTTCCCACTCCATCCCCCTTTGAGTCCATCCCCCTTTGACCCCTCTGGGGCTACTGGGCTACTTGGCAGAGGGAAGACAACATGACTTTTTCCTCCATCAAAGAAATTAACAAACATCAAGGTAGAAGAGGGCAGCATCTTGACCTTTGCTTTAGATTTTGTCAATTTGGGGTTTTGAGTTTCTCACTTTATTAAACACATTTTCATGCATGTGTGACTACAAATGTGTGTACTGGGCTCTGCTACTGGCACTGCAGCAGAGGATCAGGTGGTGAGGTGGGGGTTGAAGGAGTAAATATAGTTTCTGCCGTGTGATCATCTCTCCTCTGTTTATAAAGCCTTCAGCCTTTTCCTGAATTACCCCATGGGTAGCTTAGTAACAGATATGATGGCCCATTCTTTAGCACACTTTCAAAAACCCTAGAAAATATACTGCCATTCTAGGAAGAAACA
This sequence comes from Trochalopteron elliotii, assembly GCA_024734555.1. NCBI lineage: Eukaryota > Metazoa > Chordata > Aves > Passeriformes > Leiothrichidae > Trochalopteron > Trochalopteron elliotii. Next base: position 2,665,716 of record JANPWX010000009.1, read on the forward strand.
AACAAAACTAATGAGCCGAAGGTGTTGTCATGGAAGTGTTACTTACGAGCATGGAAGGGGCAGCTGCCCTTCACTGAGCTCTGCTGAACAGGCAGAGCATTGAAGCAGAGCTCTCTGTCACGTACGGCTCTGCAAACGCTGTTTGTACAGATGACGAGTCCCCTGCCGCAGTGGGTGATCAGTGCACCAGGATCAGCGACGTTAGCACGCTCACATACACGCTGGATGATCACTTGTAGTGGCCATTGCCATGCAGAAGGCACATTAGGGGGAAGCTTGGCCGAGCTGGGTAACACTGAGCCCTCTCCATTTGCATGCAGCACAGGAAAGCAAGAAGTGCTCAGCTCCTGTTTAAAGGCAGCTACTGCTGCTTCACTGGGAGCTTTGGCCTTTTCAGTGGGGAACCCAGGAGACAGGCTGTCAAAACAGAACTCTCTTGTTCAAACCACCAAGCTTAGAAAGGGGGATAATGAAAATAAATAAATAAATAAATAAATAAATAAATAAATAAGTTTAGAAAGGCTCAGATCAGTCAAACCAAATAAAGTTGTTGTTTCTTGGTAGATTTATTCTTTTTCTTTTCTGAAGTTATCTGGTTATTTTGAGTTGGATGAATAGAGAAGAAAGAAGTGTGGAGTTCACTTGAGGTCTTGAAGATAAATTCATAGTTCAGTTTTGCAAACACGAACAAATAGAAGTTGACTTACGCAGTGGAGGTTTTATATTTCCTCATTGTACTTCCCCTGCTTTGTACAAATCTTCCTGGAAATCTCTGTAGTAACTCCTGCTAACTGCTGTGATGCCTACTGTGCACACAGAACTGCTCAACTGCAGAGAATCCTACCAATTCCATCTTTTTTTTTTCAATCATGTCAAATTCCTTCTCTTTAGTAATCCCCCTTATTCCCTTAGGAGCTGAAAGAAGATTTAATTGTTAAATTTGAATAGTAATTCAGCAAATAAACTCTCCAGTCTCCTGTAGACTTTTAGTCATTTCAGGCTTCATTTTAGTTATAAATCACTTCCCTATGGTCAGTCATGATGGCATTTCATACTCAGGAGGCTGATGCAGAGGAATAATTGAGGGACTGTCCTTGGGGGGGCTTTTGCTATTAAGGCTACTCTTTTATAATGTAGCTTATTGTAAGATTATTTTTAGAATGGAGCTTTGCAGGTGGATTGTGTTTGCCCTTTCTCCACAACTATCCATGTCATAAAACAGTCCTGCTGTAAGAGGCTTCTGTCTGGTAGACCACTTGTAGCAATTCTGGCACTGGCTGATCTTCCCTTCTGAAGTGAAGAATAACATCTGTGTAAATTGCTTGCAGCAAATGATGTATCACATGAATGGAGTCTATGCTTGCTTCTAGTAAAGTATACCATCAAATATCTGAACAAATTAATTACTTTTGAATGAGACACAAACCCCATGTGTCACTGCCAAACTTGCTTTCCAAGTGCTAAATCCAGTTCTCTAGATATGTCTGACTCAGGTGGCATGGTTCATTTCCAGTTCCAAGGCTATCAGCCATTTTTGCCAGGAACACTTGGACATACTTATTTCAGGCTGTTCAAGAAAAATGTGTGCTTATTGTTCTGAAATTTAAGCTTCATGAACATCTATGCCTTTAACTGGTAAAGGAAATGTTGCAGAAGTAGGTCTGAAGAAATAAAGCTGCAGCTTAAGATCCACAAAATGTTCTAGGGAAGTCCTCCTAAGGGAAAACATCTCAAATGTTCCTTGAATCTCCTCCTCATAATCTATGTGATGCTGCTGCTTATGGTGTATGCTCTGTTTCACTCTTGTAAAAATTACCATCTTAAGGCAGCCCTGCTATAGTGAAGTGATGCTGGGTAGTATCTGCCTGGTATCTCTCCTACAGCTGGTTCTGTTTTCAGAGGGCCTACAGAAGTACAACTGATCTGAATAATTAGAAGTAATCTCTGACACACGCACCTTGAGATTGTTGTGGGAATCTTGCATACTTAGTTTTGAACTGTGACAACTTCCCCAGCCTTACCTTTCCTCCAGCCATACACCTGCACACTTTTTTGTTGTTGCTGTTCGTGTAGAAGATGCATAAGTTCTGCATTGACCTTTTAAACCCTCTCACTGTATATATTTTACTTCCACTGGCAAAGAAAACAGCTGCCTTCTCAATGTGCTTTCTCAATGTCAACTGTTTGCACCAAGTTTATCATACCGAACCGTGTAATTACAATTTTGCATTCAACAACAGTCACGACATATGTGTCCCCACTACCTGTAAGAGGCAAGCCATTTCTCAGGAGTTATGAAATCAAATGGAGGACTTAATTGACAAATGATTGGTTGTGTCCAATTCTTGCTCCCAAGGAAGAAGTTTTTAAAAAAAAAAAAAAGGCAGTTTTCCTTGTGATATGAGTGCACATGAGCTTAACAAGGATATTGTGAATGAGAGCAATCTACCACCATTTCTTCCCACTAGGGCAATATTCTTGGGACTATGAGGAAATTTAACTTGTGTGGATTTCTGAGTAATCACTTGTATGCACCATCACTTACAAATAGGTGGGATCTTGCAAGTAATACAACACAGAATTCCACATCTTTGTCTCATAAAAGTCACATTAAATTATCAGCCTAGTGCTTTCCTAGCATATTGTCTCACTGATCTTGAAAGAGCCATCCTGGTGTTGGGGGAGCAGTTATCTAGGTGATAATCAGTGCTGAGACCTCAGAGCAGCACAAAGAAATGTGAGAGTTATATAAACACGCAGGTGAAATTCCTTTACGCAGACAATTTTTCCTCCACTATTCTTCTGAACTCCAAAAGAAGCATAAGCCCTGACTCAGGCAACGCGGAGTGTTTGCTCTGGCACCCAAGCCAGCAGATGTGACTACTTGGCATCCTTTCCCGAGACTTGAACCTCATGGTATGTCTATGCCAAATGTATCCACATTATGCAAGAGTAATGGAAATTCGCCAGGCAGAGCAATGCTATGTTTTCCTAGATAAATGTTGCTCAGTTTAATTTTGAGGAACTGACTGATAAAAGCCTCAGTGATTACCTTGTTTGCCTAACTGTCTTCATTCTGTGAAATCCAGAACTTTTACTGGCACAGATAACATATGAAAAAACATGAGGGGACAATTGTGTTAGAGCAGCAAAAGAGGCCAAGCAAAACTTCTGGTCAAAGGTGGAGCACCCACCCCAAAAAATGGGTTTCTTTCCTCCTTGGAAGAATAGCCAACTGCATAGAAAGACCACTAAGAATAGTTTCCCCTCTGACTTGGTTCAAGTGACTCAAACTGCATGGTCACAGTGAGCTGTTCATTTCAGTTTTTTCTTTTCTCCGATTCCAGGCAAAGCTCACCATGGAAAAATGCTGGGATGGTCATTTGCCTTTGGCAGTGCCTGAAAGGTGAGACAGAAGTGTAAGAATTTGTGCTATGCAATATCTGCAGAATATAAAGAAGGAGAAAATTAAACACAATTGGAAAAAAAAAAGTGTATAGTATTAACCAACTGAAACACATGCATTAAAATAAAAAGTTATCTTGATTATCATCATCTTGCCCTTCATTTGAACCAACTATTTGCCTACAGCCTTCATACTACGGCAAGACTTTTTGCTTCATATTTGCATGCTTCTCATCAAAATATAGTCCTGTTTCTGCCTGTGGTCTCTGATCACACTCCCAAAATTGTAAGTGTAATTTGTTACCTTCAACAGACAAAGGCACTTGCCACAACCTCACTCAATAGTATTCAACATGCTCCTGATATACACAAACAGGGCAGCCCAGACCAAGCAGAGTCAGGGATATGTGCAGGGAGCTCTGAAGTTGAGGAAGGTTGTAAATATCCCATAGAGTCTGTTTGAGGTGTAACAAAGCTATTGTCACCAAACCACAGCCTGACATAATGCCTGGAGCATGCAATGCCTTTCGTTGCAAGATCCTTCACTCTACAGGGGGGAAATGCTATTGAAATTGGAAGAACACCTAAAGTAGCAGCAGGGGATTGCTGCTACACTATTAGTGCAATTGATTGCTTCAGCAAATAGCCAAAAGTAGCCATTACTACCCAAGTTACTTCCACTGCAGTAATCAAGTTCTTGTTAACAAATTTCCACCATGAAAGAAATCCAAAAGAAACTGGCTTCTAACCCTGGACTTTACTTTCAGAAGAACTGAGGAAGACACAGTGAATCACAGGGTTCCGGCTTCTTATTATCCGGAGGTCAGTGGAAAATTGTACCATTTTCACAGCACTTTGAAAGGTTGTTTACAAACTTTTGGCCTAGAAGGAAAACCCTGGAAACCATTCACTGTAGAAGTCATACCTAACCACTGGTCTGACATGCAACAAGCCATATTCATCCTGCAGGGATAGGACCAAGGAGCTAATGTTTTCTGAAGACCCACATGAAGAAGAGTTACTGCACAGTAATGACTGAGTGGATAGTTCACAGTGAATAACTTACTCAATTAAAAAACCCTTTTTTTTATCTGCAGCATTGTTGTGAGTTTCTCAGTTATTCCTTTGAAATTATTGTCCGAGTTATTTGTTGTCCACAGCAATTCATTGCAAGACTAGTCAAAAGAATGCTAAAACTCAGAATACCAGACAGAGAGCAGATATTTCTTTTCCTTGATTAGCTAAATGAGACATCTGAATCAAGTTTCTGCTTCAGTATTTAGACTTTTGAAACAGAAAATAGCCTTGCAAAAATACTGTGTGATATTTAGTTAAATGCTACTGTTTCAATAGCTGGTAGTAAATTCATTCAATAGACTATTTGTGAAACTCAGCAGAAAAAAAACATGAATAATCAAACAAACTACTCAAATCAATTAAACACAGCATTATCTGAGGGTTAAATAACGTTTGTCTACTTGCAAACAGTTGCCTACAGCAGACTTTACAGGACATACCTTCAAATTCACACTAAGAGAGTGGTTTACAGATACAAGCTAAAACTAATTCTACTACTTCTTTCATACAAATAATAAAAAAAAAAAGGAAAGAAAGAAAGAAAAAAGGAAGAAAAAGGGAATTTTGAACAAAATAACTTAAATTACCTTACTCATTTTGGTTTGGGAAACACAGAGTCCCAGTTACACCTACAAATCAGAAATGGTGAAATATAGGATGCCTTGACCACACTCATCAGGAACAAAAGATCAGCACTCCCAGCTTCCCTGATGGACTGAGTTGCTTGTTGACCCCCTACAAATATTCCCCAGGAAAAAAAATCAGTTGTGTCAAACTACTAAGAATCCTGTCAGCACGTAACAAATAAAAGAATATTGAAAATACATGTATAGACTTGATATTTTATATTGTTCAATGGTTCAGTGGGTGTATTAAAATGTATTTTGGTTACATTCAATCTCTACCTGACACTCATAAGCAATTTAAGAGAAATAAAGTATTTAATCTACTCGTTGTTAGTCTTCCTGATGAAGGGATAAACACATTCCACAGAAGGGAAATTTTAGAGATGCAAGTTACACAAGGGGTGACAGGTATATGGAGCTGGGGAACACTCATGTTTAATTTTCCTAATGGATTGGGTTACAAACCTCTTCCTTAGTAAGAAGCGTATGGATAAAGTAGATACACACAGTCTTTGCTTTTTTACTATAGTCCAACAGGATGCTTTGTAAGTTATTCTAACCAAGTGTCAAAATGAGTCTAAGTGACAGATTATGTATTTGCTTACCTACATTTAACACTGGCATTTCTCCATTCACTCACACTCGGAAAAATAAACTGAGGCTCTGGCTCTGTATTCCCCCTTGTTTGATCTCACTCTAGATCAGTGATGCCAAACCACCAGCACTGGCAAACAGAGATCTGGGCTGGCATCAACGACAATGAGCAAACAACATTTTCAAAACATGTTTGATGCCAGATAGCAAAGAGCACCCTCCCTACTTCAGGAGCTTTTTGCTAGAAAGGCTTTCAGCTCTGAAATCCACAAGTTCCTCTTGCATGTGACTGGAAGAGCCAACACATCAATTTTTTTCTGCAGCCGCTCAAAATAATTTTTTTATATCCCAAGCAATGACACATAGGTGGTTCCTCCTGATCTAGTCGATGCAAAACTGTGTCTAAGAATGAGCAAACCTAGCTCAGTAAGACACAAGAAGCACCTGTACCAGCTAAAATTTTCAGCTGGTTCAACCATAATTTCAAACCTTTCAGCTTTTAATAGGCAGGCATCTTCAGGAGGACACAACAAAACAAAAGCAGGAGGCAGCAAAACAAAAGCACACCAAAGCTAGGCAGGGTAAGCATGAAAAAAGGAGAGAGAAAATAAAGGTATATACTCTCACTAAGCAGCTGCCACCTGCCTATTGCTGGCACCTATTTGATTTATTTTTAGGTTTATTATTAGATTTATTACTAGATTTAGATTGGATATTGGGAAAAAATTCTTCACTGGAAAGGTTGCCAAGCTTTGGAACAGACTGCCCAGGGAATTAGTGTAGTTCCCATCCCTGGAGGAATTGTAAAGACATGAAGATATGGCACTTGGGGACATGACTGAGTGGTGGACTTTGCAGTGCTGAGTTAATTGTGGGACTTGATGATTTTAAAAGTCCTTTGCAACCTAAACGAGTCTATGATTTTATCCCCTCTCCTGCCACGTGGCACTCGAGCCTGGCAGTGCAAGAAGGCCAGGGCAGACCCTCCCAAGGCAGCGATTACACCTCCAGTGCCCGATGCACCTGAATCATCATGTGCCTGATGTTCCTGGAGGGATCAGTCCAGCCTGGCTTCCTTGCCGGGGCTTGGGCTCTCACTGAGTGCTGCCATGGGCTGTTTTACATCCCCGGGAACAGGGATGGCCAACTCACTTCCTCTTAAATTATATCAGTCCCTACTGCCCACCCTTGAAGGGACTTCAAGACGCTGTAGGGGCCAAGAGCGACGGGGCATTGGATTATCCGCAGGGCTAAAACACGAGGTGGCTCTCTGGGCTGGGAGGTGGCGGCGTTCGCTCACTCCTACTGGCCCTCACACCCGAGCCCGCGTCAACACCCAAATATCTGCCCATGGCCACACGGACACAAGAGCCTCCAGCAGAGCCGCCGCCCGCAGCCCCCTCACGGCGGTCCCGGCCCGGGCCAGGCCCCGCTGCCCGCCCGGCCGCGGGTCTTAGAACCAGCC
>JANPWX010000009.1:2673259-2692775 GCA_024734555.1 Trochalopteron elliotii
GGCAGTGCAGAAAAAGACAAATCCAAATGCTGGGGATGAGAAGTATCCAGGGAGGCTTGTGAAGACGCACTGGAAGGAGAGACAAAATATTAAGCGCTAGCCCCGATCCCTAACACACATTATCAGCAGATTTCTTCTGCATATGTGGGTGTCCTTTACATGTACAGGTGGATGGAGGTATCTGAGGCAGGAACCAGTTTGAAAAAAAAGGGAATCTTATAACACCCAGCCCAGCATGCTCTAATCCCAGAGCTATGGTACTCATTTGAGCAGTTCTGGCTATGAACAGTGCTGGGTTTATAGTTTTCTAGCAGCCCTCAGCATCTCTAGAGGGACCAGCAGTTCCTTTCAGAACTGAGATCACTCCCAATGATACTGGAATATTAAAAAAAAATCCAGACCAGCATGGCATCAAAGAGATCCTAGTTTAATCCTTCTTTTCACAAGTAACAAAAAGTAACAGATTTAGCAAGTAAAATAATACCTCTTGTGGTGTCCGACCCTTAAGGGGAAGGGACCACCCAAAATTTGCAGATGCTTATGGTCAAAAAGGAGTGATAATAGTCAGAGGGTCCACAAAAGAATCTTACAAAGTTTTATTAGTAAATTATAAACCTGGCATGGAAATTGGTATAAATTAGTCCCTTCTCACATAAGCCCATGCTGGTGGGTGCTTTTTATCTTTATCTTGGTAAAAAAATGCTGGGGACCTCAAACCCTAAGAGAAAGCAGCCTTTTGAGGAGTCAGAGCATTTCCGATTACATTACTTACCTGTTTGTTGCAAACTGAGGGAAGTGAGGGAATGGGATAATGGAGGAGGAAAAAGAAATACAAAATGAGAGTAACTAGGAAGGACTATGTGCCTTTCCTCCGCTTGTCAAAAGCAGATCAACAAATACCTGTTCCTGCCTTTGTGAAGGTAAAGAAAAAGAAGAATGCTGAATGGCAAAGTCATCTTTTCAAAGACTTTAGCTCAGGTAAAATGAATGAAAAATTCCAATGGTCCCCAAAAGTAAATACTTAAACTGAGCTGGGTGTATGCAACTCAGCTGGGCATATGCAACTCACCTACCAAGAGTATAGTGCAGGTAGGTGTTGAGATCTTGGGATACATTCAAACAGTGATGAGAAGCAAGTACACTGGTAATGCCACCTTTCAGGCAACAAGGGTCACAGCTGGGATCCCAGACTTCCAGTGCCAGCCAAACACTGTGGCCTGGGTTTGCTCTCAAGTTTACCCTTGAGCAGAAAAAAACACCTACCTTCAAACATCACTGTCTGCATTCTCATTTTTCCAGGAAAATGTTGGCAATTATATTACCCTACCAATATCAATTGTGCATTTGTGTCTGTTTCTGTACAGCTTGTGCACTGGAAATGTGTTTTGGCTCTAGTTCAAATCCACTTCAGTGCCCCCAATGAGATCTTCATTGTTCTAAAGGCTTGCTGAGATTTTTTCCAGTTTATACACAACTGTTTCTAAACCCTAGGACCTGTGCTTTTGGTTGTCTATCAGGAAAGAGTGGCAAAGATTAGAGAAGTGCATGCCTTTGGCTGCATACTTTAAAATAAAACAGCTGTGGTTTTCAGGAACCTCTTTTAAGGTGTAATAAATCCGACTTTCTAAATGCCCAAGGCTGTGTTTATCTAGAAGTATCTTGGGGGAGATTGCTATGTCTATTAATCTGTTTTCCTGTTTCCTTACCTCAGGGCTTAAAGGCTGCATAAACCAACCAGCTAGAAGGCTGTAAGGAAAAGTCTCCACAGACAAGTATCTCCCTCTGCTTTCTGTTCTTAAGCAACACTCGTGGTGCAGGGGAGTCATTAGACATTCTTATAATGCAGGAGCAGTAGATGAGGGTGATATGGTAGGGACACACCAGCATGACCTCTGTCTTAGAAGAAACCTCAATCCTCATCAGGACCTTTAAAAGAGTTAACAAAACAGTGGATAAAGGACAACCAGTGTCTGTATTTTATTTAGACCTTCAAAAGGCTTTTGATAAAGTTCCTGAGAAAAGGCTATAAAGGAAACTTAGTAACCACAAGGTGAGAGGTAAAGTCCTGCATGGACCGGAGAGGAAAAAAGCCCACAGCTGAGGGAATGGAAACAAAGAGGAACAAATGGTCTGTCTCAGCATGGAAAGGACTTCCACGTAGGGTGCCCCAAGATTAAAAATATGACACGTGCCTGGGATATTTATTAATGATTTGAAGGCCATGGTGAAGAGCAAAGGTGACAAAGCTTGTGTCGTGAGAAATTGCAGAGGATGAAAACATTAAGAGAACTGAGATAGTGAATGAAATTAAGCACACACAGGAAAACAACACTCTGTAGAGAACACTACAAACTACTTATGTGTGTGGGTAGGTTTTGAATTTCTTTTAAACATCCTTAAATGAATCAGGCACCTGTACAGTCAGCTCAAGGAAACTGACTCCTGACCATGCACTGGTGGTTGAGAAAGCACCAGTCTTTTTGAAAAACTTACGAGAAAGTTTTTTTCTGAAAAGCCAATAAAGACTGCAGTCCTGTGGTTTCTTATTAGCAGATGGGATGACCTGTTTTTGCCTTGGCCATCACATTCAGGTTCAGCCCACCCTGCTGAAAGGAGAAACAATGAAAGGAGCTGCCAAAAGGTCTGACAAGGCTGAGTTTCTTCTGCCTCTGCTCCTCATGCTTAGGTTCCCTGGGGCCTGAAAAATCAGAGGCTATATTGGTACAATATATATCAGATAAATTTAATAAATATCTCTCTTGTGCCAAGAAGGCTGAGTAGAATCTCTGTCTTTCCATGTTACACTGTAAATGTTTGGCACATATTTAAACTAGAGTTATGAAATATATTTTATTGCACTGTAATTTGGTTTATTTGGCTTTAACAGCTGTCTTTATTAAGAATTTGCACTTAAAAATCAATATTTATTTTGGGGTGACAGTTATCACAGTTTAGAGCTTTTGCTCAGTCTCAGGTTTTTGGTCACTTTTAACATTAGACAAAGAGGCTGCACTCCACATTTGAGAAGGTAGGATCCAGGGCCAAGAAGCATCCACAAAGCTCACTCAGTAAAAATATACACTACTAGAAGAAAATACATGTTTTTAACCTCTGTGATCCAGTTCTGAGGAGAAATATGAGAAAGGGAGATTTGAAATTACTTTTAGTTACTGTATTTAAAGGTAAAGCATAAACTACATGAAGCCTGTTGTGGGACAGGTAGCAACCACATAGATAGGTATAGCATAACAACTCATAGAGAACAGGAGAAGGTGTCGTGGCTGATCACTGAAGAAAAAGGGTCATCTCAATTCACTTCAGCTATCTAAAAGCTTGGCATTGGTAGTGAAAGGAGAGAGACAAACCCATATCCAAGGGACAATTGTCTGCAGGTGCCTATGAATCCTTTGTTTCCTGTATAATCCCCTCTATCTGTTGATTCAGAGTTACGACCTTCTCTGAAGCAGGGTATCTTTAAAAAGGTACCTGCGCTTAATCTGGCTGGGATGGAGTTAACAGTCCTGATGATGCTGTGCTTTATGTTTGTGTCCAAAACAGTGTTCATAGCACACTAATGTTTAAGCTATTGCTGAACAGTGCCTGCACATCATCAAAGATTTCTCTTTTTTCCACTTTGTCCTCACTTCCTGAAGCAAATAGGTAAGAGGTGAGCAGGCAATTGGGAGGGGGCACAGTCATGACAGCTGTCCTGAACTGGCCAAAGGGATGCTGCATGCCATGTAGTGTAATGCTCAGCAATAAAAACAGGGATAGAGAAAGAACAAGGAACTTTTAGGACTTCCAACATGTTCAGTGCTTGGAGACTGGTTGTTCTGCTTGCAGTTCTCCTTTTCTCTTCACCAGTCAAACAAGTTTTCTCACTTTTATTTTTCCTCTTCCATCCCCTGTCCTGCTGTGGGGGCAAGGGTGAGTAAGCAGCTGTGTTGGAGCTTGGCTGCTGGACAGGATCAATCCACCACAACAGCAATTATCCTACATTCCTAAATTAACTGTCTGCACATATGAAGGGTGAACCAAGACAAATGTAAGTCTGGTAAAATGGGATTAAAATAACACCAAAAATGATACTTTTGAGTAAATCATAGAGAAATAGGGACTGGGTTACCCTTATTGAGGGGAGATTTCTGCAGAACACCTCAATAATATTTTTTGGATTCTAACAATCTCTGTCTCAGATGATGGCTTGCCTATCCATCCCACATGTATAAAAGAGATTCCTGTGCAAAGTTATATCTATGAAGGAGTATTTAATGTGCTCCTGAGCAATCCATCTGAATCCTGTGCCTGTGGCAATATCACAGGAAATGCCAACACACAGCTCATAAAATGTCAGCTTTCCACAAAGCAAGAAAAGAAATGCTATTCCTTTGTGCTATAATATGATGCCTCATGCAGTTTTCTTCTGGGTTTGTATTTGGTTTCCTGAAGTTTTTGAAGCAGGAGCATACACTAACCTGCTCCATAGGGCCATCACACTTACGGGATCAGTGTAGTGAGGGAGACTGATATCTCAGTTTTGATCTGCCATGTGGCCACAAGTAAGTCACCCCTTCTCTCTCTACTTTGTTTTCCTTCACCTATCTGGATTGTTTATTTGAATGTAATCCCTTTAGAGAGAAACTGTCTCAGGGTTTTTAGGCACAATGGCAGAGATGTCTATCCTCTGGTGTATTAGGAAGGACATTGTGACTCCATGGCTAGAGTAATCTGACTTGGATTGACTGTTGGGTTCACTGGTAAACCACCAAAATTTGCCTCCACAGATGCTCCTGGTTTTACTTTCTCCTACAGTATCAGATTAGGATTACCTTCACACCATCACAGTCTTGTTACTACTTTTTCACAAGCCCTCTAAGCCTCAGGAAAGGCAAGCTGGAAACCATGGGCCTGCTAGAGAGTTCTCAGCCCCATCAGGTGTACTGCAAAATTGTAGCCAGTAATGGGGATGACTATCAAGCACACATTTCTGCAGTGGGAGCTTCTGCAAAGTCTGGAGACAAACAGGGAGGAGAGTCTAGGGACTAGCAAGCGGCTCTTAGCAGAAGTCTCTTAAAAAAAGCTTAAAAATAACTTCTGTTGATTTCAGACCAAAAGTCCTGAGAGAAGAGGGAGGAGGAAGAGGAGGATTCCAGCACTGGGAGCAGCCAAGCAAAGCAGCATGTCCCTGGCACAGGAGGAGCGGAGGACATGCCTTCTGCAGGGATTATGCAGAGCTGCTGGAAGTGAAGCCTGAAAACCGACAGAACGGAAGCTTGGAAACCGAGCCCTGGGCTGAAGCGGGTAATTTACCTTATTTGAAATAAAAACAGCTTAAGTTGAAGCCAGCCGGAAATTCAGCTGACTTGAAGCTGCAAGCAAAATTAGCATAACACTCTGCAGGTTGAAACATGGGGGAAGCAGACTGAGGGATTGAGCCTTGACGTCTGGCAGTGTAAGGAAGCTGCTACTGCTTCTGCAGTGCTATTCAAAATTATCCCTTAAAGCTAAAATCATTGCAAGACCAAGCTAGAAGACCATAATAGTGCCTGTTGGCCTTAAATGCAACAAGCAAAAAAAAGACAACTGCAGCAGAATCATCATTAAAAGGAATAAGACTATGACTAGCCCCCCCAGATTGGCAGAGCAGGGTAAGTACAACTGACAGACTGAAACATCTCGGCCAGGAGTCTGTCAGTGTAAATCAGTGTAGCTATGCCACTGACTTCCACAGTGAAGCTGGGCCAGTTCATTCCATTAAGAATCCAGATCTTGAATACAAGTAAGTACAGCCTGTGTCCTGCAAAGTGCTGTTTACTGAGCAGGGGTTGGGGGAGGAGGGGATCACAATTCACCATATCACACTGAAAGACCCAAGGTGGCTTTCATGACTTTGCTCCAGCAGTCTAATCCTAGAAGCCTTCTAATCATAGTGGTTGCCAGACAGGCTAACTCAGCCATGTGAACTAATGTATCCTGCTACTGCTGTTAGACTTATTCCGGTTCCCAAGCTAATTCCTGTACAGCTAGCTTGTACAGTTGGCCTGTATAATTCAACACTACACTGCACTGGCAAACCCTTTAGGAGTGTGTCTGTGTGCAAGCAAGAGAGTGCAGTTAAGTGATGCTGTACTCCCAGGCTTGTGAATATCTGGGAATTTTATTTGCCCATATACTGACAACCAAAAATTCAGTTCTTTTCCTGGTGTTTACAAACCAGATCCTATGCCAGTAAGTGGCTTAATTTGAATGACACAGTGATTAATGTAGCCAGCTATAATAGGGCACCAATGCTTCAGCTTCTGTTTCCCCTGAACTTACACTGGTAAGTGGCAACAATGGTAACCTCTTCTTCATACTTGAAAACAGTGCTTTCTCAAATATGAAGATTTTGCACCACTGTGCCAGGATGCAAAGCAATGTCACTGCATGCAGAGTAAGATAATGTTGTGTCTGAACACCATCATATTCCTACTGCAAAGTAATATTTTTGCAAGACGTGGAGTGGATTCTCTGGACTACAAATACCACAAGAGTCTCACTGAAAGGAATCCTTAAAAAGGGATCCACAATGTGTATTTTCATACAGAACATGCAGAGTAGTCCCTGTGTCATTAGTGTGCCATCTACTACCATTTTATTGAGTTTATCTGAGTTTTGTTACAATATCCTAGTGTCTCAGGATCTGTTCCTTTAAAGGAACAGGCAGCTGGGTGGAGCATGTGATCAAAGAGTTCACCAGTGTTTGCAGTGAAGCTTAAACATGAATGAGCCTAGACATGCTTGGAAGCCCAAGAAAGTATTAATAAAACTTGCTCAGTGTTTTTAATGAAGGTGTTTGGAGCAGTAAGATCCCAGAAGTCGTTTCCAACTTGAGGAATATGCACACATATAGCTGAAGAGACAGCAAAAGCACATTTTCTAAAGGGGGCATTTCTATGTGATTATCCTCTGCTTATAAAAAAACAGGTCTTAGCTGAAATTTTGAGATGAACCAACTTCTATATATCATGAATTCCACACACATAAAAGGAGCAAAAAATACACTGTGGGCTTTTTATAAAATCTGTTTTTCCAGAAAGAAGTACCATTGCAGACATAAAACTTTTTCCAGGCTTGCCCTGGGCACTCCTTGAAATATGCTGTATGGACAATACTCACTCATACCTCTGGCTGTCTGTAGGAGATATTCATCCTGTCTCTCCTTGGCAAGCTGGGTTTCCTGTCCAGCCCCACAGGATTTATTGCCTCATTGTGGTGGAAAAAAATTGAGGCTGGTGACTGACCATATATGGGTATGGAAAAACCAAGATGGGCTAGAAGGGGGGAAAAAAAAAAGAAAAGTGGGTATAATTACAAGTCAATTAAATATAAATCATTATAAGGATAAGAGGAAAGGTGCAGCATGTAGAAACCTGCAAGAAATACAGATGTTCTCTGACTTTCTCCCTCCACCCCTGTGGATTAGCAGGGCTGAGGAGCAGGGCCCGTACTGGCACTGTGCACCATCTTCACATCATCTGGGTGGATTTCCAGCCATTGACAAGCTCAAAGTAGATTAACAATGCAGCAACACCTTTAAAGAAAGCAGTGGAAGGAGGCTGAGAGGCTGAGATCTTTTGGCTAGGTTGGTTTTTGCTTCCATTATTGCCTAGTAACATATAATTCTTCACAAGGGCGTAAAATTGCTCTTTACTAATATTTTTCTCATTCAAAGGTCAGCAAAGCCAAAGTGAAAGTTAAAGAGGATGAGTGCATGACTCAGTGGGGCTGATGAAAGCAACCAGCCATTTTTGGAGAAGAGAGACTTAATCTACTATCTCATAAGGGACAACCTGTGCCAGTTGTGGCCACCACAGGCTGTCAGCATGTGTGGCAGAGAGGGCAGAATCTGGGGGTCTACTTTTACCACCATGAAGATTTACTCAGCTCATGCAAGGATGGTAAAAGCCACAAGCCGTTCTTTATTCAAAATGGAGTACAGGCCAAAAAAAATGACAGGCCAGAGTCAAAGAAAAGCAGGCCAAGGTAACTGAGTCCCATCAGGAGTGGAAGATGGCCTTAACTCATTCAAAAGAGTCAAAAACCCAAAGAGTGCTTTTTTCAGAGGTACCATTCCAGTCCTGACTCAAAGGCTAGGCAGCACAAAGCAGCGTGGCTCCACAGATGGTTCACACCAAATCAGCTGCTGGCCAGTGTGTTAAAAAACCCCTTAAATTGTCAGTTAGTCTGTGCTTCATTATTTGCTTCTTACCCATTTCTACTGAATCTATACCAGCTCTGATAGGCGACAGTGCCATTGAGAATCTGCTGATTCAAATCCCTCCCTCCTCAGCAGAAAGCCAGTGGGAGGAAGGAAGAAAGAAACCCAACTCGACATTCTATTTTTCCCCCTTCAAATAAACCCTAAATTGCTTCTTTAATGCACTCGAGGTTTTGAGCAGGGTAGGAAGCTCTGATACAGAATGGGGCTACAATTTTGTTAAAAGACAAGCTCTGCAGCAAGCCTGTGAACTCCAATAAATTTGTAACTCTGTTCCCAGTCAGAAACAGAACAATAGCCTCTCCTGTTTAATTGTGGATTGCTGCAAGTGGTTTCGTGCTCAAACCCTCTTGTAATGTAGTCCTCTCCTTTTAATCATCAAAGGTGATCTCTGCCAAAGCAGCTGACAGTTGCATTTGATCAAGTGTAATAGGAACAGTCAGATCTTCCAGGATCCTTGTAGTTACCCATTTTCCATGTGTAATTCCAGTCTATTTCATACAAGTTTAATATGACAACTGTATTACAGAATTAGAGGGAGGATTTGGGGTGAGATGACTCACAGATTTTTTTTCTTTTTTATTATAAAATATGATCTGAAAAACAAAAGCCACTTTCTATTCCCAGCCCTGCTACTGACCTCTTGTATGACCTTGAACAACCTTTGATGTCTAGATCCCTTCTTCCACTTTGCCTGTCATTGCAATTTAGACACTGTGAGCTCAGTGGTGCAGTGGCTGCCTGGTTTTGGGGTCCCAGCATAACAGCTATGACAGATGAGTGTGTACTTAGAGTTGGTGACATCTGGACTTTAACACCACTCACATACATTAGTGGCTGTATAAATATTTATATTTATCACTATATATATATATGTGTGTGTGTCTATATATGTACACATGCAAATGTGCTCCATAGTGGTTTTAAATTTATGAATGAGTACTGTAGGGATAAGGAATCCCAATTTTAAAACCAAGAAAGAGGACCCAACCTCCATCCTTCAATACAACTGCACTTCAAATAGATTTGCCAGCAGAACTTCTTTTGGATTCTGCCCTGTGGTTTTCACAGTTCAATTTACATTGACCCCGGCAAGGCAAAGTAAAGTGAAGCAAAATGTCTGTTTCTTGTGCCCACTGCTGTCTGGACCCACCAGTGATGCTCAGAGGTGTCCACTGCCCAGGTGTAGACCACATCCACTATGCAAAGATTCCATTCTTTGTTTTATTGCACCACAGGTCAGGAGGAGCGTCAAATCCCTCTCAGTTGTGTCAGATGTCAGCATTTGGGAGGGTGGTTGGTTGTGGGGAGGGGAGGGGGAGGACGGAAGACAGTCAAAATGAAAATGGTTTGGTTAATTAATTGCAAGCACTGCTTGAAGGACCAGCACGTATATTTAATCAGTTGCCTAGTAACAAACGGTGTATGATGTGAATGCTATCAGCCTGCAGCGTGAGCAAGGGATGGACCCTTTCTGTTTTTATCAGCTGCCAGCATGCATACTCTGGGCGTTGCATGCCCTTGTGCTCAGAGGGGCTGCTCTGCCACCTCACAAAAGCTGCATGGTAGCAAGGGTCCCCCCCATTTTGGCTCTGCCATTCCTGCTCCTCCCCCAGACATCTCAGAGAGAAGACTGTCTCTTCTTACAGGGAGTGACCTTTTCAGTGGTGAATCAAATGACAAGAAAAATTATCCAGATCTCCCCTCCCCTCCACCCACCTTTTTTCTTTATGAAGTTATCTACACTCTGGGAATAGAGCACAGGCATTGCTGCTGCTCACGTTCTGTTACTGACACCAGTGTCACCATTAACGGTATATATCTTCCATAAAAACCTGTGCACAGAAGACCAGAAAATCATTGGTACTGGGACAGAGGCAGAATTAATAAGAAAGTGGGTTTTTTGGTTGTTGGGGAGTTTTTTGTGTCTTTTTTTTCCCAGTGACCTTAAAGAAAGAAGGGCAATGGATGGATAGATGCTGGATTGCAGCACATAAAACCAGCCCAAGACAAACTGTACAGTTCGGTTTCCTGTAGGTGAAAAAATAACTCATGACCTGACAGGCAGCTGAACATTGAGTACTCCTTTGGTGCTAGTTTTAGGAGGGAATTTGACAACAAGAATTTGCTTGTAACTTTCCACCACCCATATGCCATAATGTTAGCTGGGCCTGATAATGCAAGGACACAAAAAACGCTCATGCTGCCTGTCCGTACTGTGAAAGAGAAATAAAAAGAGAACATCCATAAAATAAAAGCTCCCATTTATGTTTTAACATGCCATGACAATGTTTGTGTGTCCTTATCAGGGCTTTCTCTCCTCCCTCCCCCCCCCTCCATTTGTAAATCCCATTGGATAAAAGACTACATCTTCCATAAAGAATTCCCACCAGAAATCTTTATAAATCCTCCATCAGTGAAATACACTGCTGTCATGCTGAGCAGAAGCTAATCTAATTAAGATGAGATCTGCTAAATTTAATAGCCTGCTATGAATTTTTACGGACATCTGGTAACTGGAAGGTTGGAACGACTCTGACACATCAAATACACATTGTCCAAATGGCCAGTATCAGGCCGATTATTTTCCCTTCCTCGGTCACTTGTAGCTGATGTAGGATGCAATCACTCCCTCAGGATACACACATGTGACTCCATCTGAAATTAATGGGGGTTAAGGTGCATACATGTTGGAAAGCAGAACTGGGCCCCCAGTGCTTCCTCTAATGTTTTTTCCTGATTAATGAAGGATCAGGACATACTTGCATTATAGTTCATTGTTTGCAAATACTGTAAATGATATAGCAGGAGCTGGAGTATCTGTTAGCACACGTGTCTTTGGTATCTGCAAGTTAGGAACCCAAACCTGACTGGCAGCTTTCCCCAGTCAAAGCCCTATATAACATCCTTTGGCTAAGCAGAGGCATTTCCGCTGGGGAGCAGAGGAGCTCCATGGTTTTAATCATCTCTTCCTGACCCAACAGTAAGCTGTTAGCAGAAGAAAGCAGGGGATGGAATGTTGGGTTGTTGGGGCTTTTATCCCTTAAGCTTTTAGTATGAAAATTAGTTGAAACCTTCTAGTGGTCTCCAGAAATGGTGACTTGAGCTGTTACAAGGCTGGCCTTATCTCATGGGCCATTACTTTAAGAAAGAAACACATTTACAGAAGTGCAGGTTTTTCTCCTTGTCTTCATGGGATGCAGTGTGAGAATGCTGCATTAATGAGCTCCTGGCACTCTTGTGGTTTGCTAACTCATAATAGAAAAGATCACAAACATTATTTCCACCTGATAGGTTCCACGGATGTCCAGCTCTCTAAGGTCTCACTCTCAGCTTCCTGTAATAAAACCACAAATGCACATATACATAGTTTACATTCATAGTTATGTAATTTTCAGACAGGGAATACATCACACAAAGCACAATGCCCAATTTTTCAGAATGAAGAGTTTGCACTTTAAAACATATATTTCCTTATTTTCTGCCTTGGTAAATAACCCATTTTTCTTAGACTCCCCTTAGCCCCACCATAATAAATTGTTCAAATAAATTCAGCAACACAGTGGGAATTGTGTCAACCTGGTGTGATGAGTTGGCACTTGAAAATTTAATCTCTTTACCATCCACCAGACTTAAATCTATGTAGTGTGACTTTTAAACAAATGCCAAAGAGCAGGGAAGTTACAATGCTGGTTTACAGATTATTTAGGTGCTGGCTTCATGAAATGGGAACAACTCATAGGGTGCCAAGTGGAGAACACTGGGCTCCATATAAATTTAAAAAAAAACCCTCACTGAAGTAATATAAATGTTGATTTAGTTAAACTGGAGCATCTGTAGTGAGAAGAGACAGGAATTTCAGCTGAAAGGATTTGGTTTACCACTGGTAAAGCCCTATACACAGTGTGCAATGGCCAGCGCAAATCAGCGTAGTGCCTGGGGTGCTGCACTGATTTACTCCTGGCAAAACTTTACCAGTTTTTTTACTGGTACTCCTGGCAAAACTTTTACCAGCTCCCTGCCTCCCCCACAGCAAGGTGGGCATTGCTGCACTGTCTGAGGAAAACAACAGAACAGCAGGTCTCCCTCCTCACCCACTGCCCAGTGTTGTAAGGGCTGGAGGACCTTACAGCCACAAATTTGCTATGCTCTTGTCTCTCTTCATCCCATTGCATAGCACTGCTTCCTTCCAAATGTGGACCTCTGCACTCACAGAGGAACAACTCTACGCCACAGTTAGGACATTTCATATGTTCTTGGCAAGTCATGATCTTGATCTGCTATGGATTCACTATCTGAATGAACAGGAACAGAGTGAACAGTCTGCAGAAGGATGTCTATGACTTCGTTAGAGTGACACTGAATCAATTGTGTGGACCGGGTTAATGTTGCTTATTCTTTCTAGGCAAAATGCAGAACTAATTTGTAGTGGTGTAA
The DNA here is from genome assembly GCA_024734555.1 of Trochalopteron elliotii. Taxonomy (NCBI): domain Eukaryota; kingdom Metazoa; phylum Chordata; class Aves; order Passeriformes; family Leiothrichidae; genus Trochalopteron; species Trochalopteron elliotii. The sequence continues at coordinate 2,685,957 of JANPWX010000009.1, forward strand.
TGTGATTCCAGAAATGAATTTCTGTAATGGCTTTTGATTATCAATATCCATGTTTGTTTTTCAGAAACAAATGAGAATGTAAGAAAGAGAGTGAAGGTGTTCAAATGTTGTTCATTTTGTTAATGGTAAATGAAATGAAATTTTAAGTAACACAGTGAAAGCTAAAAATTATGTATAGGTATATATACCTATATATATATAGCTATAGTTGGAGCTAATTTATACACATTCTGAAAGGATCTTAAAGGGCCTGAATAATATGAGAAGTAAAAAAAATCATGTCCATGTTGTGCAGTTTATTCTTAATCTAAAAATTTACAATAGATTATGATTGTTTCCTTTTTCTGTGATAGAACATACTGTGAGTGGCTTCTTGCATTTAAAAAAAAAAAAGAGAGTTACCATCTAGAGACATTTCCAGAAGTTTTTGTGTATGCTTTTAAAACAAAAGGAGGGTGGAAGGAAAGAAGGAAGACTCTCCACTCAGTCTTTTAGGAATCAAACCTGCTGCTTCATGGCCACCTAATTTAAAAGATAGATGTGCATGTTTCTGACAGTAGACATGTACCATTATGCTGAGGCAGTGACACAATTCTTCAGAGGTGCTTCCCAGAGTGACAGGAACTGAAAACAGTGGCTGGTGGAGAGCAGAATTGAACACCCACATGTCCAGTGAGTGCCATAGACACCAATAGCTGCCTGGTTTGTGTTATTTATCTGCTTCTGTGAAAATCGGTCTGGGTTTAAAAAAACAATTATCAAGATGTAGTCACCTTCAGGAGAAGTTCCTGACAGTGAGACACACAAAAGTGACATGTCTGGACTGCTTAGGAACTTATCTCTTGTCAGGCACACCATCTGTGTGTCAAAGTGTTGCTTGTGTCAACTCTGTTTTGCTTCTAGGTAGCTCAGGTGCTTTCTCAGGTAGTTGGGTTTGTTGAAGATTTTTCTCTATAGAAGCAATATTTCCTGAAGCCAGTTTATACAGACACTTTAGAGTACAGTAGGATGTGATGCACTAGCAAGGTACATGGAAGCTGGGTGCCATGCCTGTTGTCATGTCAATGTTACAGTGCTCTAGGATTTCAAATCCTTCATAAAACTTTACCTACTTGTCGATTTTGTGAGAACCTTGAATTGAAAATCATAGTTCTTTATTTCAAAGCTAATCTGCTCAGAGGGCAAGTAACAGCCACCCAGGAGCTATTCCCACCAGCCACAATCTAGTTCTTCATGCCTAACTCTACCCAGCACAAGCCCTGCCACTCATGAATAGCTCAGAATAATCTATGCTATACAAAGAGTCAGTATTTGCTTGTGTGCTCCACTCTAAATGTCTACATAAAAAATGAGATCATGCTCTGGTCTTCACAGGTAAAGATTTATTGACCAAAAAATTGCAAACTACCATGCATTGCTAATTTAATGACATAGTGACCAAATTCTTTGATAGGTGTAACTAGAAAATCTAACACATACAAAGTTTTACTAGTAAAATGTCCAGGTAAGTCATATGCAAGAGAGAACCTCTAGATGTGGTGACTTCAGAAATCGTATCTGGATGGAGCAAAATGTTCTTTCCATTGAGATTGATTAGAAAAATATAAAATGCACTACTAAAAACCATAATGGATTTTTTGATGTTAAATTTTGTTAGCATGCTTGTGCAGCAAGAGACAGAGAACAGTGATTTTTCCAGAAGATAAACATCCAGGATATCAGATCTGCCACTGTAGCAATACCAACGTAGTTATTTTTTCCAACCTGAGATCTAACATCGTGCATAGGCATTTATAATGACACCACCCAAATGGGAAAGTGCTGCCTAGTAGGGAACTCCACAAGATCTCTCCTTCCACCCCACCAGTGGTTTAGAAAGCAAAGCAGTGATCGTAAGAAGGCTAAAAATTGTGTTTGAGAGCCACAGCTTCTTCTAACAGCTTGGAAACTTCTGTCACCACATGGAGTAAGAGCTCATTTCATCACTGTGGTGACATCCCAGACTCCAGAATAAAATGATTCATCAAAATTATCCCTGTCCCTTCCTATCCCAACTAACAAGACACATAGATATGTAAGGGCAAAACCTGCCAAGTTCCACACTGTGCATGAAAGCCTGGCTGCATACACTCGTGTTTAAATAGGCTGCCAGACCTATTTCTGGGGACATATACCTCAGGGTGGTCCTGTACATCCCCCTGGAGCCTCTAATGACGGAGCAATGTTGCCATGAGCAGTGTTTCACTGGAGGGCTGGAAAGCCCCACAGACACAGCTGTCTTGCTTTTGGGAGCAGCTGACATGTCTCTACCCTGGGCAGAGTGAGCATGCCCTCAATAGGTTGCAGTGGGACTTTGGCCCTAAATCAATATCTTCTTGACTTTATGCATAGCTTGTCTATAGAAACCTGTATTCTCATGTCTCTTCTCTGAGCCAATTTCTGTCACAAAAGGAGTGGCTTCTCACAGCCATTCGCTAATGTGGATGCAGGGCAAAGTACAGTACGACTATGGAAAGTCTGCAGATGCCCATGGAAGAAGCCATCTCTAGTTGATATTAGAGGAATGGTGTCACTGAGTAACAGGCCAGGAGCTCTGAGCTCCAAAATAACCACCAATCCTGATAGAAGAACTTAAATACAGATAGGCCAATGTGATGAGCTCCAGCCAGAAATTGCACCTGCGCACTTGTTAGAGCAATGGTGTGCATTAAACAGTCACTTTTCTCTCCACAGACAGCAGATGTGTTGGCTGCAGTGCCCCTGAGTGGAGTCAAAACCCTTTGAAGTTCCTTTGTGTTGGAAAGCAGCTGCAGCAAAGCTCAGCTTAAAGCCCAAGCCTACATAAACTGGTCAGAGCTTATATCTGGTAACACCAGTTCCAGGTGGCCCACAGTGGGGATTTCAGGTTTTGTCCTGCTTGCACGGCAAGAAAGATGGTGTGGCTGGCACTGGATACACATAAGAGGTACAACAGGATAACTAACCCATCATTAACAATCCATGTTTAAAAACTCACTGAAAACAAATAAATGTTGTAGGTTTTACTGCAAAAGAGTTAAATATAGTGGCCAAGTCAAGTTAAAGATTCTGGCTTGTCACTAGCTGGGGTTTCCCAAAACAATAGTGAGTATATATGTTCGTGTCCTGTCTGAAACAAAATTGGCATCACAGCAGTAAGGACAATTCCTGTGCTAGGGAGAGAGAATGAATCCAGGGTTAGTCAGGTCATAAGGGGAACCTAAGGGCAATCGCAAAGAGCTAAATCCAAAAAAAGGAGATCCTGCTTCCCAGTGCAAAAATGTCCAAAGTTAGGTCAGGAAGAGCTAGCCCCAGACTAATATCAATTGTATCCCCTAATCTAGACTAACCTCTGAGTGTTTCCTTTACTCCCTCAGGACTCAGGGTTTGGGTTTATAGCTGCTGTTTTCTACATCAGATATAAAATGCAAATGCATCGTAAGGCAGAAGAAAGTTTGAAACTGACTGTCTCAGTTTTGAGACAAATTAGGAGAAAACTATTAAAAAAAGAAAAAAAGCAGATGATAGGGGAGACAGTATCATATAGTCACCCCAAGACACTGACCCAGAAGGAGGCTAGAAAAATTGAGAACTCCCTGTATCTGTCTGATGAAAGGGAAAGGAATCAGTAATGCTGAACATAGGCTTAGTAGATAAACACTGTGTTAAATAAGCATATCCATTCTTAGCCCCTAAGCTAGCAGAGCATAGAAGCACATGCAAAATCAGAAATGTTTGAGTGGTCCTGTTTATTTCAATTGAATTACTTCCATGCATAAAGTTATGCACATGTTTAAATGCTCTGTTGTAGTCATCTTAAAAAGCAGACATTTTTTCATGCCGTTTAAGTTGTCTATAACTTTAGCATCCAGGGATGTTCCAGGGGTAAGTATGAATTTTGTGATCATTACAAATCAGAAACGGAATATTATTGAAAGGGTAAGGTGGGTCGCCCATTGCATGAAGTAAAGGCACTGAGACTGTAATTCCTAAACCATGTTGTCCTGACTCTTTGAGTTTGCTTTAGTTGATTAACATAAATGCTCCTTTCTACCCATAATGTAAAAAACATAGTTGCACCTTTATCCCAAGACACTAGGAAATGAGATCCACACTCTTGTCTAAAAGCCATTTTAGGTTATGGCAGTCTAGAAGTACTGTCTGCAATTTCAGGGGGGCACAACAATTCCTATCCAAAGCATTGTCAGCCCTTGCATGTCTAATCATCTGCTGGATGACACACCTGTATGTGCAGAACTTTTTGTTTCATGATATGACCTGGTTCCTATATGCTGAAATAATGATAATTTTTAGTTGGTTGAGATCTTGCAACAGAAAATTCACAAGATTTGTTGTAATCACTAAGACTTCTTTTATATTTATTTACAAAGACTTTATAATCTAGGGTGGTGCAATGCAACAAAAAGCTGGCAAGTTGTAATGTCAGTTTAGTAGGGCCTGAACAGAAGCTTTGAACATCAGTGCAAGAAAACTGGAAGTTTATAATAGGCTGCAAACCAAAGTGTTTTATAAGATGAGTTCCCTAGCCACAGTGCTTGAAAACTCCACGGCATACTGAGCACAAAGAGCCAAATCTCCTTTCCTCTTTGGAGGTTGCTCTCCAGGATTTACCCTGACACTTGCTGAACAGACTGCATGAAAGAGATGTCTTGTCTTGTTCTGCTGGTTATCATTCTTGCTTTTTTTTCCCCTCAGAACAATTTCAGCAAAGACCATAAGCTTGTGACAGAGTGAATTTGTGATCTTATCCAATCATCTGGGCTGTTTGCAAAACTTCAGTAGGTGGCAGCGTTTTGTTGATAAATGTTTTGTTATCCAAGTGATCTCATTTAGTGCAACTGTTGCAATATTAATAAACTGAACTTATGATTGCATTTGCCAGGACTGAAAATATTGCTATCCTATCTGGCATTTGCTCTTATCTGAACTGACAACAACATCCATTGTATTTATAAAAGCAGAAAGTCTCTGTGTTTGTATGTGTTAGGGGCAGAGGGGAAACAGAAAACAAGGGGAGAAACAAAGGCAGAGTAAGATTAAAACACTAAGGTTGTTGAGCATCACAATCTGATTTGTGATTGTAATAGATGAACATTTTGGCAATTCTGTTAAATTTTGAGTGCTGGGGAATATGTGGCTCAAAAGAATGGTTAGTAAGTTATTCCCTCACCTCTAGCTCACCACTTCATATCAAGCCAATCTTGACAGTATCTTTAAGCTGTTACTACTTGGTAACAGTTTGGTAATCTACAGTCAATTCATACTGAATAAAAGAGCATATCGGGAAAAAATTTCATCACAAATGCTATTTGAGAAGCCCTGATTATAAAAGACATCATGATTCAGCCCAAGAAAGAGTCCAGTAAGGGTGAAGAGGGCCAGTGCTGCTTTAGTGTCCTGTTAGAAAAAAAAATTGAACTTAATTCATCTGTGTTTATGTGTAAATATACATATATACACACACATATACATACACACATGCATAAAATGACTAGGCCTTAATAGAAATAGATAATTATTTTTATAGTAAAGTTTCTATATAATGTATCCTCACTTTTGCCTGTAATGAAAATAGTTTCCTTCATAATCCAAAGTCCTATGCACTGTTCTAAACAAGAACAGCTTGTGCAGAAGAGTACTGTCCTCACAGTCACTCAGCTAACATGCAGTTACTTGAGGTTAAAAAAGAAAAATTAAAGTCTCTGATACAGTTTAACTCCCAGAGAAGAAGATCAAAGTCATTGGTTTTATTACAGGCCCTTCAGATTAAAACTGACTTAAATACACCAGGCTTTGGGCTAAATCCCATGACCATTAAGATCTATCATGAAAGTGTCATAGACTTAAACAGAAATTGGATCAGGCCTGCTAAAGAACACATTTGGGCTAATACAAATCCTATATAAATTAGATATAATAAACAGAGAAAAGGTTCCAAAAGAGACCTTCTGACCACGTTTGCATATATGGACATAATTTTTATTATTCAGGAAATTCTCTAAGATTGAGCAATCAAGAAGGGAAAGACAGAATCAATGTTGCCAAATATCAAGGTGATTTAGACCTTGTGGAGGAAATTGCATGAAGATTAAAAGGTCTTTCAGCATTATGAATGAAAGAGAATTGGAAAGAAGAAAAAGACAGCTATGCTATGATAATGGCATTGAGATCAAACATCATTTAGGTATGGCTTCAAAGCCTACAATAAATACTTGCTCTCAACTTTCAATACAGAATCCAGTGTTGATCCTAGGGGCAAAAGTAAAAATGACGTGGGACTAAGGTGACAGAATAAAATTACACAAATAAGCAGAAGCACACTCTGCTGGCATTAATAGCAGATGTTTTTGACAGCTTTGCTTCCCACCATGAATTCATGGGAAGAGTCCAAGAAGTCCTTACCCATCCCAGACCACAGTCATCAGATCTATTCCACAACTGACACTCAAAAAGTTATAAAGGTTTTACATATTCACACCAGGTCTGGAGTGATTGTGAATGGCAGCTCCTCTGGTTATAAAAGGAAAATAGAAACTGGACAACTGAGAGGACTGAAAGGAGTTTAACTGTCATGCTCAAGAGATGATAAGAATCTGAAATCAGACAGACTCGTCCTTCCCATCTGTGAGGGACGGGACGGGACGGGACGGGACGGGACGGGAAGGGACGGGACGGGACGGGACGGGAAGGGACGGGAAGGGAAGGGAAGGGAAGGGAAGGGAAGGGAAGGGAAGGGAAGGGAAGGGAAGGGAAGGGAAGGGAAGGGAAGGGAAGTTCCGG
>JANPWX010000009.1:2693170-2957167 GCA_024734555.1 Trochalopteron elliotii
GGGAAGGGAAGGGAAGGGAAGGGAAGGGAAGGGAAGGGAAGGGAAGGGAGGGGAAGGGAGGGGAAGGGCAGGGCCAGACCCCCACTGGAACAGGGATGCCCACCTACATAAGAAGATGAAAATGTTTAGAACCAAATCATTGGATCTTGAGGTCGCGGAAACCAAAGCTGAACTAGTCTTACTGAGTGGTCAGAATCTCACCCCAAGGAGTTCACTACAGGGTAATGAATTTGTTCCTTGTAACAGGCACCTGAGAAAGGATGCCGGTGTGAACTCATGTTTTAATACCAGTCCAGATTGAGCCCAAGAGGAGCAGAGACTTCTGAGAGATATCTGACAGCACCTAATCAAAGGAGGGTTGGAACTGTGCCTGAGACGTAGGCCTAAAAATGTACGGCCACTCCATATCATGCCTTGGATAGCTGTGGTGGTGCCAGCCTCCATCAGCCACTCACTACACTTCTCAACACCCATCTCTGTGATTTCACTTAAACTCCCTCCCACAGTCACAAAATGACATTCTTCTCTGTCATCAAATCTGACCTTAAAATTCTTCCCTTCAAATGAAGCTTAGCAGCCCTTTGACATTGTTGCCAGTGTCCATCATCAGGCAGAAAGTAGAAAGTGGGAGTGGAGGAAAGGTAACTTTCACATCACTTGATTTTAAGCATCCAACTTCAGTTCACCGTGTTAGCAATCTGACTTCTCTGTTTAATCCGTAAAGACAGACAGGATCCTTTGAGGGATGATTAGGAATTCTCTGAACTGCCCCCACAGGAACCTGACAGCAAGGTCTGTCGATGCAGCTGTTATTAGCATGTTGGCAGGTAGCACAAGTACAGTTAGCTCTCTTAAATTCAGTGGATATTCCCTCATTAACCCTTTGCATCTCTCATCTGTCAGTATTTACTTGTACTTCAAGGATAAGCATTTTGGGAAAAGCAGTATATTTTTGTTCTCTATTTGTTTAGCATCCATCCCTCTTGGGTTGTTTAGCCTGGAGAAAAGGAGACTTTGGGGAGATCTTATTACTCTCTTCAACTACTTGAAAAGAGGTTGTTTCAAAATGGGTGCTGGGCTCTTCTCCCAAGTTACAAATGACAGGACAAGAGTTGTTGTCAAGTGGTCCCAGGGTGGATTTAGATTGGCTATTAGGAAAAGTTTCTTTATGAAATGGGTTGTCAACATTGGAACAGGCTGCCCAGCAGAGTAAGTTGAGTCACTATCCCTGGAGGTATTTAAAAGGTGTGGTGCTTAGGAATATGGTTTAGTGGTGGACTTGGGTTAATGGTTGGACTCAGTCTTATAGGTCTATTCCAATCTCAATAATTCTATGATTGTATTGCACATTAGACCATGCCAAGAGGTAAGGAGGTAAAGGGGTGTGTGTCATCTTCCAAACTACCTCCTTCACACCTAGCCCTGGGAGTGCATCTTCTCACAAGGCACAGGGGCATGTCAGTTCTCTGCCACCAGTAACTGAGTTGTTCTGTTACCCTGACTGCCCCTGAACCATCAGCATTGCGACACCTTAGATGATAATAAATAACAGTAAGCTAGGACAGAAGTAGGACTCTTCTAACTGTTGGCAAAACTGTGTTTCATGACTGGATTAACAAGATTCTGCCTTCTACTGCTGTGGGACCCATAGTCTGTGAGGAAAGAGGGTATGGCTATAGTACTAACTATAAAGGAATATATACAGGGAAAAACTATAATCTAAGATAAGAAAGGACTTGGTAGCTGCTGAGCCAGAATTAATGATGAAATGCAAATCTGCAGACACATCAGCATAGAATCAATAAAGCTAAAAGATATAGAAGTGAAATTCAAATCAAAGTAATTTAAATATATGGTGTAAGTATACATTGTATTCAAAGGAACATAAAACCAGAAATTTCTAAAGTCATGAAGTAGCGCAGGGATGGAAAAGAAGTAACAATGTTAATAATGATGGAATATGAAGTGAGAGGTTTGGATTCCCAATCTGCAAGGAATTTAAGCCTGTGATTGTTTCTGTTGAAATAAATGGGATTTTTTTTGTTCAACTGCCTTGTTTCTATTGAAATTTCTCATCTTCATGATATAAGGATGAAGGTGATGAGTTGAAGCTGAGGTTGAGTAGGTTAACCAGCCTAGTTCAAGAGTTCCTTATTGCACAGAAAAACAGTGGGTGCTGTGAAAAGTGAGTGCTTCATGAAGGCATTTGGATAACCATTGGTGTTTATTTGCCTGTATTAGCTGGAGAGTAACTATGCAGCATCTTTGAGATTGAAGCAGTTTCTGTCTGCAATATGGTAGGATGTGAACACAGATGTTAGCATCTATACAGGCTTTAGAGAAAAACACAGTACTCAGCAAAACTTTGCCCTGAGTGAGGAAGGTCACAGTATCTATCCATAGATGGCCAGTGAAAAATGTTCCAGACAGGTTAGCTCTCTTCAAGGTGGAGGAAATTGGGCTGCTTACGATGCCTTAAAAATACAGTATAGTCTGATTCAGAGCTTTTGCTAACCACAGCTTTAATCATAGCTGGATGAGAATACTGGTACTTACTACATACCACTTCTGCTGGAGTCTGAGCACAAGTGTCTGCCAGCTGCCTTTCCTATGATCAACCTGAGAGCCCTGGAGATTTCTCCATCTTCCTTGCACTAGAAGGAGAAAGTTGCCTCTGTTTTAGTTCACTTGCACTTGGAATAGTAAGCAGAGCATACTACAGGTGAGGCTGAGGAAGGGACAGGCTACCTTGTTCAATGTTCAAAGGCAGCCACTTGGAAGAAACCAACATGTAGTTTAGAAATAGAGGGCTAGACCTCAGCTACAGTACCACAGACTCAGATTACCTTCACAGAAGCTGGAGTTATCACCTGGCTGCACCAGTGATGCCATTCTGAGTCTAGCCCATGATGCTGTAAGCACCCAAGCTATGTTCTCTCTCTGTATCAGCCTATGAATACGGAAAAGATTTTACAAAGCTTAATATAACAGAAGGGCAAAAATGGTAGATAAGTGAAAAAATAAGACTTTTCCACTTAGTCTTCATTCTGAGATGTTTTACCCAGGTCATGAAGGACTAAGCTAAAACTTATGCACATGTTAAGTATGCAATGCCCTAAGGTGTGTGTCAACAATACCTACCCAACTAATCTCTTGAAAAGGAATGGACCTTGAGGAAAGCTGTGTGGCTCAGAGAGAGAAATGCAAATGCAGATCGACCCTGTAATGAAAAACCTCCTTATTAAACTGTTTTATCTTGGAGCAGTCCTTCTTTTCAGAACACATCCAAGCAGAGATAAAGGCATCTTACCATAGTCATTAAACTGTGCATGGTTTGATTCAATCAGATTCAGATCATTTGCATATGGATCAGTTTAATCTAGTTCTTCCTGTCTCACACCTATTGTTAATCATGCCTAGACTCCTTCCCTGCTTACTAATACTCATTCCCCCTCCTCCTCCATTCCTTTGATTCAAGTAGATAAATGAATAGGCATAAGAACATCAACATCTTTCTGAGTGATCATCTGCCTTGTATGCTCAGAGTGTCCCATGTTTTGCTGATTACGTCCTGGTTGGCATCCCATATGTTCTTGATAGTCTCTGTCTTTGCTGATTTAGGAAGACTGGGAAGACAGAGGAAGAATATTGACTCAGGCTGTAAGCCCCAGCTTAGGTTTACCTCTAGCTTCAAATTAAGTGAGATTTGTGTTCTCAGCTTATTCAGCATCATTAGAAAGTATCTCTCCAAGTAGCATATTAAACTTAACAAAGTGAATCCTTTTCTTTCAGGAGCTGAGTATTATTTCTGCCTTTAGCCAGCAGTGGTGTTACCTGTTTTTACATAATCAATCTACAGTGATGGGGTAACCTGCTTTTTTGTACAAGTAGATATTTTTATGTATCAGAGGCAATAGTGTTTGGGTCTTTTTATAGCAAGGCTGGAGCTCTGTAAGACTTTCCCTCTGAATTACTGAGTTTTTGCTGCTTTTTCAGAGAATAATTACAACCACAGGTTGAATGACTCTGCCCCAGATATATTGCCACGAATCCCAAACCCTAGCTTTGTTTTTTACTGTAGGGGTTTTGTTTCATTGTTCAGGATATTCTGTCCAGCCGCATCACAGTTATGGCCTTGGGGAGGTAATAGGCTTTATGATTGTGTGAGGAATGTGAGAGCAACAGATTGGGCAGTTTACACAAAATGTCTAGCATGGTGATTTTTCCACTCAAGGCTGTTGCTGTACAAACCTGTGGAGGAGATATTCATACACCCATATTAAAAACAGGATCTTTATTTTCAGGTTTTTTGTTGTATTCTCTCCGTAGCTTTTATAGAAATTCAGCCACCGCTAGAATAATGTCCTCTAAAAAATGAAGGTCAGGCTCCCAGGAGGAGCTGCCTTTCAGCAGCATAGGGAGGGTTTTTTTCTGGTAAGGTACAAAGGTTTTTTCTGGTAAGGACAGTCATGTAAGTGTGGTTGGACCCATCATTCATTCAGCCAACATCCCACAAAGTGACCCCCGTATTTCTTTTGTAGTGATGGTGAGCTGGGTGAATCCTCCCAGCTGGGAAGGGATTTTGTCACAGACAGAATTTGTGCGTAAACAGTGCAGGTGCTGAGGGAGGGGATGGAGGACAGTATCCAGATTCAATGTTCTCCAGTATAATTCCTCAGGGATTGTGTCTGTATTGTGATTAAGACTACTGTGATTAAGATTACTGTTTGACGACAGTAATGCACCACCCCTGATGGCCTTCCCATTCTGTGCTGCAAAGGAATGTATGGGCCAGAGATCTCAGCAAAATGGGACAGCTGCAGACAGCTAATAGAGATGAACATACACATCTCATGCATTAATATTCAAATTAATTTCTGCTGATTATATTTCAGTTTAGGATGATGCATTATTTATATCAGAAGTCCTTTTATAGTATCTTGTGAGTAAGGAAGTCACAGCTCATGAGGTGGAGAAGATGAGCTCTCCTTAGCAGTCTCTGTTGTATTTTCATAGCACTTAGCATGTGGGGCTGTGAGATCACTGAGTACCTGTAATTTCAGACAATATGAGACACAAGAATTAATCTCTCACAGTTTTTTCCACAGGACATGGAGAAATTCATTAACTCTGCCTGCTTTTCTGGAAACAGGAAGGAATTGAAAATCCATGCTAAAAATATTAACAGAATAATTTTAAACCTCAGGAAGGGGTGGAAAGGTTATATTTGGGTTTCGTTTCTGGGAAGGACTAAGGACCAGAACAGCAGGATTTTAGACAAATTTGATATAGCTCTCCCTGTTAAAATTTTCTCCATGAAACTACAACATCCTGACATTTTTTCCCTTCTGAAGCACAAGAAAAGTTCCTTTTAGAGAATTTGAGGATTTCAGCTGGCAAAATGAAATGATTCACTGTCAGCAAGAATGTAAAGATGAGTGCGCCTTCACTAAGCCCTTTTCTGCTGCTAAGGTGGCAGTTTTAGATTCCTTGTCGTGACACATAAGTTAAAACAGCTTTGGAAAGCATGCACTGAAAGAGGCTGATCTAAGGTTTAAGTACCTTCAGAACCATATTTGCTAATCTGGAGTAATTGATTATTCTCAATCTTCATGTTCCTTTTAATTTAATTTTTTTTCAGTGTTCAGTTTTTTTAGAGAGGTGAGGTGAGGAGATTAAGTGAATTTCCATGCCTCGCACCATATTAACAAAGCAATATTCCTACACTAGCCTCCATCCGTGGAGCTAGTGGATTGCCTGGGAGCAGTAGGATGCTGGCCCATTGTGACGATGGTGTGGGGCAGAAAAGTGGCATGTAGGGGTGCCAGGGAGCTTCACAGGTATTAGCTAAAAAGCAAGCAAGGCCAAGAATGCAGTACACCATGAGTTTGCTTCATGTGGATGCAGACTCACTTGTGCAGCTCTCCCTTCTAGTCTGTCCCAAGCCTGTTTTTTGATATATGGGCCTCCTTCCCTGCTTCCCAGACAGCTGAAGGTCTCATCCAGTTCCAGTAAACAGTGTCTATTTTTTCATCCCATATGCTGTCAGGACACTAACCACAGGACACCAACAGCAGTGAGACTAGTCAGTCTTTGTACTCCATCGTTGTGTCCAGGGTCACACCAGCTACTCCTGGAACACAATCTGCTTGGGGTAGATGACATCACTGGGCAATCATGACACAGGATGAGCAGAACAAGACAGTTTAAAAAAACCCCAGCTGTTTAACTAAATTGGACCATAGTTTTATAGTTATGTCAAAAGAAAATGTCTCTGGTACCCCTTCATACTCCAGCAAATTCATGGCTTTCCTTCAGAGAGTTCAGGACCATTTGATAAACTGCAGCTTGTGTACTGCAGACACAGGAGAGCAAGTGAGTGGAGTTGGAATAGGGAAAAGTGAGGCAATATTAATATCACCTCTATATCTTCCAGCTGCCATCTGCACATGAATAATAGACATTAGCATGGAGTACTCACAATCACCTTTGCTTTTGTGCATGTTAAATTCATCATTCACATGTGCAGGAAGATAAAAACTAAGCATAAATATTCAGCCTGCAAATAAGCAAGGATTACATAAGAAACTCTTGTGTTATTCTTTCTTCTTTTTTGTTTTTGGATTTTTTTGGTTTTTTTATTCCTGCTACAGGCTCTGTGTTCCTAGAAAGTCTGAGAATTCATTTTTCTTAATGCACTTCCTGCTAGAACTAAAATATGTCAAGATTGGAGTTTTTTCTGCCAGGGAAGTACCTTGGGACCACAACACCAGAGTAGGTCATGATATAAAGGTTTGCAGGTATGTGTCTTTAAAAACTTCATCACTTCCAACAAGCCCTGCAAGCCCAGTTTCCTCTCCAATGAAGATTTACAAGGAAATTCAAACAAACTAATCTTGTTCTGCATATGGATGCTCAGAGAAAACTTTATTTAACTTACTACAACTATACTATAAAGTGGCATTGAACTGAAGAAGATCTCTTTCAATGTTATCTGCTATATATCAATTAACTAAGGGAGTCTGAATCTCATTACTAAATGGACAGCCTTTGTAATCATCATTCACTAAATACGGATTAAATGGTTTGAAGATAATAATCCTTCCTACTCTTACCTTTACAGGGGTGCCACTGTGCTTTGCATTTAACATGTCAGGCATGTTAAATGCCTACTATTCAAGGACAGCTGTTTATTTAGTCTGCCTTAATTCTTAGGTCATTGCTGCTGTATCATAGCAGTTTAAAGAAGTATGGATTAGAGATAAGGCCTTCCTTTTTCTTCTTTTTGCTTCAATATATAGGTGTTGGACCTTGGTTTTAGGGCAGACTCTCTGGGTTTAGTACAGGAAGAATATTTAGCACTATATTTGCCATTTGCTTCTGCGGCTTGCTGTCTCATCCTAGTTATGTTAGAAAATCAGTCCTGGAGATGAAAGGTTGTGACACAGCAACCTGAGTTTCTCATAGCCAAGAGCCCTCCTGCTGGGCAATGCTTGGCTGGGGACAGGGCAGTGGAGAGAGCCCCACTGCACTGCAAGGAACAGGGGCCACTCAGAGCAGCCTGTGGGAGGGGGTGGTCCAGACACAGGGCAGCAGAGAGCCATGCCACAGAATCACTGAGTCAAAGAATTGCATAATGGGTTGGCTTGGAAGAGACCGTAATGGGTCACCTGGTCCAGCCTCCCTGCTTAAGCAGGGTCATTCTAAAGCACATGGCACAGGATTGTGTCCAGGTGGTTCTTGAGTACTCCCAGAGGGGAAGATGCCACTACCCCTCTGGACAGACTATTTCAGTGCTCAGTCACCCACACTGTAAAAGTTCTTCCTCACATTCAGGTGGAACTTCCTTTGCATTATTTTCTGCCTGTTGCCTCTCATCCTTTTGCTTGGCACCACCAAGAAGAGCCTGGAAACATCCTCTTGGCACCTTGCCTTCAGGTACTCATAGACATTGATGAGGTGTCCTCTCAGTTGCCTTTTCTCGAGCCTGAACAGGCTGAGTTCTTTCAGTCTTTCCTTGTCAGAGAGGTGCTCCAGTCCCTTCATCATCTTCATTACTCCACTGGACCCACTCCAGGAGGTCCATGTCCTGAGGGTCCCAGAACTGGACACAGCTCTTCAGATGAGGCCTCACCAGGGCTGAGCAGAGGAATACGATCACTTCCCTCAACCTGCTGGCAATGTTCTTCCTAAAGCACTCCAGGATGCCATTGGCCTTCTTGGCCACCAGGACCCACTGCTGGCTCATGGACAGCTTGCTGTCCACCAGGACCCCCAGGTCCTTCTCTACAGAGCTGCTTCCCAGCAGGTCAGCCTCCAGTCTGTCCTGATGCCTGGAGTTATTCTTCCTCAGGGACAGGATGCTGCATTTGCCTTTTCTGAACTTCAGACAGTTCCTCTCTGCCCCTCTTTCCAGCCCACCAAGGCCCTTCTGAAAGGCTGCACAGACCCCTGAGCTATCAGCCACTCCTCCAAGCTTTGTGTCATCAGCAAACTTGCTGAGCAGGCACTCTGTGGCTTCTCACAAGTCATTGATTCATAACTTAAATACTGTGCCCAGTATTGAACCTTGGGGGACACCTCTAGTGACAGTTAGACCCCATGCCAATGATTACAAAGTCCATTCCAGCTGTGAAAAGTGTACTGCTACTTCTGCAGAAATAATAGTTTTGCCACAGCTGGTATAATCAAATCCTGTTAGTTTTTTCAATCAACAAATTAGGAATGTAGCCAAGACCTGTAATCAAAGACAAGGGCAGTACCACTGAAGAAAAAAGGTGTGGAAAGGGTCTTTTTCCTCACTGAGTCCATTTCTTGGAGTAATGGATGGGGGCATTATGTAAAGCACTTCACAAATTGATCCAGAACATAGCAGCTTAGTTCTTTCCACAAACTGGTCTTTACAAGTCCTATCATACTAAAAAATATGTGTTCTAACTCTGGTTTAGATTCCTATTCATGCAAAGCAGACGCGATATGTTTGATACCTTTCACTTCCTTATCAGAAATCATGTCACATACTCATAGTAACTGTGCACAGTTAACCTCTAGTGCACACAAGCTTTTCTTCCCATGTCATTTGTAACCACAAAACTCCTATGTAATAAATTTTCTGTTACTTTTTGCCCTCTAAATGGCACCGTTTCCTTCTGCCAGACCACCAAAGTCTTCAGCTTCTTCTATGTTGTCTTCTAACCATATCTGTGTTCACAATGCCCCTCAGCCTCATACGAGCAACAAAATACATTAGCACACCTTAATTTTTTTGTCTCGAGGTAATTGGTGAAAATAAGACTGGTTCCCAAATCTCATTCTTCCTCCTGTCAAAAGTCATGGTCTATGGCACTTAAAAAAGGAAGACAATTGTGATGTCTTTGGTGAGGGAGATTGGCTCATCCTACCTGTGAGCAGATATCATCTTCCAGGTCAGTTAAATGAGAAATCATGTTTTTACAGGTAAGTTCCAACTATGAAATCTATTCCTTGTGTCTCTCAGTGTCTTGGTGTGCTGAGCCCATGAAGAAAAGAGGAGACTGGCCACAGCACACCAGGCAAATCTTGAAAACTTCAGAATGCCTTCTTGTTCCAGAGCTGTAAATGAATATAATTGTACTTGTTCATGTGCATAAATGTGCTAGAGAAAAATAAAGGAAGCACTCTGGACTACACAGGATACTTTCCACTGGTCAGTGGATTCCAGTGTGTATCCAGTGGGTATCCAGAATCTGAAATTGCAGTGGATAAGGAGCTGTTTGTCCTACTAGTGTCCACACTTTCTTCTCAAGCTTTTTGAAGAGTAAGCTTTTTTTTTTTTAATTGCAGATAGAGGTCCATGTCCTTGTGCATCTACAAGTTTCTGCTTGCAAATTTATATTTTGCAGATTACATTCATGTAACTGCACTGTGCTGTAGGAACATAATATGAGAGGGGAAAAAAAGTGCTTTTTGTAGACTCAAGATTAATAATATGCACCCCCACTCAACCAACTTCAATATATGGAGACATCCATTAACAAATTGATTTGTAATCTAAAGGAATTATTCCAAATGATGAGTGTCAAGAGGTTTTGTTTAACACAGACAATAAATGCCACAGGCATGTTATGAGTTTATCTAAGCCTTGGAAGGAGAATCTCAGAGCTGTTGTCCCGCTAGGAATACCTACATTCCATGAAACACCTAACACATGGCATATTTAAAGAACATCTTGGCTTCATTATATAATAAAATCTGATTTCTTGATTTTTTTTTTTTTTAATCCCCAGCCTTTTTTCTATAAATGCAGAAATTTGTCTCATATCAAATAAAGGGGTTTCTGTATGTCTGGGCTGGAGTTTTTGTATAGTGGGTGTAAATAGCTCCCAATTTTTTCTGAAAAGCTGTCTCTTATTGACTTCTCTGTGCACTTTTCTGCAATTCTATCCCAGCACAAGCTAGCCAAGGTCAGACAAGGTCAACTGTTGAGGGAACAGCCTTTAAGGTAAACTTGCCCAGTAGAGAAAGCAGTACTGGTAATTCTAGATGGGATAGACCTTTTTTGACATGGTACTGATAGAGCAAGTGTATCAGGGCAGTGAGAAAAGTCAATTAACTTAGAGAACTCAGATTATTTGGAAAACAAGGGAGGTTTGATCACTTGTGGTAATAAAAATGCCCTGGGTGTGTAAAGGGGGCAGTGATGATTTAGTGTGAGCAATTACATTCTTCCTGCCCCATGATCCTAGCAGTGCTGCACAGTTCATAACTACTCATGAGTCACTACCTTCATTCTAGTGCATTTACTTTTCCAGTAAAGCTCCCAGGTCTGCCCTGAAACTGCTGTGTAGCAAAGCAGAGAACTATGAGCAGTTTCCAAATACCACATCTGCAGCTATGCTCCAGCACCAGATAACGTGGTCTCTGCATGTTCCCTCCAGCCTGTCAGCACTCAAATACCATTTCTGCTGGTATGGGGTAAAAAGTAATAATAAAATGTAGGATGTTATGAGAAACACATTAGCCCTTTTATGTTGAAAGTCTAATACAGTATGTATTTTAAATTATAAAATCATTCCATCAAGTATATACAGTCTTTCTCTCTACTTCTGCTGCTGCTGCTATTCAGTTTAGTCTAAATCATGAAAATCTGAAATCATATTCTTGTTTACTGCTGCCTTCTCCTCCCTCCCCCCACTCCCCATTTTTCTCTCTAAGCTGCTTGAAAACATTCAGTTACCCAGCCCTGGAGGTGAAACTACTCAGAGAACTTCAAGGTTATGAAATGCAAAAGCTTGGCTTTTATTTGTTTCACAGTCAGCGAAAGCTGTGCACAGGATGAAAACCTCTGTTGTGCAGCTCTGCTAACACATAAAGGAAGCTTTAATTGAGTTTAAAATGCAAGAGTATTTCTTCATAATTAGGAAAAACAAAAATCCCCACAACAGTGTTGAACAAATAGTGGTGTTTTTTACATAAATACAGTAGAAAGTTTAAAATAAAAGGCAAAGAAAACTCTCAATGGCCAAAGCAGAATAAAAACATTCAGGGTGTTACTGCTATGTTTGATAGAAAAGCAAAACCATTGGTGAGAATTAAATACTCACTGCAGAAAAGGAGAAACATTTGAAGTTATCAAAGAGAAAATTCTTGATGTCAAAAAGAAAGAGGAATCTTGGTATAAAAGAGAAAATTCTTGATGTCAAAAAGAAAGAAGAATCTTGGTATAAAGGACGGTTAAAGCTTTTGCTGTGGAATGATGTGAATTTTGAAAAGTCACCCAAAAGAGGTAGAGAACTAGGAAGTTCAAGAGCTAATAGCTGTACAAAAAATTTAAAATAATAGTAATGAAAATAAAAAAAAGAATAATTGATAGGATCTGAGCTGTAGATAGAAATATTTTAGGGAGCTGAACTTAAAGATCTGAGGTGCTTTGTCTTTAATTGCTTAAGTCCTTAGGACTCCCACTTTCCTTTATAAAGGAAACTTGTAGCAGTTAGCTCAGACATTGCAGGAGAAATTAAAATAAAACCTCAGTTTTTTCCCTTTGCCTGGGTTGTGCCTGAAAAACAATACATATTTATGTGTGCAGAGTTGTCAACACGTTACACAGCACTTGTAAGTGCTATCCATATTCAGCGATATGGTTGCACAATTATAAAGCACACGTGCTTGCCTCTCTCTTGGAAACGTACAGTAGGAAGCTGTTTGAAATACTTCCACAGCTATTGCACCCAAGTGCATTTTTATGCAGCCCTCTTTGTCAGCAATTTGTCCTTGTGCTCTAATAGTGACAACAATTAGGTGCACTGAGGTGTGCCGGAAGTTAAACACCTCCAGACAAACTGGAGATGGAGTCAGAGCCTGTGGGGCCTGATCCCCACAAAACACCTACAAAATGACCTTGGCTTCTGTGGGGAGGGCTGAGGGCACTCAGCTCTCCGAGGGCTGGAAAAACATTAGGCAGTTTCAATGCCCACAGGCAATCCTGTTGCAGACTTATTACTGGTAATTGCCACCTTACACCCCAACTTCCCCGAGTGACGCTGCTTTTGGTCCCCTGGCGTGAGCTGCCTCTGCTTTAGCTGCAGAAGCTGCTGGCAGCACAAACTGCTCCTGGGGAGCACAGCCCTCCTCCAGAGGCAGCTGCCAGGGGCTCCCATGGCACAGGTAGTAAATGACAAAGACCTGTTTGGGGCAGATGTTCCAGCTGCTGCACTTAGACCTGGGTGCAGAACCTGAACTGCCCCAGACAGCTGAGTTTGGTTCTGGGTATAGTAAAAATCAAAGCACAAACTGCTGTGACAGTGAAACTTATGACAGGGATGATATAAAATGGCTGCCGGCAATTGCAGAGGGTTGGTCTGGAGCCAGGATACATTAAAATATTTGTAGTAGCCACAGAAAAGAGCAAACTGACTTCCAGAGGATGGAAAGGGGCCGCGTATTTATGTTTGTGTATGTTGTGGTATACGTGTGGGTTCATTTTTAGGGAAATCGTGTACTTCCATCATTTCCTTGACAGCTTGATTTTGGGAGGATTTCCTGATAATTTGTGCCAAATGAAATTTCCTTTAGTTATCTCCCTGCTGTATCTTCTGATAACTTGCCCTGTTTTCTAGCTCCAGTCATGGCTCATGAAACTGGATTAAGCTTCCAAAATTACATTGCAGTGAATCAAAGCTAGAGAAAATAGCAAGGAAGAATTAAATATTATCCCTGTGCTATGCTTCAGCCCAGCTGAATCCAAATCACTGAAAAAGCAGAGTTCTCAGAAAGCCATTCTTAGGCTGGGCGGGGGAAATGGTATCTTCCCAACAGGTAGTGGTTTTGGTCAGAGTGGAAAGAAGGAGTCTATTTTGAGGCAGTCTCTTTTCCTTACATTCCCAAATAGACGGAAGAGGGAAGCTTTGAAAAGCACTGGAAAGTCTCTTGCATGACTGCCAGCCCAGAAATGCTTGGAAGAGGAACCGCACTTCAGCCATTCTATGGGAAATATAGAAAAATGCCATGGAGGTGAGGAAAAGAGCTCAGACTTCACGTAGTTAATTTTAACCAGATTTAGATTGTGTTTATATCTAGCAAGGAAATTAGTTTCCTTACATTAAACCACTGGGCTGGTTCCTGATTCAGAAAACACTGACATGGCTAAACTTCTCCATCCATATGGTCATATACAATGCCTTGTGGAGCCATTCTAATGGGCTCTAGGGGAATTAATTCAATCACCAGAAGCAACATTCCCAACTTGGAACTATTTTCCTCAGACCAACCAGCCTTCCTGGTTAAAAAGGTCTTTTCCTTCTGCTGCTTGGCGCATGCTCAGAGCATGCCCAAGGCATCCCTTTATCATTGCCTCAGGCTGCAACAGAATCCTGAACTTCCTATGTAAATTGCTGTAGGGAAATAAGTTTTTCTGTCCATGCTCTTACCCAACAAACTTCTAGGCAGACACAGGAGTGATGGGAAGCTGTACTTCCTCTGGAAAACCATGGCATAACTTTGCCTACATGTTGCTGCTTGGTGCCAGCCCAGTCTGGTGTGACCATCAAACAGTTGTATGCAGACAATCTGGAGCTTCGGGTTACTGAACTGGTGTTAACACCCATTGTCAGTGCTATTTTTGGATCCTGTCCATGTGGCTATTATTGGCTTAAGGATTTATATTAAGCACTTTAAAATACCTTAGGGAAACTATGGAGAGAGGTTAGCAGAGAAATCAATTGCTGAAGGGGATGTGAAATCTTTACTTCTCGTGGCTCTTAAGAACAGGATGCACAAATGTCTTTCAAGGGTAGTTTAGGTGTAGTGGGTTCAGTCTAGGCGACCTCTTGAGATGCTACAGCAGGTATGTCATTGGCAAACACATTTCTGTGAAAGAACTGCAGCTAACTTGAGCTAAGCCAACACACTCAGTAAGAGCCTAAGCAATAAGCTGGTTACATCTGTCAGTATGAAAACTCCTCACAGATACATGGAGAGGCTGTGAGGCATTCTTGCCTGCTCCTGGCAAGCCACCTTCCCTCAGGGCACCATGAGGAAATGGCAGAGCCAAGGGCTCTGAGGATTATCCCAACTCTGCTTCAGCTCCCTGGACAGCTTTGTCTGAGCAAAGAAGTTCCCCCACATGTTCTGGAAGCCGGAAAAATGGTCTTTCTCCTCCTGATGAAAGTTAACTGCTGTGCAGTGGTATCGTGTGAGGGATGTCAGAGGTGTCTCTGCCTATCTGGGCTGTCTTTGGTGTGTGGTTAAGTTTAGACAGGATGATGCCCAGCAACTATCTGAAGCCTTAAACTGCATTTTCTCTAAATTTTACACTCCTATCAGGAAATAAATCCCTCTTTGATTGGGGGTAGAATTGAAAAGCTGGCAGGTCACTGTCTTCATTGCTGTGTCTGCAGATACAAATTCACTCGGTTACTGCGTAACTGTGAGTGACACAGGGCATCACAAGCCAGAGCCCAGTTCAAAAGTGAAAGAATCACATGGTAAGAGTGACATAACTCATGGTAAGAGTGACAATAGGTGCGATCTCACTGCTGATATGCTCAGAGAAGATAAAGGGGACAGAGTGGCAAATGCTTTATCTTGGCTGCAATACTGATAAGGCCTTCCTATATCTCCTTTCCTACATAACTGCATCATTCACTTAATACTGACCACTGTTTAGCTAACATCACTCTTTCTGCTTTTTCTAATGCAGGAAAACATTTTTGCTTTCATTATCTTATGACCAACAGAGTTAACAAGCCCCTTCAACTGCAGTAAATCCTCTTTCTGTTTTGTGGGCCATCTAGTACAGCTTTTGGCAGTGACAGCAACAGCAATGCTTCTCCATATGGCCAAGCCTTTCCTGCCACCTGTACTGTAGGACCATATTTGTCTGACATAGCATCCTGGTGAGCTTTCAGCAAAAATACAGTCACATCACACCGTGTCCAGGTTTGGTTTGGCTCACTAACAACCAGCTGTTTCCAAACAGTTTCTCTTCATCCAGAGCCAGACTGGACTTCATAAAAGTGCTCTTGGTAAAAGCAAATAAAAAAATGCTTAATAAAATGTTTTTGCATATCTCCTGTACTCGTGATTAACTACCAAGTAAGAGGATCCTTAGAACCATTCAGTTACAGTTTTCTATTGTCCCATGACAGAAGCTACAGATGGTTTATGTGCATTTGTTGTTCTATTGAGCAGATTTGATGTATTTCTAGGAAAGAGCAGATAGCAAAATCTTGATTTGAGCATTCCTGCAATTCCAGTTTAGTCACAATTGGGATTCTGGTCCATACTTAGCTCAAGGCTCTTCAACTATGAAATGTGCTTTGGGCACCTTAGCAGTTGTTATTCACTAATTTCTTCTTTTCCAGTCCATTCCACTTCTATCAATGTACTGAGTCAATTTCCACTCCAGTCCACTAACTTCACAAGAGAAATAACACTCATGAACAAGCTCATAGCTTGTTCCAAATTGGGAGCAAAGTGGGACAATAGGATAACACTGCACTTGCATGGGATGGAAGGCAGAAGAGAAGCAGACTGTGAAGAGGTAAATTTAGACAAGCACAGTTCTTTACAATAACATTCAGAAATTAAACTACATTTGTTTTAATTTCAGAATGTTATTGTAATTTCTTTTACTTTTAAAAGAAATCAAGAGAAACATACACTAGTAAGCAAGGAACATGAGGAAAAGAGAGTGTTTCAGGACTGAATGTAGGTCAACAGGCCAAGGAAAATGAAGAAAAGTGGTGTCAGTAGTGACTATTTGTATACACAATTTTTTCTTATGGCAGCACACCCTGGTGGATCACAGCACTTCAAAAACTTGAAATGCCAAAAAGTTTTAGATATTTCCCATGACCTAGCTTACAGTGGATCTGAAACTAATGCTCCTCATGCCAACACATCACAATGCGGTTTGGCAGTATGAAACATTATTACAAGTGAAAGCAGCAGTTGGTGAAGTGTAACAGCTGCTCAGATATTCTACTTGAAGATTCATGATTAACCCTTCTACATTAAAGAGGTTGGTGAAGTTGGATAGTTTTATTGCTGTTTATATATCTTTTATACATCTTTATACATCTTTTCAAATTCAGCAAGTCTGGTGGAAAATACATGAATTTGAAGAGTGCAATATGTCTCTACAAAACTAGAGCCCATTTCTCCTCTGGGTTTTCCCTTTCTCAAATTTGTGCCATGTTTTGCCTCATCAAAAAAAAGGGGGGACAGTGATCATTATTCAGTTCCTTCTTGTCAGGCCATATCTATTGTCAGTTGAGAGTTTGATTGTCAATTCAGAGTTTTGTGGCAAGAAACTCATGTAAAATTCCTTAGAATCTTTTTCTTGGATTCAGACTCAAAACTAAAGAAGCAACTTATATGAAGAGAGGAAATTAAGAGATCTCCTGCAGCACATAGATGGGTTTTGCATCTTTGGAGGAATGTTTGCAGGTATTCGGAGGGGTTTATGCCTTCTGTTGGCTTATTTGAATAGTAGCTTTAATATTTGACAGCTTCACATTTTCTTATGGTGACTTGGTCTCAAAGTTATGTCAGAAAGTCTCACATGCAGGAAGCACCTCAGAAAATTTCCCATTTGTGTGAGTTGTAGGGACAAATACATTATAAAACTTCACCATGTGGGGACCTTAATCAGGCAGAACTTCTGCATCTCTAAATTCCTTCTCATTTCTGATACAAATGAAATAGCTCTTCTCCTCAGCCTCTCAACACTTCTTAGTCCCACCAAGATTTTATTGTCATTCTTCTCTCTCCAACATGATACACATACTTAGCCCAGTTTGGTAGCATTTCTGTTGGATTGAGAAAATTCTGACAGCATCTTTGGCTTTCCTAATTGAGCCAAAGAAACCCAGCATGCCAGGTACTTCTCAGAGTAGAGGATTTTCTCTGCTTACAGGATTAGACCACACCAATCTCAGCAGCCACAAATAGTATCTGCAATTGGTATGTAAAAATCTATCACGGAAAGCTGCATGCTGGAGTAGTTTGTGTCTCCATGTGCCATATGTTTAAGTGAAAGAGTGTGACAATCACAGCAGCACACTGTCCAGAAGTCATAAGCAGTTAACAAAATGCAACATGATTGTTGGCAGGCCTGCTGGTCTGGGTCGTGCAGCCAAAGCTGAATTTATAAAACACGGTAAAGAGGATGGCAAGACAGGAAAGGCAGTTGGCATGTGAAACCATGCAGCAGCCTGACAGGAATGCTCTGAAACTGCCTCTGAGTTTCCAGGGTTTCAT
Organism: Trochalopteron elliotii; assembly: GCA_024734555.1. NCBI lineage: Eukaryota > Metazoa > Chordata > Aves > Passeriformes > Leiothrichidae > Trochalopteron > Trochalopteron elliotii. Next base: position 2,710,913 of record JANPWX010000009.1, read on the forward strand.
ATTACCATTTCTTTCTGCCTGGCTTGCCCAGATGAGAACTTATCTACCTGTGCCTCCACAAGAGCATAGCTCTTGAAAAGTAAGTTTAGACAAGGCTACTCCAAAGTTTTACTCAGGAGAGTAATCTCCCACATCTGAGGGTTGTCAGAGATGTTGCAGCTAGACTTTAGTGCTAGAGGTAAGGTCAGTTGTTTCACAGAAGAGAGAAAAAGGGGTTTACAGGCAAGCTGAAGCCACTTTCCAGTTAGGAGTGCTGGGCCACATTTTCATATGTGGCACATAGTGGCACAGACACGTAGCTGCACAGTCCCCATCCTGTCCATGCTGTGTTGTCCCTGCAGAAGAGGGTCTATCTTTTTATGCTGGGCAAAAAGTGCATTTGATGGGGCTCTGATCTCTGCCAAATAAAAAAAAAAGGAGCGGATTGGGTGTTTTATGTGAGAAAGAGGGAGTTGTTTGCAGGCAGCAATTATACCCTGAAATCCAGAGGCTGACGGTTGCTGCTCCAGGGCAGCTGACTGCTTCCTGCAGCTGGCTGCTTAATACTGCAAAGGTGATGAAACCTGAAGGGAGCCACTGAATAGATGGTGATTATGACTGACACAATGACGGCTTGTGCAGACATGTAACTGTGAAACAAAACACCGCAGTTAGCTAACAAGAGATCGGTGTAAGTTTTTTCACCGGCACTGTGTCTCCTGTCTGACACTTCTGAAATTGGAGGGAAAAAAAGCGTTGTGAGCTTCAGCATTCAGAGACAGAATAGGCCAGACGAGCTGAGGGTGGAAAGCCAACATCTGTCCCTTTCAGGATGATTATAGCAGATTCTGTTTTCATGTTGATTTCTGAAAACCTGTTTTTCTTACTTGCAGTTTTTTCCTTCATAAATGTCTCTTTTGGGTTGTCTCCCTGTGATACGGTTGACTACACTATACCTCCATCTCTCTCAAGCACAGAATCCTCTGAAGAGTTTCAAGTAACTATAACGGGACATTTGTGGATCCAAATCCACGTTATCTTATTATTCTCTTCCTTACTTTTATCTAAGGGACAGAGAGATTTTCGTGAGTTATAAAACCATGCTTTTATACAGACAGCTAAGGAAAGGACACTGAGACATCCTGTTCAATCAGCAGATCTTTGGAACTTCCTAAACTGTTAATGGACAAAAAAAAATCTTTTCCCTGCCCAGTGAAAATATCTGAGATAAATCAGAAATCTTCTACTTTTCTATAATAATAGTTGTAGCTAGGAAACAGGAGAATGAGGACTCAAATTTCTTACTAACAACATAAGCACTGATCTATACTCCTTCTTTCTTTCCCCCTATTTGAAGTGGAACATGAAAACGCCCTGGCACAAGACCTGCTTTTAATCGGGACATGAAACTAACATCCAAAATTCACAGCTGAGATGGGAATTAGGCAAAGGAGGAACCTGTACCAGATGAGAGCCCTAAGCGCAAGTGTGCTAAGGGTGGCAGAGAAAATAATTTCTGTCACTCTAGTGTGAAAAAGAGACAAAAAAAATCCAGTCTGTCATTGGAAATGTTATGCAGTAGAAGTTTTTTCAGAAGTAGTACAATTCCACAAAAGATATCCATCTCAACTGATCTATACTTTTTAATGAAGATCTTTTTTTCTGAAATTTTCCACCTGTTTGCTGATTCTGCCAACAGTGGATTTTCTATCCATGGAAACTCAATGGCATACTCTTCACTAATGTACTCTTCTGGAATTGCCCAATTTATAAACCGTTACATCTCCTTTTCATCTTTGGAGATTTTCTTATACAAGAAAGTGGAAAGTCTTTGCTTCACCCAGCAGCCATGCCATTCCTTGGGAAGAACCTCCTAATCCCCAAACCCACCAGTCAGAATTCGAGCAAAACCACCCTGGCAAACACTGCAGCAAACATATAAAAATCATCCATTTTACTTATGGCCTTTGCAGAATGATATTCTCTCTTCCTGTCCCACTTGTGAAATTTTTCTATGGTGTCTAAACAACTAACTGTACAGCTCAATGACCGTAACTTTTAATCTCCGCTTAAACAGACTGTGATGCAAAGTTAGCATAATGTAGTTTATACAAAAGTAAACAGAAAATACTTCATTTTTATGTAACTACCAATTATTGTTCAATGGCCAGTGGTTTTGTCTATGCAGTTTGTCTCTTGTTCAGGAGACATACACGTTTCAGATTTGAGGTTAATAACTATAGGGATAAATTGTTTGAAGAAAAACTGCAATCCAATTTACATTTCTTCAATTATTTCACTGTGTCAAAATAATATGATTCATCCACCTTCGTTTCCGAGGCCAGAGAGTGGCCTATGGAAAGCAGCTGCTGTATAAATAAACATATTGAATTGTGTTTGTGTCCCTCCCCAGTGGCATATACTGGCTTTGGTTACTAGCCCTTTATTTTTCCTGCAGTGAAAAACACTGAACACTGAGAATTAACTAAAAGTAGGTTTTCTTTTTCTGGATTTTAATAGAGAAAAAAAAATGGTGAGTGTGCCTTTAGGGCTGCTTTCTAAATTCTACTTTGGATTCATTTCTTACCTAGATGTTGTTTAAATGCATTAGGCTGTCACTCCATCTACTCTAGCCTACTGTCTTGGGCAGTGGCCAGTGCTTTCCCAGAGGAGCTTTACATGCCTGAAAGAGAAAGGGATAGTAGGAAAATAGCAAGGTGTATGATCAGTGAGAGGAAAGACACACAGCTAAAGTTATTTCCTCTTACTCACAGCTCTCCTTACATCACCTGGAGCAAACAATATAATAGCAGGTGGATGTAGTGTAGACCCACGACACACAGATCACTGGAAATGCAATGCCATGAGGGAGATGTTGGGATATGTCTGCATAATAGGGTTAGAACCATGGAGTAAGCACATTTGAAAAGGCAGAAAAATCTGCTGTTCTAGATCATCCTTCACTATGCCTAAGAGAATCAAGGAGCAGTGATATTAGGAGCTGTAGCATCTCTTTCAGGGAATCCAGGCCTGCAGACTACTTTCTATCATCCCATGAATGGTAATAGCCATGGCTACAGCATCGGTACTCATCACACATTCCACAATACAAATAACTAGAGATTTACAGAATAATTGAGGTGTGAAGGGCCCCCCAGAGACCCGTGGTTGTCTTCTGATCAAAGTTGGGCCAATTTCAAATGGTAGAGGTTACCCTAAAAATTAGGCAATCACTTGTGTCCTGTCTCATACAGTGAACACTTCACCAGAAATCAACCTTACCATGCTTGGGGAGAGCTAGGAGGGTCAATGGGGAACACCTTGAGGACCACAGTGATACAGTCTATATCACATGTCTACAGTGATAGACAATACAGATTGGACACAAAAGTATGAAACAGCTTCATGAGTTTAAATATTACTCACAGTGGCATTTCATCTCCAAATGGGAAGGACAGTAAAAGTGGCTGTCACAGAAGTACAGAAAACATAAAAACAACAAAGGTGCATTTTCCTTTTTTTTTTTTTTTTTTAATTTCTGTACGTTTCAGGTGGATTTTGATGGCATTATCAAATCGGTCATTATAATCATCTGGGCTTGCATTTCTTTCCCTCTTTTTTAATGAATATAAAACTAGATTGTTACATAATCCTAAAATTCCAGAGTATGGCAGGTTTATATGCATAATCTACATAGACGCAGTGTCGAAGTTCACAAATTAATCACCAGAAATTAGTGACGTGAAAGTGGGCAGGGAATCCTAACAGGCCCCCAAGAGGGTGTCTAAGGAGACACTTTGTAGAAATCTGTGCTGACTTTCTATAAAAAGAGTGCAGTGTAGTTAATTTTAACCGCATATTATGCCTAATTAACTCATTATGCAAATATGTACATAATAAGCCACTATCATCCAAGGGCCCAAAATCCAACAACCATGTTCTGAAAGGTCACATCCTAAACCTTTAATACAGAGAGTGAGAAAAAGGAAAAAAGCGTCAGGAGAATGAAAAACGCTCAAATAAAGGGCTTTACTTCTGGAAAGAACAACAGCAGGAGCTTTTCAAAACATAACCACTTACCTTTTTAAAGAAAATAAATATGTAGTCTGTTCTGACTCTACAGCTGTGCTTGTTCTGTCTCTTTTTCCCACGCCTACTCATCTCCTTTCATTTCTCTCCTCCAGACCTCTCTTTCAATGTTTTCAGCATGCTTTTTTGTTCCACTTTCTGGGGCAGCTGAAGCCCCGAAGACCTTGAAAGAAGTATGACAGAGAGCTGTAGAGCAAAGAGGGATCAGAGCTGCAGAAAGCAGAGGTGGGCTGCCAGCACATGGGGGGTACAATAAGGATGGAAGTGGGGAGGGTTGTTTGGGGTTTCTACCTGGCAAGAACTTACAAAAAAGCAAGATCTTACTGAATTTTAAAAAAAACCAAAAAAGCATTCTGACTTCCACTGCATTCATCCCAGCAAGAAAGTACTAGAGCATTGAAAAAGCTGATCACAGCAATGCCAGCTCATCAGTCCAGGGAGCACACTGGAAAATCATGTCCAACAAACAAAAATTATTTCCCTAAATGGACACACAAGCACATCTCCCACTCAGTTTTAATGAGGAGGGTCTCCCCATTTTTTTTAATAGATATAGGGCACTGTGACCTCTGGTTTGTTTCCTTGGGGCTAAACTACCAGCTAAAAACATCTAACCTTTTCTGCTTATCATTTTTTCCTCTTGTTTTGAGGAATAAGAACCAGGATTGTTGGCCCAGATGCATCACATCCAGAAGTTCTAAAATGGGCACCTAACCCTGCTACTAGCTTTTTTTGCTGCCATGGGCCCCAGTTAGCAGCCCTTCAAGTCCTTTATCCCACAGTCCCCTCCAGCTTTGGCACTGTTCGATGTTTTCTGTGCAATATTTCCAGTTACCTTACACATTTTGCCCCAAACCTCTCGAGCATGTAATGTATGTTGAGTATCCTACTTACTCTGCAGTCTTACTAGAATAATGGTGATAATGTTTTATCTGTCCAATGACGCTTGTCTGGCATCATATACCTTCCAAACAAGATTTTGAATTGTATTTCCATTGGAGATGATACCATCACACTTTCGACCTACTTACAGATACAGGCCCAAGTCTTATCTGCCAGATCCATCTGCGATTCCCGCTCCTGTTTCTCGGTATATTTATGTTCATGTGCTCCCTCGGCATTCCTCAGAGCGCAATAAATCCTGCCTGCCAACCCCTTCGTCACCTCTGCCTCAAAACGGATTGCTTCAAGGTCAAGCAGTTCCCTTGTAATGTACAGTTTAACCTGATTTGTGGAGGCAAAGCTTTGAAATTTTTAAAATAAGGCTAAGGTAAAGTAAAGCTTGCAAATGAAACTCTGACGGTAAGCTGGAGTATTTCCCTCTCCAAAGAGTTCGAGCTGAGGGCACTGTGCCATCTGAAGCCATAAGAGCTGGAATTATGTTATTTATTACACAGAAGATGTGCATCAACTAGAGAAGAAAACAAATGCTGACAACAGAAAGTGATCAAACTCACATCCATGAGAAGGAGAGAGACTGAGGGGAAAAATTCTCTCCCAGTCTGTCTGAAAATCCACACCAGTGAATACCAGCATTACAGCACTTTTCAAAATTTTATTTGAAAAAACTAAAAGGATTAATTTGGAGTGGAAACCTTAAAATTATCAATACAAGTAATTTCAGGGCATAAAAATATTTTTTAATACCTTGTCAGTTGTCAACTGGTTTTGGCTGCCATGTAAATGGTGCTCCAGTGGTGCAACTGCTGAGAGGTTGGCTATTTATTTGAGACAGTAGCAGTGGAGATCTGAGACAAAATATTAATATGGGAGTTTAAGGTGTGGAGGTAAAAGACAAATGCAATCATACAGGTAGCTTATGCACATTGACCTTCTGTACTTCACTGCCAAGGGTGGATGCTTTATGCTTGAAATAACAGTGTGGTAAACATGCTGAAGTGTGGTAGCCCCTATGGGAAGGAACTACTAATATGTAATCCTACAGCATTGGACAATAAGATTTCAATAGTACTGCAAATTTTAAAAAAAGCATTTTATTAAAATTGTTAAAAATTTCAAATAGTCAAAACCTCTTGATCTGACTTCCTAAAGCCTTGGGAATAGCTTAAAAATATGCCTTTATTTTTTAAAAAATTTTTTTTTGTATTCTGCTTACACTCCTTTTGAACCGTAAAAGAGTCTAATTTTCAGCTTTCTTCTGTACAATGAAAACCTTTGTTTTTTTAATAGACACTGCAACTTTTGTGTACTCACCTGACTCCAGGAGTCAATCTTTAAAAAACAAATAAATTTCCAAAGATTATGAGAAAGGGCGTAAGAACACATCAGGAATAAGTTGAAAAGACTTATGTTCCAACAAGTTCCACTTAGCATTGGCTAAATGGATTAAAAACTGTCAGTCACCTAAAAATCTAGTAACAGATGCCCATACTATATATATATTTTTTTATTTTAACGAATAGTTCCAATGATAAATAACAGATTACCTTATTTACAGAAAACTGGTATTACAAGAATATCAGATTGTGCTATTACACCCCCATATGCATACACCAGTTTTCTGTATGAAAATTTGATAATAAACAAGGATTCTTGCTTTTAGAGGTTTGGGAATAACAAAAAGACATGGACTTTTTGTGTTGTTGTTGCCAAAAAACAAACAAACAAAAAACCCTACCTATTTGATTTTTCTTTTCAATTAATGTGGAACATAAGGATATTTCTTTAACAAGAAGCAGAATTTAAAGTCTAAGGAGAGACCATGGGAAGAAAAAAATAAATAGAAGCAAAACACGTGAAGATTGCACTAAACTCTTTTTTCCTTGTTGCTTTTTTATTTCTTCCTTCCGAACAAAAGGCATTGAAACTTTGCAGAAGTAAAAAAGAGACAAAGAAAATATCCTGGTAATTTTCAAATTTTCAGGTTTGCCACCCTTTCTCACACATTTCACAAAATGTATCACAGTATTTACCAATATGATAAAAAAGCACCTAAAACTAACATTGCACTGTGTTAGGAAAACTGCCCAGAAGAGCTAGTATCGAAATATCATGTAAAATTCATGTGCTGAGAAAAATTCCATTCAGACTGAGTCACAGAGCCTCCTGCTGTATTTGTAAAATTCTCAAACATGATATGAGAGCATTATTGCCTTCAGGCTTGTTATTTCATCCCCTGGACACACAGAGAAGCATATCATCCTTTCATAGGATTGATCAGCAAATATCCTCCAGAGCAGTTAGATAAGAAGGCATTCCCTTCTTCTAGCTGTAGGTTTTTGCTGTGTTGCATTTATTACTGTGGTGTGAAAATCTCCCACTGAGTGCAATACATTTAAACACTTCTCTGGTTTTTTTGTTGTTGTGAGGCATTTTGCCAAGTGGTGTGTTGTGTTATTTACCTTGGAAAAGAATTGTTGCAGCATAATTTATTTTGGTCTGGACAGAAATTAGCTATGGAAGAATTTCTGAGACCTGTTTTCTCATTACCAGCAGGTCTTCCATCTGCTTAATTAGAAGTGCAAATATTTGGAAATCTGAAATCCTGCAGCAATGTCTCAGAGAGCATTTCTTTGTTGCAAGATCTGAAAAGTGATCACTGATAATTGTTGATTGTGCTCTGTGTGACTGTAATTATGTGGCATTGATCTGATGTTCAGACACCACAGTGATGAGCTTAATACAAGAACCTAAATAGACTAGATACAATTAGACCAATAATCACCAAGAAGAGGTAGTTTAAAAGGGCAGAGGGAAATCACAAACAAATGTGAATGACTGAAAAGGAAAGAAAAAAACCAAAACCACAAAAAACTTGCTGAATATTTTATCCAGCAAAGTCTGTTCAGTCATTTAAGCTGCTGATCAAATAGCAGTTACCTCTTTTTGTGATTAAAAAAAAAAAAAACACAAAACAAAAACCAAAACAAAACAAAAAAACCCCAAAGACTATTTAATCCTTGCCTGCCTGGAAAAATAAAGAGACTGTAGCAAACCTTCTCTGAACCAGGCAAGCACCAGGCTGTCTGCAGGCATGGGCGGATGGCCAGGCACCTCAAGGATTGTCCCTAGATACCAAGGGACTATCAGATCAGCCGCGTAGGGAGGTGAGAAAGCAAGAGACAAATGTGAGAAGGGAGAATTCATTTCCACAAGAATGTCTGCTTGGCACTGTATAAAGTACTTTCACATTAGCATTTAGCACACCAGCCACACAGCTGTAAAAGGGTAGAAACCTGAGAAGGAAATGAGATAAAAGGGGAATATTGCTTCTTAAGTGGGCTGTGAACTTTCTTGCTCTAATTGATCTCTTACCATCCCACGCAAAGGAAAGCAAGCGGCACGTTCTGCAGATGGATCATTACTAGCTCATACACAGGAAAACCTTTCTACCCCTCCCCACAACTGCTGAAAATCGGGTTCACTCACAGGCCAGCACGGGCATACCTACTCTTGTTTAGGGACAGGGGATACCAGTGCTGATGGCATGGTGATAAAACAGCCACCTGGCATGTGGGCTAGCCACATGGCTAATGCCTCCGCATCTTCCCCTCATTTTGTACCATAAGGGAAGGAACAACTTTAGCTCAGCTGATGAGGAGGAAAAGCTTTTTTATTCAAATGCTTTCTCCAGAATCATCAGACCAGTGTGTTCAAAGCCCCCACATCCAATGCAAACCAGTATCTGGTCCTCAAGAGTCTCAGAAACCTCCCCAAACAATTATTCATGGTAAGGGTAAAGGGATGGATGAAGGACAGCAGAGGTGAACAGGAATGATGTGGCTGTGGCTGCAAAGGCTGAGAAAAGGACTTTAAGAAGGCACAGGCTGGGGAAAGGGACGTTACACTTCTGTCAGAGAAGATGAAATGGCTGGAAAAAAACCACAACCTTTCAGGCAGGAGGCTCTTTGCGTCACTCTAGTGAAATGCTAAAGGAGTATTTTACCCCTCTGTTGGCAAAGAGTTAAGAAACAAAATGGTCAGGAATTTGGACTTGGTGCCAGAAATGCTTATTTAGCTCCCTTCTGAGAAGAAGCTGTACACTAGAGAAGGATCCAAACCTTCATGGAGCTAAAGGAGGCCAGGGAAGGCAGCATCACTCCAGTCAGCTCACAAAAGCATGCTCTGTGGAGCTTTTTTGTCAAATCAAAAGCATACCCACTTTCTACAATTTAAATTCACAAACAACTTAAAAGAATTGTTCAGTAAATTTCACATAACAAGTGAATCTGAGAAAACAGCAATCTGTTTTAGAATAATTTGTGAAGAGTTAAGAGGAAAATTTTGTTGAATAAATTATCCATTATAAATTATTCTCCCACCTGCGATTCCAACCATCCTGCTTCAGTTTCTGCTGTTACTTTCTCCCTGTTCTAAAGCACAGAGAGTTGTGCTTCAACTTTCATGTGCTTGGCAGTAGTCAGAATACAAAACTGTATAAATAATACAAACTCAGCTCATATTTTGTTCAGTTCTCAGTTGATTTTTACTTCCCCTTCCAACCCTCTTCCAATTTTTTTTTGGCAGGTTGAAATTCGCAACCTCTGTCTCAGCACATATGCTATAAAGCAAGGAAAAGACTATAATGAAGAGTTAAGAATTAAGAGATCCTAACACTGACAACATGCAGCACTTTTCATTTGTAGATTTTCAGTGATTTGCACAGGCAGATGCATTTTATTATGCCCAGCTTCACAGATGGAGAATCTAAGGCACTGCACATATGTATATAACAAAATCTTCCACTCACTTCAAATCCACCTCATTTTTGCCCAGGAGGGTTAATGGTGTGAGTAAGGTGACAGCCCTGCCATTGTGCAGAGCTCAGGGCAGAGGCAGCCGGGGTAGCTCTGAACAGGCAGCACCAGAGCCATGTCAACCTGCTGCTGCACCTGTGCTTGTGAGAAGCACCACTAATTAGCTTGACACAGCAACATGCTGCCATGCCTATATTGCTTCCAGGACCCAATTAGTATCTCTGCGAGGTACAGCACTAGACGATGCAGACACGCTGCCTGTTCAGAGCTGCTCTGATACCGCCAGCCAGGATCAGCATTCGTGGCCAGACGTGCCCAAGGTAGGCCATCAGCAAGGCCTTGTAGTTCCTAAGCCTCCCAACATTTGCTCTTGAGGTCAACTCACTGGATTATGAAGTTTTCTCCACCTCAAAGGCAGGATACAGCATATAGGAAAGTACTCCTTTATTTATTTTTTAACTCAAACAATAATCATAATCTCTGCAAATATACCCCGCAAGGCAATGTGTTTGCTATGGCTGGGTTTACACACTTCACTTCAGTCACTTAATTTATCCCAAGTGTACCTTAGTAATCTGCAATGAGCTGATATGGAGACATGTCAGCCAAAGCCAGCAAGCATAAAATCCCCTTTTCCTGCCACCTTTTCATTGTACAGTGAAACAACAGGTTTCTATGGCTGTTCGGGAAAAGGATTCTGCAAGGTGTACCTGGGTGAATCATACACTCTGATATGAAACATTACATCAGCATTAACTGAAGAACCAAGTTAGGGATGAGACCACGGATGTTCACCATTTATGAACTGGAGATGCTCTTGGGATTTTATCAATGGGATTTGCCTACCCTCACCTTTTGCTTTCTGCTAACAAATACTCTCATGACCACTACTGATCCCAGTTTTCGTAAGAACATGGACTGAGTCACTGACTACTTCAGGAGTAAAGTCAGTAATTCTCCAGCTTGCAGAGCCCTAAAGCTGTGTTTGTTTTGGGGCAGACAACCCACACAGATTTCATGGACCACTTAAGGCAACATTCTAGAAGTGAAATTTTCTGGGGCAGAGTCATGGAAATCCATTTGTTCTTTTTTTCAGACCCAGACGAATGTGAGGGCCAGTTTTTTATTTCCTCAAGCTGCTCATCTTTACTACAGTCTAGAAGAGACTTGGGACAACCCAAGGATCACACTAGACAGAGATGGCTGGGGACTGTGTTGTACCCCAAATGGCAGTGGGGATTTCAGCTTCATTGTCCTTCGTCGTATGGTCTGCTTTCCCCTTCAGCTAGGAAATTCCATGGATAAGAGGCCCTGTGTTACACATGTGATGGAGGTCTCATGCGAAATCAGCTCTTGAGCTGATCAGGAACTATGGTTTTCACTTACCTCTCTTCATTAGCTCTCCATTTAGACTTCCAGAGTAAGCTGGTGCTCTGGGTGGCTGTTGTCTAAGGAACTATATATGAAGCATTTAATTAAAAATCTTAGAGTCATAGAATGGCTTGGGTTGGAAGGGATGCTAAAGATCATTTTGTTCCCAGATGTGGGCAAGAACACCTTCTGCAAGAGTTCCATCCAACCTGGCCTTGAATACTTCCAGAGATGGGACATTCACAGTTTTCTCCAGGCAACTTGTGCCAGTGCCTCACCACCCTCACTACTGTGTACTTCTTCCTTATATCTAATCTGATATGTTTTCTTCTCTTAAAATTGTCTTGGGGGTGGGATACCAAAACAAACAAACAAACAAACAGCAGCAAAAACAAACAAACAAACAAAAACCAAACAGGATTTAAAAGAGACCCCACTACTTGTTCAGTGTTCTAGTCTTGCCAATGTTCATATGCAAATCAGTGAAATCAGTGGGGGAATGCACACATGGAAATGAGCACATCTGCAATATAGGCCACTCCAGGACTGAGAGACCGTCTCCATTTTCTCACAAGTGTGGAATCTTATAAGTAATTTCTGATAGAGCTGTAAAAGTGAAAAAAATTCTCAAGTAATTAGGTTGAAAATGCACTTCTCCATCATTTTCAGGCTAAAAATTACAAGTGAACTCACACTAACATTGTGTTGTCAATTTGGCTTCATAACATGTGTTTTTACTATTTACAAAAGCCTTTTCTCTTCACCTTTTAGAAATCTTCTCTTGATTCCATTTCCTTTTCTAATTACAATCCCATTTCCTTAGTAAGTCCTTGAAAAAGCTTTCCCCATGCCTCTAATCATCTCTCCAGTTATAATCTTCAAAATTATGTTCCGTTCAGTTTTCAATTTGGCAGTGTCCAAAGACAGATCTCCATGTGGTTAACAACCTTTTATTTGCTGCCAGTTATAACTGAGGTTTTTGCTTCTTCTCTTTTGGGACTTCACTGATGTGCCTGATGCTATCTAAAACATCCTTCTTCAGCACACTTTTGTTAGGCAGGTGTTTGCTTTATTGCAGACTCCTGGGTTTTCATTTTTTGCTGGGTACAAATTTATCCTGTATAGAATCCTATAATCCAGCCTTTTGTCTTTATTTCCTTCATATTTCTTCAAGGCAGAAAGAGTATTTTATTTTAGACTTGATGCAACTAAAAGAAAATCCTTTCCAATACTAAAATTTCTGCTGAAAATTAGAGTAGCTAATTAATGAACTAAAATTAACTAAACTGCACTGACTTAATCTGCAAACGTCTATGGTCCTGTTAATACCATATGAAGGCACTCAGCTTCCTGCTGCATTTGAAAGGAGAGTTCCTGTCCAGTCACCCCTAGGATGTCATGGGACTGAGGCCAGGGCTATCTCCTGAGCAGTTCTTGTTGCTGGATCGCTTTCTTCAAATCCATGAATAGAACCAGAAGCCTCTGGCAGATCTCTACATCCCCCACGGTGGCAGGGTACCTACCAGATAGGTGTGACACAAAATAACACTGTGGCTAGTGGGTCATACTTGCCTGTTACATTAGAGAGAAATGTTGGGCCACAACTGAAATAGGAAGGGGCAGAGCAAATATCTGGGAAGAGAATTTCTCTCTTTCTCCCACCTCATCCAATTGTAATTTTAAGTAGCATTTCTTTGCCCAGACAGTATGTCATGTCAGTTTCAGAGAAAAAAAAAAAAAGAAAAAAAAAAAAAAAGAGTGATGGACAGAAAATTACCTGTCTCCTTTCTCCAGCCACTTAAAAACAAAATTCAAAGATTACTTTTTTCATTTACTTCCCCCAGAAAGACAGGCATTGCTGTGCCAGCTTCCTGGGAGTCACAGAATACAGAGCAAGGTGCAGACACTCCCTAAATGCCTCAGACCATAACATTTGTGGGGTAGTTCAACTCCTTGGCTGCTGGCCATCAAGTCAGACCTCTGTCCAATTCTATCCTGTCACAGGTGGACTAACCTGCTTGGGTCCAGGGCAGGATAGATGCGCCTGCTGTTGTCATGTAACACTCATGCTTACACAGTGCCTAAAGCCCCATCGGCAATATGCAGATGATCTTGTCCCAGGGGACAAAAGGCACTATCAAACATTTGCTATTTTATATGTATAAATACATTTGACAACTTTAGAACTGTGTGAGCAAGTAAGCGTCTGAAGTAGAGGGCAAATTCCTAGCAATTTTCTCTCCTTGAGTATCTTCCCGTGGGAGGGAACTTTTTGAGAGGCTGTGTTCATTTTCCTGTGACTACAGAGAACAATAGAAACCAGGATGATCTTTACAGAGCCCCCACCTCCTTCATGGTGTTAGTTAGCATGCAGAGAGCTGCTCTGTGGACAGGAGAAAGACATGCATAAGGAGTCCGAGGAAGGCTCCTGCTTTGCTTTTCCAAAATTACTGTTTAGAGCAAGGTACAGCACAATAGGCATGAAGATGCAGCAGCAAGGACATGCCAATATTACTGTAGATGTTCTGGAGCCTCACCCTTTTCTAGTGCAGTCTGAATCAGTCCATGGCAGATGGTAGGACTGTGCTTCCACCCCTGGGGCAATCGGTTCCAAGTGTACTGCACACCCCTCCACGTAAAGGCAAACTGAGGCCTGCATTCTGCTGCCAAAGGAATGGAGAAAAATGCATTAGCAATGTCAATAGTGGCGTACCACTTTGCTGCCTTGGACTCCAGCTCGTACTGGAGCTCCAACATGTCTGGCACAGCAGCGCTCAGCGGTGGAGTCACTTCATTCAAGGCATGATAGTCCACAGTCAATCTCCATTCTCCTCTATTTTGCCTTCTAATTTCTGCAGATGGGTTTCCACGGCTGCGATTCTGGCATGGTGGGTAGAGGGAACCTCTGCTTTAAACATCCACCCCAGCACCGGTAGTCAGGGTGCCAGGAGGAGTTGTGTTTCAGTGCCTATTACCTCTGAGGCAGCTTGGACTCCTTCATAGGCTGCTAAAATTTCCTTCTCTGTGGGAGTGTAATTGGCCTCAGACCCTCTGTAACTTCGGCTCCAGAATCCCAATGGTCGTCCTCGAGTCTCCCCAGGCACTTTCTGCCAAAGACTCCAGGACAGACCATGGCTCCCAGCTGCAGAGTAGAGCACATTCTTCACATCTGGTCCTGTCCTGATCGTGTGCCAGTGGGTTGGACATTTGACCTTGTGCCAGCTGCTTGGACTCTTGATTTTGTGTCGGTTTGGTCGGCTTCCACCACAGTAAAATCCTGTGATCCCCCTGTCACACCAGCGATAGAGACAGATTCTGCCCCTACATGTGTTGATGGAATTAATGTGCACTGTGCACCAGTATCAACCAAGGCTTCATATTCTTGTGGTTCAGATGTGCCAGGCCAACGAATCCACACAGTCCGAAAAACACGGTTGTCCCTAGCCTCTACCTGGCTAGAGGCTGGGCCCCTCTAAACCTGGTTATCCATCTGTCCCTGGGTGACTGGAGCTACTTCCTTCTTAATGGAACTTCCTCTCTGAGTCTTGCCGCCCAACAATTCACGCAGCCGTTGTGCCAGATCATTGGTAGATTTTCTATCCCATCTCTTCATATCTTCTCCACAAGGACATGCTGCTAAAAGTGTGGACATGTGCTTCTGCTCTCCTTCATCACTGGATTATGATTTCTAAAATTTTCAAGTGAGGGCTGGAATATCTCCATCTTGAAACGTAGAAAAACATTGCAAAGTTTGTTTGCCACATTCAGAAGAAAGGGGAATGAACGTATGTGTTGCCACCTTCTCTTTGTTTTGTGATACCTTTGTATTTTAATTGGACACACAAATGAAGAGACAAGGAATTACTTTATGGCTATACTATTTGTTACAGTGAGAGTTGCTTTTCAGAGATCCCAGCATTGGAGAAAGAAATATTAGTATTTTTTCAGTGTGAAGAACAGATATGTTCACTTCCTTCCCTTGAAAAAAAGGCAGGAAATCTATCCCACTGTGATGAGGAGGTCCACTTTGGTCAAAGCAGCATGATTGCAAGCACTGAGTGTTAATCTAGCATCTCATGTAGGTTAAATTATTTTTAAAGGGTAGGATGTCATTAAAACCCATTAAAACTATGGCAGAAAGAAATGAAAATTAACTACTCCCTTGCAAAACAACAGCCTTGAAATTTGCCCACCATTGTTTGTAGGTGCTACCAGGAAATACCACATTGGGTGTCCTACTTCCATTTAATTATGCAAACCAGAAGAGTAATACAGGTAAAACAAAATAAATAGGTACACAGACAGATATCTATATATGTATATGCACACACACACACTAAATGGCTCATACACAAAGATCTGTGCACAATGGACTAGGATTTTATTGAGTTACTGAATGTTTCCCAGCACTGCTATGTCATCTCCAAAGGAAAAGTTTGCTTAGCTTCAACAAGCACCACATAATAAGTTCACTTATTTTTCCTTTCTCTGATTAGAAATTACAAATGGCATCCCAAGACGCAAATCAACTTAAACAAAAAAAAGTGCAATATCTATATGAAAATCTGTGGCTACTCTTATTTGTTGTAATTTAAAGAAAAAGCAATGCTACTTAAAAAATTCTTATTCTGTTTGCCATGATATAGTGTTTTTCTGTATTATCAGTCAGGAAGGAGTCAGGAAAGTGCCTTCTTTGTCTTCCTACATCTCTGTAAATCAGAAGAAATGCCAGTAAAACTGGGAGGTTAAAACCTGCCTGACAAAAGAGCAAAATCCATTGATTTGAAGGCAAAACACCAATGACTGCAGACGTTTCATGGCTAAAAGAGACAGTCACAGACACTGGGAAAATTCTGTGCTCTTTTCCACCCACAAAATGCAGACACTTTCTTTTCTGGGTTTATTTTCCCCCACTATTTTACCTAAGCTGTCACTTCTGTTAAACTGTTCATTGTGAAAGTTAAGCTGTCTCTAGAGATGCATCCAGACTGCTGCCTTCTACAAGTTTCCCAAAGATAAAAAGAAAGCTATGGGTACAGATTACTAATGCCTTCCAACCTCGCAACAGTTGCTCCAAAACACAAAGGGCCACCTGACTTGCTTTTAGTCATGTCCTTGCCACTTCTCAAGGACCTGGAGCTTTGTTGGATTTAAGCCCAGCACAGATCGAGAGTAAAATCCCACAATTTCCCTCAAAATTTCCCCCAAAACTACCCTTTCTTGAAGCATGCTTTGGGCTCTTTGTGCTACCCACCCTCTTCTCTCAGAGCATGGAGTCTGTTTCTGTAAATTTTCTCACTCCGGATTTCCTGATCACGTATTAGCTGAAGTCCAGGGCAGCTTCTTCATCTTCTACCATCAAGAAGATCACTGTGGTTTTGATACTCCTCTGCCCAGTGTAAACCTGAGAAACATATAATTAAAGTTAGTTTTTCCTGCTGTTAATAATCTCCTTGCAAATTAATAGTCATAATTATAGCAGAACATGCATAGCCATTCAGTCAGAGCTTATAATAATCAGTATCTGAGCTGGTGTCATTTAGTTGATGCTTCTTTGAGACATTCCATGGTTTTTTACTCTCTATGTTTCTGTTGTGTCCAGTCCAATGATGTTGTCTGTCTCATGGGCTCCTTTTAACTTGCTTTTAAGATTTGGTGTCCATCTCTTCCCAGCAAGGGAAGAAGGAGAAATGTCTGCCTCTTCTTTGTCCAACAGATCAGTGCTTGCTCATCAGAGAGAAGAGCAAATCCTCATAAAAGCAGTCTTTCATGACATTACATATATTACCTTCAAAAGCAGGCTAGATGACTTGGTTTGCCAAGATTCTGTTCCTGCCGTTCATCAATACAGTACATTCTCTGATTATTTTTTCACAGCAGTTAGATATCCCTCACTTTACCATCATTGGCTACACACTGGATAGTCTTAATCTAAGTTTGCTGCTGAACATGTTTCATTCTCCACAGTACTGCTCTGAAATTAAATAATTCTTAAATGGGATATGAGTGGAATTTAACAGATTGTGTAAGATGTCTTCCCTCACTACCATCAGACTGTGGATAACCTGAATAAGAAGTAATGTGTTAAAAACTCTGTTAGAAAATATTTAAATTCTTAATAATTGAATTGTGGCTCATTATCTGACATAGCATGGGATGTGTGCTATGGCAGCCAAATACCAGATTTGTGCGTGAGATCACACATTCAACAGACGACTTCTGCAGCAATGTTATTTCTGGATACCAGGAATAATGACCTGAAAAGAATGTGATTTTTTTTTTATAGCAAACATAAATAAATTTCTTTCAGCTGTGGAGTATGAATCTTAAGTTTCAAGAATTACCATCATTGCTGATTATTTTTATTTCCCAATGTTTCTGAAATTAATTATTTTTCTTTTCCTTCTTTGGCTATTTCACCAACACTGACCCATAGTTAATATTTATAAATGTAATATAAAATATTTTTCATTTTTTGCATACACTGGTATCATGCATACTTTCTGTTTATCAGCAGTGGACTAATGCTCAGAAAATATAGTCCATATTATATAAAATCATCTTTCTAAATTGTTTAAGGACCAGTAAGTGCTGTCTAGTAAGTGAGACTGATAGCTTGTATCACCTCCTGCAATGTTTGATCTAGTATTTTGGCTTCCTGCAGTAACAGGTCTCCACAGTGATTTCCTGTTTGAAAGAATAAAAAGTTCCAAACAATTTCTGCATGCACATAAGACTATTTCTGTACGAGTTCAGTTCTGTTGAAGGCTCCGGACAGAATGCCTGCTCTGTGTATGACTGCTTTATATATTTGAGTTGTAAATCGTGTCATATTTGCAATCTAGGAGATCTGCCTGCAAAACCCTTTTCAGCAATTGTCACTAATGCCTTGTGATCAGTTCCTGCTAGCATTGGTACTCCATATTAAAAAAATGGAGGTTTTTGCATGCATAGACCACAAGATAGAGCCTCTGAATCTTTTTGTGCATGCTGCTCCAGTTAGGTATCTAGAAGCGTATGCCATGGGTCTCCAGTGATCACCATTCCTTGTTAAAAGTGTTGCCCCAAGGCCTTGCTTAGAAGCATCAACCGCCAGCTTTGTTTGGTGCTTATTATCATACACTCTGAGGACAGGTTCCTTCTTTATCAACTGTTTGAGATTCAGGAAGTCCCTGTTGTGATTACCAGTCCGTGCCCATTATGCATTTTTACACACTAAAGACCTTCAGACAGCAGTTTAAATGGTTTAAAGCTCTTTGAATATAAAGTCCCCCAAAAAATTTGCCTTTTCTTTAAGTTTCTACATGGTTTTTTTTATGTATGCATAAGGATATATTAGTAATCAGACCTATTTGCATCCTTTTCCAAGCTTTTTTTTTTCCCCTGCTATGTTTTCCTAGATTGGTTATTTCTTTAACCTTGAACTCATATGTTTGTCTTCTGCATTTCAGCCTCCTAATTTGAATCCATTTCAGGAGCTTACCAGAGCCCCTGATTGCAACATTTTTCTGTTATTTTTCTCCTCCATGGTTTCATGTCATTTATTATGTATTTGTGGGAAATACTAGTGATTTTAAAAAGCATTTTCCAAATAATGTGGTAAACTGAAGCCTTCTAAATGGTGCATTAAAATTGCACAGATGTGAGGTGTTTTTTTTTTTCTTTGAGCACCCTGTCAGCAAACAGCTGAAATGTCCAGTTGTCCCCAGAAACAATTTCCCCACTAGGGATTTGTTTCCCCATTTTACATACTTTTTAGCACAGACTATAAGCCACAGGGAAGCACTCTTTTTTTTTTTTTTTTTTTTTTTTTTTTTTTTTTTTTTTTTTTTTTTTGCATAATTATTGTGGAATAAATTAATTTTGGAAGCTCTGTTAGTTTTCGTCTAACTTGGCCAGAATAACTCTTCCAAATTTTCATTTCAGCTCCAGAGAGAGATTTCTAGGAACATCTGTGAAAAGACAACTGATTCAGTTGTTCTTACTTTATGTTTTGGTTGGCTTTCTTTCGCAACATTTAAAACAACTGGAAAATAATCTGCCTACTTAGGAGCTGCTGTCCTTCCAAGGAATGTTCTCCCTGAACCATCAGTAGGTCAGTGATGTTTGTGGAATGAGAGTTGGTGATCCACTTGTGACAGCAGTTATACAGTGTCTTCTAAAGTTGCTGCTTATAGAAAGAGCTCATAGTGTAAAAGGACAATTTTCTCTTTTATGGAATAGCAATTACATATATGCACTTCACTAACAATTATTTTCAGTTTCTGTTTCCTTTCACACTATTTGCAATTATTTGTATTATTTCTCCCAAACTCGCCATTAGAATTTTGTAGAGCATTTTTCCTGTTTTCATTTTTCTCCACATGTTGCTAATCTCTCAGAAGCCTCATGTTTCCTAGGATTTAAACTTCTTAAGCAGGTTGCTATTCCTAAATCAGCTGTGGGTTTTTAAAAAAATCTTCAACTTTGCTGCTTTGCTGTATTGAACATATAGCAACATTTTTCTCACCTATGTCTTCCACCTGCTAGCATGAATTAAATATATCTCTTTTTTTGATGATTTCATTTTTGAGAGATTAAGCTGGTTTGGAGTTCTTAGTTCCATATTAGCCTTTTGCTACCTTTTCTCCTCCTCCTCCTTCTCCTTCTCCTTCTCTTCTCCTTCTCCTTCTCCTTCTCCTTCTCCTTCTCCTTCTCCTTCTCCTTCTCCTTCTCCTTCTCCTTCCATCTTTTGTTCCACATTGAGATGATGATTAATTAAGGACTCTGTGCAAGAACTTAAAAAACACAAGCCATTCATGTGGTAGGTGAACAATCATTATAACAGAAAGGTTCGAAAATTAAAAAGAAAGAGCTCTGCATCTTTCTTTGGCTGCTAATCAACGAACAACAGATGTGAGATTTCATCCTTACATGCAGAAGCAACTTCAGGGTTTGCTCATTTAACCAAATTGTTGCCTGGAGATTCTTTTGCACTGCTCTGAATTTCTGAGAAGACACAGCTAGCTGAAGCATTTTTTGTCTTCTGATTATGAGTTTGCATTGTATGTGTCCTCTCCTTTTAGTGCTGGTGGAACAGAGGAGTCTGTTTTGGAGAGGAACAGGCAAAAAGATTTCTCTCCTTCTCTCCAAGCTAATGATATACATGTACATATTAACCTAATGAAAAATAATTTTAATATTGAAATAGTTAATAAAGCTTTTAACTGAAATATAACTCCATAAGATGAAAGAGAAGTTTTTGTTGACTCAAGGAACATCTTTATTAATAAATGGTGCTCTTTTTCAGGGTAATGACCTTTTTTGATTGCCCCTCTATAGTGAAACATAACCTTATTGATTTGAATTTGTAAAACCCCTCTGTAACTACCATGACTCATGGGAGACCATGAAATCATTCCGTGACCTTCTAAGTCTCTCAGAAGTATGAGGAACAATAATTTCCAAATAGATAATGTAATAATTCTAAACTACCATTTTGCAATATTTGGAATGAAAGACTGTGGGTGAAAATGGAGATACAAAAGGCTTTGGATGTTGGTAAACTACACAACAAATCTGCCAACTTATGTTGCTGAATGATGAATCTTTCTTCAACCTGTGCCTGTCAGTTTCTTCTGGTTTCTGTTCCATCCCTCTATTCTACATGCTGCAGGTTGCTTTTACTTTCCATCTGAAGTATATGCTACTAGGCAGTAAACAATCAACTGTAAGTTTGTATATTTGCTTTATTATTTTGAAACTTCAGCTAGTCAAAAATGTTGGTTGAAAAATAATTTTCTCTAAAGAATGAGGTTTTGTCAGAAAATGTAGGTTTTTGTGAGAAAATACAACTTACTCTATTTTTCCTTTCATTTTTCAGTGGCAAGGTCTATGAGGAAAGTAAGTTTCAATTTACATTTCTTGTGTTTCATCATCATTAAATTCAAACCATATTTGTTTACTTCCAAATTTAAAGCAAAATATTTTAAACAAAATTTCTCAAGCCATTTTATCTGAGAACAGGTGTTGCAAGGACAGCGGTGGCTCAGCAGGTTTAGTTCTGCTCCAGCTCTGCTCTCATTGAATGGTGGCTTTAAAGGAGAACCCATGCCCAGAGAGGGCTCTGGCTCTTACAAAGAGGCAGACAGCAGCCCCCAGGCAGACAAAATCCCTGTACTCATAGCACAGAGATGCTGTGGGTGCTTTCCAGCACAGACAGGCCAGCACCCAGGGCATCACCACGGGTGCTGTGGGACCACAGGAGGTCTGCTGACATTGCTCTGGTTGGCTAAGTTGGTGTACTCAATACAGGCAAAAGAGCAAATACTGTGGAACTGGAAAATAACCTCTACTGGCAATTTGCATTCATCCCTCCTTCTTCCAAGCAAAGCTAACATTCAGGTCTCCTTGTTTGTTCTGTTCCTACAACATGAGGTGACTAATTTACCAATATGAGGTCTCCTTTGTCTTATCCTTCTTTCTCCAATTTTACTGGGATCCATAAGCCCAGTCAATCTTACAGTATTTGATAGTTCAACTGTCTTAAAGCAGTGAGAAGGTTCTTCTACTGCTGGACATACATTTAAGCCTCCATTTGGCCATCTCTGCTTCTCTGCCCTTAAGAAGTACAGCTCTCGTTCATGCTAATGTGAGACACACTTTAATGGTAATTAAAGGGAGCATTACCCAGTGTCTATATTTGACAGTACTAATCACATCCATCATGTACAGGTCTGACAGAACTATCAGTATCAGGAATCAGACACTCACTGCAGTATACCTTTTACATCTTTTTTGTGAAAAAAGGTTCTCTTCACTGACAGCTTCCAGGTCTTGTGGCACACTCTCCAAGATCTCTGAAGGGGAGTCATCTCTTCAATTGGAACTTTTACAACTCACTGCTGTGGTTGTTAAATTAGCATGTTGTATTTCTAACTATACTTTAGAAAGTAAAGTGCAATGCAATGAAGTCATTGCTTTATTTGTTCTAATACTTGCCAGTCCTTTAAACAGCTTTTATTATTTGGCACAGGCCAACAACAGTTACTGGCTGGATGTATTTGTGCCAATGTCTAGTTTCAGCCATTCACTGAGCAGAGAAAACATGATTCCAACTGAGGAAAAAAGGCTCTATATGGTGGCCTTATGAATTATTTTATTTTATAAATTTTCCATGAGTTTTTGCCATATAGAAATACATGGTTTGGCCATTTCAGCACAAAAATATCAGAAAGATGGATCAGGAGGAAAAACACAAACTCTTGTATACCTGAGGCATAGAGCACTGAGTCCTCCATGATCTCATCAGAATTTCTGGATGCTGGCAAAACACCAGTATGACACACAAAATGCCAATAAGAGAAAGAAGCGATGCTCTTATGCAGCCCAAAGTCTTAGGCAGTCCAGAAGTTTAAACCCTCAAGCCATTTGGCTGCCTATCTACCCACCTTTCTGCAAGAAACATGAAAGGACATGTGTGATTGCAGCCAAAGTTGATGAAAAGGCATCATCAAATACATATTAAATCCTGCAACTTTTGGAAATCACAAAGTTTGGGAAAGAAAAGAGGTCATTGCCACCCTTCTGCTGTAGAGCATAGGCAGAGGTTCCCCATTATTTGTCTGGCTTGGCCAGTTTCTGTGGTAGCACCCTGCAGGCAATCCCTTCATACTGCTGCAGCCCAGCTACTGGAGCTATCAAATCCTGCACAGTCCCAAGGGGTGGAAGTAAATATGGGATAGAAGCGTAGACAGTGTAAAGACTAGATAGGAGAAATTGCTTAAGACCATGGGCGGGAAGAAAGGACACCAAGGACATTTAGAAGATACTGGGAAGACCTAAAGCACTGATTGCAGTAACAGTGGCAGAAGGGGCACAGGAAGGACAGCCAGGGCTGTTGTAAAGAGGGAGTGAGCATGAGTTGTTGAGAACAAATCCACAAGGACCCTCATCTTGATTAGCACCACAGTCACGGAACCACTTGTTTTAATTTGATAAGGAGAGGAGGTGAGATAGGCAGCTAATGTGATCTGAAAGGATGGCTCAGGGAGGGTTCCCCTATCAAGCAAATTCCCCTTTTCCCTGCTACTGACAGGCATTCAAACTCAAAAGCAAGAGTCTCTGAAGGAATCCAGAAGACCATTCATGCTAAGGAAAAGACAATATGTTGGCCAGAGGTGAAATAAAAATACAAGAAAACTGTGGAGTTTCAGCTTCCTCCAAATCCATGTGTCATAGCAGTGCTCTCTGGAATAGTACTACCCAGTACCTATGAGATGGCTTTTCATGAGGATTTGAATTTGTGTAGGAATAAAAATTACTTTCAAAAATCTGTACTCCCAGGATGATCATTTCCATTTTCTTCCAATTCCAGGGCAAAGGCCCACCTGGTTCCCATGAAAACTAGAAGGTACAGGAACATTTCTGCTATGCAGAAGGCTGACACAACCTATAAGAAAACAAATAAACTACTGCCAGAAGTGAATTTTGAGCTCAAGGATGCCACATTGGCCTGGCAACTCTGATTCACCTGCTACTGCATTGTAGCTTCTGCCTGCAGCCATCTGCCTGCCTCTGTCTTCAACATTTCTGTTGCCAGTGCATAGGTGGCTCCTGTGCTGACAAAGCAGTATCTGGGGTGGAGCAGCACAGCTGGCATCTGTTTTATTTTCTCTCTAAATACTGTGTTCTATTGTGCTGGAGTTCAGCTGATGCTGCTGGAGCAGCTGAACCATCCCTGGAAGAAGAATGGGACAGACAAGCAGAGCTGAAAACTGGTATGGTGTCCTGGGATGAAGCATTTCACACATCTTTTTTAAATCAAACTCTCATAACTTACATGGCATGTGATCAATTTGTCCTCCATTTACATCTCCAAATTTTCCCTCCAATACAGAGGCCTGATTTACCACTAAGCAGTAGTTGCTTTAACATAGTTTTCCAGTGGTTTTGTAGAATGGAAGTATCACAGCTCACCATAGCGGGATATCTCCAGGCACAGTTCATCATAGTTGTTTACACTGCAACCTTCTAGGGAACTGTAGAAAAAGGCATAACTTAAAGACTCAGTAAAGATGTTTCCTTCCATCTTGACTCATCAGCTGACATATTCCATATGCTCTGTTTTGCTCACTATTGATTTAACTAACAATAGAAAATATATTTAATGAATTATGATCCTGCGACAACAAATTAGCTAAACTAGTACATATAAAGGTCTCTCTTTAAACTTTAATTAGTTTAACAATGGTGTGCCTGCTGCCAGTGTTTGCGTTTCAAGAAAACACGCAGCAGCCTAGAAGCACAATGCTTTCTGTTTAACATAGAAAGTGTCTCTCAGTCCAGGCTTATTTATAAAGCAATTTTCTAATAATGATCTGGATTCAGTGGAGTTCAATCAGTGATGGAGCTACCCTGGCATACATAAAATGAATATATTAAGTCACCTATCAAGTACCTGACTGCACAAATAAACATAAAGAAAGAGGGAAGGGAGAAGAGGGGTGATTCCTGAATTAGATCTCTTTTTCCTGAAAACGCTCTGCTCTCCCCACCCCTTGCCCAAAGCTGGAGGAGGTGTTGGGCTGCACCACTACAACACATGCTCTTCCAGCCTTCCCTTGAGCATCCTGTGGGTTGTACATTTTGCTGCTTCCATAGGTCTGAGTGCAAGAGGAGGCACTGCTCATTACACAAGATCCCTGACAGTCTGTCTGCCCTCTCTCTGCTTCAGGGATTCCCCACACCACCTCCTGCTGCCACCTCTCTCACCCCACATCTCTGTGTAGTGCCCCAAACCATAGCACATGCATGCTCTCCCCCCACAACATACTCCCTCCCTTGAGGACAAGGGGAGGAGGATGCACCACTGCCCTCTACCACTCTCCCTATTCTCCTTACTCACCTTTTCCACATGACAGCTTTCCCGCTGCCCCAGACTCCACTTGACATTGGCTCTGAGATACCTTTTTCCTCTCATTTCCCATCTCTATTTCTCTGCTCACTCTCTCTCTCTCTCTCCATCTTCCACCTCTGTCCCAGGAGGACACAGCCCGGACCTACCCCTAGGAAGAGAAGTCATTGTTGTGAGAGTCCAGGACAAGCCAAAGCACTCTCTCTTTCTGGGCATGTCCCTCTGCCACAATAAGGAGGTGCCTGGGCACTACTGCAGAACAGCTGCTCCTTCTGGTAAAAAAAGTGACCTCTGGTCTCTCCCCCTGACATGCCTTTTATGAAGCTTTCAAACAAGCATCTCTGTCTCCTACTACGGCCTGAGAAAATTTGTACCAAATAGTTCCTGTATAAGTTCAGCAGCTCAGTTTAATCTATGACCTAAAAAAAGCCTTCTTGTCCTAACAAACGCAGACTGGGCCTTCAGTGCTTGCTTTCAGTGACCTGAATCCAAGGCATTGAATATTGACTGGTTTATAAGGCTGAGGAGATGGTGATTGGAAGGGATCTCTGAAGATTGAGTCCAGCCTCCTCTGAAATCAGGACCATTGCCAACATTAGATGAAGTATCTTCAGATTTCTGCTGCTAATTCAAAGTGAGAGGTTTGAAAGATTTCTGAAAGGCACATGTGAGGTAAGAAGGTGGTACATTATCTGCCAAAAGACCAGGCTCTGTTCTCTGTCTGCTGCTGGGGTCAAGGACAGAAACATCATCCCACATGATTTTAGCATCACCACAATCTTCCATGTATGTGTGAGGATCTTGGCACCTGGAAGGAGCCAGTAGAGTGCTTGCTGCACCCTGAAGATGCTCATCAGAGCCACTGGAAAATCAACAGCACAGTTAACGCACTTCACCTATGGTCCAGAATTGAACTATGCATGCTTTCTGCTTGAAAGCTCATTTCCCAAAATTAACAGCATCTTTTATTCTGTTCTTAAAGCTATGCAGCAACAGCATAGTAGAACATAAGCCCATGAACGTCACAGGGAATAGCTCCAATTTGTGGGCCACAGATCCATTTTGTGGATATAAAATCTACAAAAATGCCCTACACACCAAGTGTGGCCGAGAGTATAAGCAAAATTGAAAAGGAATTTACTGCTTAACACAGTAGAAGGAGGAGAGGCAAATGGTTGGAAAGGTGAACAAATGGGCATATTTCAGCATTTTCAGGCCATTTTAGGTGCACTGCATCTCACCTAACTACTTGCCCCACCACTCCCAGAAAGAGGTTTCTCCCAGGAAAGGCAGCAGGAACACTGAGAGAGAAATGGAAGTGCAGACTCCTACTCTGAGGATGGTACCTAATCTAATTTTGGCCTGAATGAATCTCAGCCAAAACCACTAGATGAATTCTCTAAGCCTTGGCAACTTAAAAATGCTACAGTAGGATATTGTAGAGGTGCTTAGTGGTCCCTAAAAGCAGGAAAAACTGCTGTTTTGTTTGGTTTAGGTGGCTGAGAGTTTATATGAAGGCTGGGAGCTCAGTTTAAATGCTAATTGACTCATAAACAAGCCTGAGTTAAATAAAAGAATCAACTAGCATCAGCTGAGCTAGATCAGTTTAAAAATGCAGGCTTTTGTTAATCAGAGAGAGTTTGTATTGGGATAGGCCAGGCATTGCTCCAAAAGCAGCATCAGATTAAACCTCCTACTCGAAAAACACTCATTAAAAAGCAACTTCCATTGAAAAAGATCCTACTTGTCGCTACCAGCCATTGTTAAGCAGTGAAGCAGTGACAGATATTTTTGAAGACTATTATGGGGAAATAAATATTTATTTAGCTGTCTAAAGTAATTAATCCCTGCTGTTTCCTTTTTATGTAAGCACATACAAGGCAAGACTGTCTTTGTACTTGAGTTTTAGGAGACAAGTCTATGTAGAGGCTCCCATGGTTTTTGAAGGCAGTAACAAATTCATGCCTAATACTTTCTGTGCAACTCAAGAATGCCAACCATCAAGCAGCAATAATAGACTTTTCCTATCCTCATTCAGTGGCAGCAGGAAGGAGATATACTAAGGGGAAAGAACAGAGAGAAGAAAGGTGAGAAAGTAGAAACTGCAAATGACACGCAAGGCTGTAAGAAGCTGGCCCACTGCTGGCGTGGGATTTGATGAAGGAAATCGTTTTCACAGGGTATCAATTTGAGGATAAAAAAAAGGGGGGGGGGGAATGAAGGGAGATTAAGCTGTAAAAGCACAAGAAAAAGGATCAATAACCATCTTGGATGTATTTTCTGGGAAGCTGGCATGGATAGCACAAAGATGTTTCTTAGTGAATATGTTGGCACCACTCCCATTGACAAGTTATACAGCCAAAGTGCAATTAGCACATTCAGAGGAACAATAATTACACAATACCAAACAGGCGGTCCATAGGCTGATTAAAGAATACAATTAAAATACAGATATAGGCCGCAGCTCAGGTCTTATACAAGAATCTCTCTGCCCTAAGAATCATTTGAACAAGGTATACCTGAACTGTAAATATGAGCTGGAGATGATAACTACATATGAGCTTGATAACATGCAGATTGTTTTTGCTTTTTAAATTTTAGTAGGTAAATGTCATTGCTACACGTTTAAAATCAGAAGCAATTTTTTAAAAAGTAGCTCAAGTGCTAAGTTCCATATTCCTTTTTCCCCAGAAGTATTTTATTGCAGAGTAAAATGACAGATGCAATTAGATAATGTTGAGCAGATTATAGTTTGAGAATGTTATGCTGTGTTACATATTCACGAGTGAACAATAGCAAGGGGAAAAAAGGATGGGTATCTTAGTACCTATTTTTAAAGTTGGACAAAAGAATGTGTCTTTTCTGGGTAGGAAAATATTATGGGGCTCTATGAATTCAGTTGTGTTATCGCTCCTCAGCTACATGAGGAAGCTTTTATGACTCAGTTTATCTTTACAAATCACTTCGATATTACTAGAAAAATTTCAAAATTACCAAGAGTTGGATTTGTGGGCAGATGACTGTTGAGCTAAGAATCCCTGAGCTTGTTTTCCATTGACACAAAGGTTTTCTTGCAAGCCTTTGGACTTTACTTTGTTGACCTATGTCTCAACTTACTTACCAACAGCAAAGATATTCCCCTTAGACTGTGAAGCACCTACCTATCAACAAAAATACAGTATGGGTTAGGAAAGATTACTCCATTAAACTGAGCCCTCCTGGAGATCTCCACCTTCCAGAATAATGAAATTGGGTAAGAGCTGGTCCTTATTCCTGATCTATATTTTATCTAACTTTTGCTCTTAAAAATAAGTTATCTAAATCTGAGTCACTCTAGTCTTTATACTCAATGGCAATAAGGACTCAGCTTCACAGGGTCACTTGTTTTGCCTATCTCAGACCACCTGCTACAATGATATGCTTCATCTAAAGGAAAAAAGCACCCTATAATTTCTTTTCATTGACTATAAATAAAGTAGCTCAGGATCTGAACTTTCAGATCTGAACAGACATCACTTTGAGATACCTAAGAGAGGTGTAATAAGTCTGATTCTGTGGGAAGAGCACAGAGAAAACACATTATGCCTTTCCTCCTCTTTTGTACCCACAAAAGAGCAAGGCACAATCAGATTTAACTTCTTTAAAAATTATTTTAGCCAGAAGAGCAGTTTTACCCAGTTTTATCCTGCCTGTAGTCCAAAAGATCGTGCAAAGATAAAGGATCCCTTCCCATCCTTTGCAAAGGAGAGTGTGGGTTCCCCACAAGCTCAACTTTTCTAGGCTCACAGAGACATCCTGTGTGATTAGGCAGGATGAGTAACCCTTTGCTTTCACCACCCCTAAAAACCCTATAACTTCTTTTGCAAAGCATCCACTCTGACATCATATTGTGCCAGAACTGCCCTGGCAAGGTGAAGTGGGATATTTGTGTTGATGGACCCACAGGAGAGCAGACCTGAGAACTCACTCCATTGGAGATGGTTTTAATCTCATCCTTTCACAGTGACAGTGCTCTGATTACAGTCCCACAAGGCAGCAGAACACAAGGCCTGTGTCTCTACCAGCAATGCACAACTAGACACAAGGCCATGAAACTCACCTGTTTGGGAAACAAATGGAGTGGACTTTGCTAACTAAATACGGCATCAGTCTATCCCTTCTTTGCACAAGTCAGTGATTTGTTTTACTCAGAGACTCATAAACCCAGCTTCTGAGCCACTGGACAAAAACATGAAATTATTTCAATGATTTCTGTACCTTTAAGTTCACTCTTTAATTCCCAAAATAATAAGCATCATAAGTAGCTTGTTTCCCACACTTGCTGCTGTCCCATTTCATTTTGTCTGTAAACCCCTGTTTTTCCATTAGCTGACCAGTCACTCACTCTGCCACCTGACTTAACATGACAGCCATTCAAACCTGTCCTGTTCTGTGGAGTCACTGGATGTTGCTCTCATATTAGTAAACAGATGTTATCAATATCCCATAACAGGCAGAGTGTACAGGGTGTCTCATTTAGAACGATTCAAATAAATCTTACACCTATTGTAAAGAATGCTGTGAATAAGTCCAATCCTGAATTCATTTCAGTTTGGGAATGGAATACTTTGATAGGTCTAAGGAAAAATTACCTTCTAGAGTTGCAGTGGATTTTATTCCATATGTAATAGAATTTAACTTTCAAATGACCACCAAAAAGTATTTTGTTGCCCTCCACAGATTTTACATAAACACTTTATAACTCCACTCCATGTGGAATCTGTAAGGGATGCATTTAACCTTCAAGGAGAAAATTCAGTTCCATTTCATTCTGTACAGCAAACCTGTGGCAAGTCCCTTTTCCTCTTTAAATTTCAGTGTCCCCAGCTGCAAAATGCCTAAAACGTTACTTGTGTATTGTTTAATTTCATTCTCTAATTAATTTGATTAAGCCCCTCAAAATAAGTAAAATTTATTCAGAATAACACAGACTTTATTTTGATCAATTTTGATCCCTTTCAGCAGGTAATCCTTGATAATGTAATCACTGGGTATAGAAGGTTTCATTTAGCAATGAAATACCAAAATTTTAAAAGAGAGACAGGAGGAAGCTACTGGAAGACTGGAGTGATAATAAAAGATGACTATAACCCAAAGTTGCATTACTTAGAGATTATTATTGATGTTGCAAGAGCTACCATATGCTTTGCAAGCTGTGACAGTCACCCTTGTAGTCACATGGATGAAATGATCAACTGCTTTTTTGCATTCAAAGTGATAGGAACAAACTTTATCCAAGTAAGAGAAGCTGCTGTGTAACAACCAGCACCGGGGCATTGTGTGGATTAATTAGTTTGTGGAGGGGAAGGTTGCTTGCTTTGGTTTGGTTTGGATCCTCTGTTGAAGGTTCGTGCAGTAAGTGCAGCATCTATTTACCAATGTATTGAAGAGGAAAAAGATAAATGAGTTCAGGGAGTTGCCATTTAATTAATTCATGCAGTCATACTTATGCATCACATCACACATTTGACACCATTAATGTCAATGATGTATTGTCATGCCCTTAGCACAAAAATGATGAGCCTGGTCTGAGTGGCAGACAGAACTAAAGTAAATTGCCCAAGGTTTCCTAGGGATATTTAGAGACTCAATGCCTATATAAAGGTATTGTGTTCTTATAGCCTGCTACAAACCTTGTGCTGAATCTTCTGCACCCTCTATAATTTTGGGGATGAGGTGGAAAAACTGCTTCCAGATGGGATGTTTAATACCATCACAGTGGCCCTTCCTTGGCAATGGCATAACTACTTTAGGAGGCACCACAGTGCATCAAGCCTTGGCACACCTGAATGTACCCTCGACAGACCTTGAAGCATGGATCGAAGGGTATGCCTCAGAAATCTCCCACTGACCTCATTTTGGATTCAGACTTGACAGGATTTTAATCCCTCCTGCCATCAGGATGGCTGTGATCTCAGCAGAAGTAATACACTCTCATTATTGGTGGACCTTCAGCTTCACAGACCATAACAACATCGATCCTGCCACTGCACATACAGAAAGTCTGTGCTGGGGAATCTCTGCACAGACAGTAGCTCCTTGTGCCCACTTGTCAGTCCTGAGAAAACATGAAGCAAATCCTCTTTGCTATAGGTCTAGTTTCTCCTCCTTAATAGGAAGAATTGCTTTGGGGTGGTCACAGAGAAGAGAGATGAAATGTGAGACTATGCACACCTCCATGTGCTGATCCCAGATGTTCTAGCATCCACAGCTGGACCTTGACACATCTGAAAACAGTGGCAGATCAGAAGGACTCCTTTTTCCATTTGTATCACAGAATGTAGGGGCTCAGACAATTGGGTATTTTTCCACTAAATCTGATTTCATACTTGAAGGAGGAATGGGTCAATCCCATTCAAAAGAACAAATCATATCTATTTTGGGAACATAAAGCACAGGCGACTTCATTTAACAGTGCAACACATGTCTTCTATTTATTCTTTTTTGATTTTTTTACTCCAAGATGAGGTCACTGAAGCTAGAAAGAACTTTTCAAATCATTTCATATTTCTCCATTTCTTATTAATCATTAAATAACAGTTGGCACTTCACATAAATAGACTTATGTGTCAACTGGAGTTGAAATGGGATTATATCAATACTGTAAAATAGGGAAACATGTTTTTTAGTTTCTATCAATTTAGTCAGAGAAAGCAGCTTCAATGGTTTTATCTTGTTTATACAAAGTTTTCTTATATGATTCCCATGCATCAGCTCTATTTTGCAGCACAGAAAAGTATTTTGACTCAAGTTTTATTATTTCCATTACCTGACAAAATTTTTCACTGAATTTAGGAGATCTGTTGACTCTTGAATCTAATCAGAGCTGGTGGGCAAACTGGGCATGACAGACTCCCTTTATATCACATGCATATTGAAACAACCAGCAAGGGAACTGATACAAAAAGCAGGTCAACTCTCTTTCTTTAAGTATAACTGCTCTTTTTCATCAAGTTTGATCCCATGTGGAAGCTTCATTTGAATGTGACCCGCAAAGCAAAAACAAAGAGAGAGCACAAACTCCTGCACTGCATATCTCCATGCTGTGAGGTGCAAGAAAACCCAGTATAGAAAAACAGCTGTAATATATTAGTGCATGGGGTTTTGGGGGAGTATCCTGACATAAAGTTTCTGAGCCCACTTCAGAGATCCAAGAATTCATCCTATGTCATCTCCAGATTGACTGTCTCAGTTGAAATAAGAATTAGTGGCATCATTCTCTCAATGTTCACAGTGTCACATGCTGGGTTTTTTTTCAGTGATCTAAGCACAAAAAAAAGTTGCATCAAGAAAAAGGAGTTCATAATTAATATAAAAAATCTGTGATTAATACCTTTTCTGCTTTGTCTAATACATGGTCTGTAGAGGCCTGGGAGACCATGGACTATATGTGTGTGAGGGAAAAGTTAGTAAAGCAAGACTACCATCAGTATATTCAAATCCAGTATCCAAAGTCTGTAACTTGACCAGGAAATGTACAGAAACTTCTCAAGAAAAAAAGATCATAAAAGCCTTGTATAGTTCCTGCAGGTGCCAGCACCCAGTCAACAACGCAGAAGCTGTAACAGAACTTTTCTTATCAGAAGGGAGCAACTTTTCCAGTTCCTGGGGGGAAAAATGTGTGAAGAATCAAGCAGCAGATGCTGTAGGTAAAAGAGAAATGCATAGAAAATGACAGGTATTTTCTGTTCTAAAGAAGGTGAGAATACTGGCAAGAAGCTGAAAAAAATCCCACTCATTTATAGCTTTGAGGCAATGTTTTAAAATATGGGGGAGAAGACTGGCAAAATTAAGTAATCAAGATTTAATAATCAAAAATTATTCAAATAAATATTTTACTATTCCCTCTGCATGCAGCACTGGTGTGGCTGCAGCTCAAGTACTGTGTCCAGTTCTGGGACCCTCACTTCAAGGACATTGAGATGCTGGAGCAAGTCCAAAGAAGGGCAATGAAGCTGGTGAAGGGTGTGGAGCACAAGTCCTATGCAGAGTGGCTGAGGGAGCTGGGGGTGTTTAGCCTGGAGGAGGCTCAGAGTAGATATTCCTAAAACTATGTGAAAGAAGGCTGTTGCCAGGTGGGGATCAGCCTCTTCTCCCAGGGAACCAGTGACTTGATGAGGAGACATAGCCCCAAGCGGAGCCAGAGGATGTTCAGGCAGGACATTGGGAGGAATTTTTCATGGAAAGGATTGTTAAACATTGGAACAGACTGTCCAAGGCGGTCGCTGTCCCCAGGGGCGCTCAAGAAACTGGGTGTGACTCTTACTGCCCTGGCCTATTTAACAAGGTGGTGATTGATTGAAGATTGGACTTGATGATCGTTGAGGTCTTCTCCAACCTAAAGGATTCTGTCCTCCTGTGATTTGATTGCTATTTGGGTCGACACTGTGAAAATGAACCCTACCATGCCATGCAGGGCTTTAGAGGAGACCACTTGCACAAGGGTGATGTGGGCAAGGCAACTCATATATGTGCCCTTGAGAGCATTAAGGCAAAGGTTTATACGAAGAGTACCTCCTCCCTTTTTCCCCACTGAAACTTGGCTCTCCCATCCCCCACCCCAAAATCAGCGCTAACTCCACTGAGCACTCCTGTAGCATTCCCACCCATGTGTCATTTGCTGACACTAATTGAAAACAGGGACCTTGACAAAATGGTCTACACTGTGAGAAAGAAAACATTAGTGTCATTGTGATGCTAATAGAGGATGCTATAGTTAGACTGGAAGGAGAGGGAAGGGGGGGTTATATGTATGCACCTCCTTTGATTTATCCATGGTGCTTCCATACGTTTTTTATTTATGGAAAAGAAAAATGGTCTTTTTTTTTTTTTCCCAATTACCTTGATAAAGCCAAAAAAGAAGAATCGGGCAAATGTTTCAGGCTTTCCACAGTTAAAAGAAATCTGAATTTAAACTAAGGAAAAGAACAGGTTTTTATTTCAGCCTGTCCTTGAATCATTCCTTTAAAACACCAGCTCATTATAGTGAAAGGTCCTAATTTTAAGAATGTCTCCATGGGGGATTCATCACCTCTTTCCTATTCATTTCATGAATGGTCCAGACCTTCTTTTTGATCAGCCAGGGTCTTTTGGGAACAAACCTTGAGGTGAAGGTGGACATACATTGTTTTCCTGCTATCGAGTTAGATTCCAAGCTGTCATAGTACATAAGAAGAAATTCCTGTAACAAACTTCCTCAGATATCCATAGGGAATACACATATGTGATTAACCCAACTGGCCACTGGGTGTGACCATTGCACCACACAAAAGCATCTAAGACTTTTCCAAAGACAGGTCTGGAAGTATTGGAGATAGAAAAAAACCATAACATTTTGAGATATGAGTAGTCAACAGTAATGTCAACTGACTTTCTGTGCTCAGTTTTCATACGCTTTGCTGCACATTTTGGAGCCTCTCTCAAAAGTCAGACATAGATAATTTGAAACAATAGTGTAAAAAAAAAAAAAAAAAAAAAAAAAAGTGAAAATCACATTAATGATATTACCAGAGTCGTTTTTCCTTCTGCAAAGGAAAACTGTCTCCTAAAGCTGCAGGTATCTTACTCTGTTCACTGTAGACACATTAATAGAATAAGCACTTCACAGGCAGAATGGCTTAACTAGGCGGTATCCAAAATATTAGCTCTCAGTTACCTAGTCAGCAACCAAAAAGGTAATATCCACTAAGAAGAAGAGAAAAAATAAAATCTGCAGTAAATTACTGATAATTATTTTTCTTCTAAACTGTCTTCTGTAAATATGAGACAAAAGAATTTTGTCCAGAGTAATGCAGCCAGATTTGAAGCATTATGTTGTTTGTGTCAGCCCATTTCCCAATTTTAAGTTATTTTATAGCATTTCTACTATTGAAAATTCCCCAAGTTTATCTTTTAGAGCAGATATACACTTCATATTCTCAGCGCAGATAGTTAGGTATACACACCAATTTGCAAGATGTGTTTTCCTGACCACACTCAGACTCAGTAACGAAACGTTTGCATATTCCCTTGAGTCAGGGTGAAGTTCAGTAGTATCAGACCCTGATCAAAGAGTCAATGGTAGAATAACATAACCTTGATCTCTGAAAAACCTGTCAGTCCTGAGATTGCTCATGCTTACATTGGTTACAACTACCTTGACAGGCAATAACTGAACAAAAAAAAATCACCCAGAAT
This sequence comes from Trochalopteron elliotii, assembly GCA_024734555.1. Classification (NCBI taxonomy): domain Eukaryota; kingdom Metazoa; phylum Chordata; class Aves; order Passeriformes; family Leiothrichidae; genus Trochalopteron; species Trochalopteron elliotii. Next base: position 2,746,178 of record JANPWX010000009.1, read on the forward strand.
ATAACTGTGCTTTGCCTTTCTTTCATCCTTGGGCTAATACCAGGGTCAGTGGGTATCAGCCACAAAGGATGCTACAGGGTCAGTTTTACCAAAACGTGGTTTTTCCCATGTGGGAAGAAACTGAAGCTGTATTTGTGCAAAGGGAGGGTCTGAATTCAGATCTGACTTTCAGATCATGTATGAATGGGAGTGCCACTTCCCAGAAGCACAAAATGCATCACTGACTTCTGAAGAGATATAACAATCACTATGTGCTGGTTTTAAAGGGAAAAATACCAGTAGGGGAAGATAACCTATGTTTCAGGCTTGCCTCTGTATGTTTATTTCTGATTTTTAAATGTATGCTTTAATAAAATCATAACTAATAGTAGTACTAATGGTGATGATGACAGTGATGATGATGATAATAATAATAATGATAATATTGTCTCAGTATCTAACAACTCATGCTGGAAATTATCCATAGTTCTCAGACTCACTGCGTTTTTACACTAAGTCAGACATCTGGCATCTTCCTGAATTTGTGATGAGCTGCTAATGTTTTAACAAGGGGAATTCAGCAAACATCGTTTTGTCTATACATTTGTGCTAAACCTTAAACTGGGATTCTGTGAGTTAAGGGCTATGGAAACTATTAATTTGACTCCCCATTTAAAAAAATATATTTTCTCATAACCCTGGGCTAGGAAGGGGTAATTGCACTTGACAAATAAACAAAATGGTTTTGATGGAAAGCTCTACTTTCTATCTGAAAGCAAATCTACACTGGCTATATTGTTAGCATAGCTCACAGTTCAACCACTGAGCAATTTGAATGTAAAAGGAGAGAAGGTCTTTAGAAAATTCCTTATCCTTGGTGAAATGTACTGCATAGAAAATGGGGGGGTAGAGGAAAGCACTCTCTCTGAAGTGTCTTTATGGTCTCAAGGGAGAATGTTCTTTATAAGACAGGAAGATTTAGCAGGATTCAGAAAGGAGAGCAAGCATCCTTAGAAGCAGAGAAAACATCTACCCATCTTTCAGTTTGGCTGTAAGAGACTCCTGACAGCCCCACAGCTGTTTCCTCATGCGCCTCCTGACTGAAGAGCCTCTGTGTGTGTGTCTGTGTGTGTCTGTGTCTGTGTGTCTGTCTGTGTGTGCATGTAAAATAAATTCAAGACTTTTTGTCACCACAGCAAACAAGCAAAAGAACCTCTGTTTGTCAACCTGTAGCATTTTACATTCTGGGCTGAGCCCCACGTTGGGGGCCAGCTGCTCTCTTCACTACTGGCAGCACCACAGTGCGACCACAGAGCTATCCAGCCTCTGCAGCTTCTCTGAATATAGTAAGAAGGCAATATGGACAGGACAAAATAACCTCTGTCAAACATCTGATGCGACTGAGAGATAAAACTGGAACCCAAAGAGTGGCATCTGAGGTGCAGCCCCTTGTCTGGTGACTCCATCAGCCTTTCCTTGACCGTTCCATCACAAGGCTCTTTATGGACAGGGTGCAAAAGCCTTCTCTTCTAGTTTAGCAGTTTTTAAGGAAATTACATGCATGAATCCTGATAAATGGGTTTTTTGTCTTCCCTATATCACCACTTATTTAGTAGCTTATAAGAAAACTACAATAGGCTGGATTTTAACAGAAAATAAAAGATCATGTGTCTCACTGCCAGCCCTCAGGAGGTGTTCAGAATCTCTATTTTCTTTACCTGTATGTTTCAATCATTTCAACTAACTCATAGGCTACCAGGGTCAAGAGCTTGGAAAAAGGATGCAAGAAGTTATCCTCACTGTATTTTCTCTCATCAGAGTTTCCATGGCACAATATATAACAGACATTTGGCAGGATTAATGTGCTAGTGATAATACAGTAGCCTAGAGACACAATGATTCTGTAGTTGGGCCATAGAAAATCAGAGTTTATAAAAAGATATCATCTACCAGAGACCTACTTTTGAGGACTGTTCAATATTAGAATGGCTGGTGCGCAAACAGTTCTTTTATCTTTGTGTTCAGTAAACTGATTCTATCTTGGCAAATATATGCTCAAAATGGAGGGTAAAAAACCCAAGCAAACCATAACCCAAACAGCACACACATCCCTTACAAAAAAAATTCCAAAAAATCTCTAAAACCGAAACACCTCAAAAACCAAAAATCCCAAACAAACAAAAAGTCCCACCTCACACATCCTGATTCTTCCCATTCTTTTCACACCTCTCCTGTTTTGAATTGAGCTATCTTATTTCATATCCTTCACCAGGATGTGATGTGTTTGGATGTTTAAGGCTGAGGGAAAGAGAACAAAAATTTCAAAACAAACCTTTCAAAAATCCTGTACTCTCTAAATGAATACTCCTAATAAATTTTGAATATTGCTGCTATTATGTTTGAATATTGCTGTACTGTGTTTCAGTATGTGCCCTAACTTTGGGGAGATAAGTTTTTATGTCACCAGACTTGAATCTTTGGAAGACATCATTCAAATGCAGAAGTTTCCTATTTCATGCTGGAAATTTTGAAATATTCTCAGGAATATTGCCATGTCAGGCCCTGGGAGTAAGAGTTTGTAACTCCAGGCAGAAAATTCTACATATCAGCTCCATTTTGTATTAGTACCTGGCACCACACATAAATTAACATTTCAATGTTTGAGAAGATATTGTCATCCCTATAAAAGGGTGGTGATGCTAAGGCAAGTATGTTAGCCAAGAGCTGAATAAACACACAAACCATTACAGTTATTTCTACACAGAAAGAAAATGAGTTACCAAGTACAAATTAAATAGCACATAGAAATACTTCAGTCCTTTACTATCAGAAGAAAAAGGGGCAAACGACAGGCCGATTGAGTTCACTGATTTGGAATTAAGTTTTCTCACATAATTCTGTGAAGTTCTGTCATTAGAGAATTTCACATCGATGGAAAAGTTTTATTTAACAGACAGAATTTATTCCTATTTCAGTCATCTGCAAACACATAACTGCAGTCAGATGAAGTGGGATCAAGTCCAAGGATAAGTGGAAGGAAACAAAATCTTCACTCTAAAAATCCTCTTTTTTCTTAAGAAGAAAATATTTTAGCCCCTAATTTTTCTGGCATCTACACATAGGGGATGAGGGACAGTGGGAAATTTATGGAAGATGTTCTTCAGGTTTCCATCAGTCTGAAGGAGAAAGAGTACATCTTGCTACGGTTTTGCCCCAGCCTCCAGTGAGCTGAACACTGTGATGTTTTAGGAGAATCATCTCCTGTAAAACACATAAAAAACAACAAGAAAATTATATTTGCAGTGGAGTTCCTTTAGTTTTTGTTTTGCTTTGTTTTGAAAGAAAAAACAGGTTTTATTGTATTGGTAACCATCCTTATACTCCACAAAGTATTCATTCATTCAGATGCCCCAGTTTGCAACCACTGCTGTCAGCCAGCTGATCAGATGTTTGCTTTCTTCTAATGCGTGCTTTATTCCAAAAGTCTCTTCACAAGGTGCAGTTTCAAAAATTGTGTTCCTTTAAAAATGTTTTGTATTTTCATCTTTTCTGTTAATTTGTTAGTGTTTTATAAATTTGCTTTGCCCATATTTCATGTGTCTAAGCGTCTTCTGTTACCTTTCTCACATGGAATGACAATAAATGAATGCAATAGCCTAGCTGGGAACATGCCACCTACACATATGGTAGTTTTTACATTTCTCTGTATTGCTCTAATGTTCTATCTGCATTTCCAGATATCGCACCACACTAAGCAGATGTTTCAAGGGGCTGTCTACCATGATGCCCTGCTCCTTCATCCAAGTGATGTTTGTGAATCCAGCACTGTCTGTGAGCATTTTGAATGTGTACTAGCTTGTGTTTATCAACGCTGAAATTCAGCCATTCCTCTTCTGAGTACCCACATATTTGTAAGGGCTCTGAATCATTCCCCTCTAATGCAAGCAGACATTAATGTCTGCAGCATCTCTCAATTTAATCACTTCACCATTATTTCAGCTCAATTGTTTCAAACAAGTTTCTAAGAAAAAAAAAAGACCTGAAAATTTTGTGTGCAATTACTCTTTCGGGGTTTTTTTACCTCTCCATTAGTTCTTTTTACTTTCTCCTTTACCTTTTTTTCACCTTTGCCCATTTAGGTTTAAGAAAGTTTTCCCAAATGTGTTTCTCTCCTTCAAAAGACTGAAGAAAAAGATCACAGAGTAGGAAACACTTGTCTCTGTGTTACATAAAGTCAGCATATTTCCACAATTTAAAAATGTTTCAGCTTAGTTGTATGAGGTATTTGTTATATTAGGGGCTATGAGCCCTGAAGGTCCTGAGTATTTTGATTTTTTTAAATGAAAAATAGTAGTATGCTTGAATTTATATAAAAGAACATCCAGTTACATTCAAATTTCTACTCACCTGTAATTGGTAAACTGCTGAAGACTCAGAGCAAAATCTTTATTACTACACTATTTCATGGTGACAAAGTCATATAGCATGTTTTAGGACAGAATGAACAAAAGTCTTGTAATCTAATTTATACTGTGGTCAATGCAACAAAACAACTCAGAAGTCTTGAGATAGGTGATGGTTGGAAATATTGTCTATTGAACTTGACAAGTTTCTTGTAATGATTTGTATTTGCACCATCACCAGTTTTGGAGAAATTTAGTGTCTTTACAAAAAGAATAAGTAAACACTTGCATCCAGAAGCCAGACATTATTCCCAGACTCTGAACAACTTAGACTTTGTCTCAAAGTGCACACATCAGACTACATGACACTCAATTTATCTACAGCCCCACTGCCCTACTTGTTTAAATGCCATTATATTTTACTCCTAATTAAAATTGGGTTTGATTTACAATCATAATAATGACCATTTATACAGCATTTTTCAAGTAGGGATGGCAGATTACAGGATAAACTCAAAACTATTTATTGAAGAATTGCTTTACCAGTATGTAAGCTCACCAAAATGAAAGCTGATAGCCGTTGAACAACAGCTGGACAAATATTATCCAACATATACATTATCTTAATTAATTTTTACCTTTTTTTCTCAACTAATTTATTAGAGTAATTTTTCTTTTTGCAGTAATCAGCCAGCTGCATAGCTCTGCAAATACTGTTCATGGAGTAAATCACATGATGGGTAATGACGATTTTCATAGAAACATTTACTTGGCAAATATTTTTTAGCTAATTGAGGAGCTCAGCTTTAAAAATCATGCAATAACATTGCATAGTCATTTTAGACAAGCATAAAAAATACCTTTAGTGAAATTATAGGAAGAATTTTACACAGCAGGAAGTAATTAGCCAAATGGAAATATGGCTATAATGGTGAGATTAAGACTTTTAACTGGTGAAAAGGTGTTCCCAATCTTTAATTGTTAGATATGCTTTAAGATCTTGCCTTATATATCATAAAAAGAATCTTTAACCAGGTCTATCTGTACTTCTGAAGAAAGTCTCTCTTTTGAAAAGGTCTGGCTTCCACAAGTCTTTAGCTGAACAAATCCCATTAACGGCAATGAGAATCACTCTACTAAATCCCTGATGCCCCCGAATGGAAACAACTGTGTAAGTAATGTGCACGTTTGTACTCTTCTGAACATGCACAGACATGAAATAGAAGGGAAACAGCTTCTTTTGTCACAGATGCATGATCTTAAAGTATTATGAACCCTCCTGGAGGGAATGGAAGAGAGGGAAAGGAAGGGGAAAGGAAAAGGGACAAAACGGCGAAGCAAGGAAGGAAGGTGCATACACAGGAAAAAAAATTATAACAACACAAAGGCCACTACCAACAAATTCTCAAATACACCTGCATTTTGTTTTCCAAAGGAATTCTCCAGGCTGCCTAGCCTCATCCTTTTTCTTTTGAAGTTCTTTCTGGAATTGACTCTTATCTAAGCTGTTCATGCATCCCTATTGAAATACTCAAAAATGGAGCAAGGTGTGAAGAGGAACAGAAGATTAAGCAAAGCTGCAGAAAATACCCATTTATTCAACTTTCAAAGGCAGTAGAAAAGGAGTCGAGCACACCTTTATTCTTCTGTGAGAGGATGCTATTGTTCATCTCTTTCTAATTATGAAATTTGAACTTAAAAGGAAGAAAGAGAACACCCCTGTGACAGTGCACAGTACATATTTCTGGAAATAATTCTTATAGAGATATATGTCAACCCTATGTATCCAAGAATGACCCAACAGTCACAAAGCAACACACAGAAGTATTTGATACAATCTACAAAGCTGCACTTCTTGATCTATTTTTGTTCCAGACAGATTAGAGAACTGCGTGGCAGAAGAAGAAAACACAGCTAATCTTTCATGACTGCTAGACAGTGCTGCAGAAATGTAATTGCAGAACCAGAAACTCTGTGAAAAGGATGCCATGCCACTTACCACAATACAAAATTAATCCAATTATTCCTTAATCACACTAAAGGGAATACTCCTCAAGCACAAATAAAAAGAACAATGTAAGAATTGGGTCTCTACTAAAAATCCATGCAATTTGTAGAGGGGATCTTTTCTTAAAAAATAAAAATATGTTCCAAAAACACTGAAATTTTTTCACTCTGACAATCCACAAGTCTATTGTCATCTCCCACTTCTGTCTCTATCCAAAACTCCCTACTTTTAAAAAATGCAGGCATTCCTATTAGTCTGAAATCTAAAAGACAGAGAAAGAAGGGCCAATGTTGTCTGAATATCTTGAGTACATCTGAGTTCACTGCTTTCCAAAGCTCTCTTCTGTAACTCTTTTATTCAGATATAAGTCACACTTTCATCACTAGGTGACGTGCTTGAAATGAGGAGAAATAGAAAGGAGCTGAGGATGTTAGCTCAAAATAAGAAACTTTTCTCTTCCTCCGTCTATTAACTGAATGAGACATTGACAGTTTTGCAAGTCTTTCCTGTAGATGTTTGGATTGGAAACAATGACATCTGTAGATGTTTTTCAGCCATGAGGTAAAGTTTTCATTAGCTATTGCACACCCAGCAATATCTCAGAACAACATGCTTGTCTGCTCAGGCATTTCCAAAGTTTCCACAGATGCTAGATAGGTGGAAATTTTTTTCTTTTCTCTTTCTCTTCCCACCTCCACACCCAAACCAGACTGGACTAAGGACTCTAAAATCAGCTGGGCTACATAACGAGCATATAGATGTTACTATTTGTAGTTGAATGAACATTAGTTTCTTATTTCTGTTCACCAATTTCCAGCAGATTCTCAGATACATACCACTGTACAGCATTAGATCTGTCTTGTGTCTGCACCAGCCTGCAATTCTTTTTATTTTCTCCTTCATTATGTCCTGCCCATGAAATGTGAGATTCACAGAGGTGTATCCTGCTCCTCTCTGGATCTGTGTACCTTGCACTTACGAGCATTGCAACCTTCTTTTCCACAAGAATACAGTTCATATTAACAGGGAAGAAAACAACGCTGGCTTTTGGTTTCATACAATCAAAACATCTGCAGAGGAAGCCTTCTTCAATGACTCTTCACATGAAGATCGGTAGCATTCATGACCTTCCATTGATCATGTATGTCATGAGAGGAACAGTGGGTAATAAACATATCAGTTCTTTACTGTCTCTGATTCTGAATATCCTCTTTTGGAAAACCTGAACTTCAAGCCTATTCCATCCTTAGTTGGGGTTCAATTTGTCTTCTACTGGTTTAATGTGATCCATATGTTCTTCCCTAATCTTCTGCAGACCCATTGAATCAGCACTTTGTTTATCAGCTGGCTGGAGAAAACATTTTTGCTCCCACAGAATAAGTTAAGTTTCTTTGTTTGTTCGTTTGTTTTTCAAAAAACAAGAGGCTCTATATTATACCAGCTTTAGACAAAAGGTGCCTGGTAGAGTTGGAGTCACCTTACACTAGGAAGAATTTACATTTCATTGTTAAAATGAAGAAAACAGCACTGTAAAACTGAAAAAAGAAGTTCTAATTCACTCTATAGTCCAGATGTGGAAGATTTCATCTACCTATAGGTAGACAGTAGTGCAACATAGCTGGCTCCCTTCTATGATCTGTGGGTGAAAATTTTTGCATTTTAATTACTGCCATGCCCTTCTCACCTGTGCTTGTGCAGGACTGTACCCATCTTCATAGCAGCCAATCCTATTCTTCGAAATGACTACCCTGCACAGGGCATGTTGCAATGTCTGGGTACTTTCAGGCCTTCAGGTCTCAAAAGAACTACTAACACAATGAGCACTTTAGCCAAAGTACAGAGTATTTGGTTTATCTGGAGCCACCACTGTAGCTGTGCAGGGAAAGTACTTGATCCTTACTGTTCTATGAAAATAATCATAAGCCACTTATGTTTGGTAGCTCTTGCATGTGTTAATAAAGACTCTGTTCTTACAGATTTGACCTACCCCAGAAGAACCATGGTCCTTTTCTAAAGTTCAAATTCCCTTTTACTCTGGAGTAGAGAAAGGGAAGAAAGATAAAAGGTTTGTTGACAGAGATGGATCAGCTGTAATAGGTATCACTGGACTTTCACTTATAACCCTGCCCATGTAGCACAACTGACCTCATATCAAAATCTCCTACATTATTTACATTCCAGATCATCCCTTCTTTAAAATTCTCACAAAAAACTAATATCAAACAGGTAAATGACAGCTATAAAACAGCTCTGTGAGATCAACATAACTTTTTGTCTTCTGGAGGAATAATATAATATAGTAAGTATAATTGTAAGTAATTATTATCTCACATACACCCTGAATTTAAAAAATAACTCTTGAACACAAAATTTGATTGGAAACAATTTTAAAGCATGAGGTATATTTAATTATCTGGAATGTGACAGTGCCAGAGGCCATACCTGAGGCAGGGATCTTGTGATACAGAACATGATAGGAGAGAGTTGCCTAAGTTTACAGTCCAGCTGAACAGGGTGGCAGCAATTGAAAAGGGAAGAGATTAAATGATTTGGCCCTGCTCAATAGTTCTGCAATAAACTGGACACAGCTCCCTTTATTCCTCTTTCAGCTGTTACTCTTTGGCCTCCAATTGCCTTTGCACTGCAAGAAGACACAGACTGTCAGGATGGATACACCCACAAGCAGCTCTGTGTGACCAGGTCAGTCATGTATGTCATGTGAGTGAATGTGTATCCACTTACAGTTCTGAAACATGCATATACGATCCCCAAAATACTTGCTTGAACTACAGAGGAATTCAGCGTTTTTCTTAATGTGATAGTCTGATCAAATATCTTAAAAGGCAAAGTCCAACCACGTTAGAGCTAAATTGAAGAAAATATCATCTAAATAATACACAAACACAGAACTTAAGGGGGTGCTTTCAAGGTCTTAAACAGAATGGGACATCAACATAGAAAATGAACATTTCCAAATTTCAACACTTAGTTCCTATCCAAGGAATGCTATCCTATTCCATTCCTAGATAGCTAGATCTGTTCATTCTCAAATGTTATTAGCACCAAATTCTAAAAGCAAGCATGTCCCAGAACGATATAAATAAAGCAATGCAACAGTAACTGGCCCACACAGCAGCTGGACCAGATAGCATCTCTATACATTTTTAAACAATACAATGTAATACTGAATTAACACATCTACTTGCATAAGTATATGCAGAGATAAAAGACAATAACAATACTTGACACTAATCCTGAGGAAATCAGCATGGAAAATAACTTGCCTTCTAGAGGCTAGAAAGAGCCCTCAACAGTGATAGCAAAATATTATTACATATCTACGATAAAAGATTTCTACCTCTTTGTCTGACATTATTCTCATTGACTTGCTAAGTAATGCTTACTAGTATGCTACCAACATCAATATTAAGGTGTTGTTAAATATTCTGCATTATTTATAGTATGAAAATATGAATAGCTTTCAGTCTTGAATCCACTAAGCTCTATAGTCTCCTCAAAGTATTTACATTACCATTCAGAAGTGATATTCCAGCCTCCAGCTTGCTGCTGCCTCCCCACTTCGTATTCACCAGAGAGAGACATCCCTCAGCCCTCTCCTCTGTGACACTGCCCTTGGGGCCAGCCTCACAGGTATTGGTGCATCCATCAGACCCTCCTCTCGTGGGAGGCCCTGATTTTCAGACACTTCTTTATTGTTCTGCAGAAGAAATGGACATGAATCTGCCTTGCAAGGGCATGCAGGTGTCTCTTGAGCCTGCAAAAGTAAGTGGTCACAGTGAGGGAATTAAGAAAGAGAGCTACACAATTTTCTTGCCTTTCTAAAGCCAGGAGGAGAAGAGCACCTTTCGTTCCTCTATGGTAGCCCAGTCGAACCAACCATGCATAGTACTTTTTTCTAATACATGTCTATATCCACTGAACTTATCAATCTCTGTCTTGTCTAATGAAGATTTCTGACATGCCAAATATAGATGCTGGCTCAAAATATCACACAATATTCTGATATTTTGCAGATTTGGTAACAAGATGACCAAATCCTCTAGATTTAAAATTGAAAATAATATACAGCAGCTGCTTCACAAGATGCCCTGCCCTCCCTCCAAGAGCCAGCTTCTCCCTAACCCCATAAAACTCTCTGCTGCTTTTTCATTTACCCCCTACACTTCCTCTGAAACACAGGACTTGCAAACCTTATCAGTGGCCATAATTAGTTGAATGTCAACCCTGGTTGAATGGTCGGACTTCTAAATAAAAATTTTCAAGGTAGTAAATAAAGATAATAAAAATAAGTTGAAACCCTGAAATATCAAAAGCTCATCTGGTTTTCAGATTGTAGTTGTCAGGCCCTTTCTTTATCATGTTTCAGGAGCACCAGGAAAACACCAATCACAACCACATTAATAAAAAACTGGGAACATAAAATTAATTTCTCAAAATCCCCAAATATTTTAGCTCTTAGTTCAAGGTTTTGTTTGTTTTCTTGTTTAAATTGTGAGGAAATCTGAGTAAAAGGTGTTGGGTTTGAGTGGTTTGGGATTTCTTTTTCAGAATTCCCTGTTGAAAATAATTTCTCTTTTCCAACCAATCCCGCCTGCCAACTAGGTGTGCCATCAATTCAGTGGCAAATTTGTGTCAGACCATCTTGTTGGAATTTTGGCAGCACGCTGCTACATGTGAGCATTCACAAAACACCAGGATTTTCCAGGCTTCCTGCCAAATGAATGCATTGGAGAATGTATGTATATACTGTATTCCGACAGTCTTCAAAGGTTTAGCTTTGAATTACCTGAATTGTTTTGAGTTTGAGACATCATTAGGTTATATTAAATTACAAAATATGTAAAAATAAGAGGCTGTGCTTGCTTGAACTAGCAACTCTGTCACTTTTACCTTTGTGACTTTATCTATGCTGACATTTGCTTTTCTGTGCTCTTCTATTTAACAATTCTTCCAGGAGCTGCTTTTCTTTTTTTCTCAGACTTGATTTTCAGCTCCATTGTTTTGCATTTTACTTGGCTGCATAAAAGGTGCATACATCCCTTGCACTCTTTGTGAATGGGATTTTTCCCAAGCATTATTTATCTTAAATCTTCACAGCATTTTTAAGAGGCTTTTTTTATCTTCCTTCTTTTCTAATCCAATATATTTGCTACCACCCAAGGATGTCATCTCAGTCTCTTCCTCCTCTCCTTTCCATTTTTATCCCTCTCCCTTCATTGCCTACATTTCCCCATTTATATTATCACCACCCTTCTCTAACACCATCTTTTTGGAGTATCACATCAATTTTTACCTCCAGGAAGTTGAACTACAAATAGCAATAAATTGATTTGAATATTTTACTTTTCTTGACTAGGAGCTGAGCCTACACAAGTATTTTGAAATGTTATCAAGCTCAAAACAGTGTCAAACCAGAGTGGTTTCTGTTGCCACAGAATCCAAACTGAAACTGAATCAAAAGATGCACTGGTTTAATTGCCTGCCCACACACCCATCCACAGTGCTTCCCCACTTTCACACGCCATCCCTGCTATTAGTTTTTGCCATTCTGTCATCCCTCATCTCGCATCTGTTGCTCTTCTCTCTTATCACCTCCAGCCACTGCTGTACCTGCAGTGTATCTCTTCTTTATCTTCCAAATTTCAGTCTGTCTAGATCATGACTCTCACACAAACAAGGATTTCTCCAAGTCTAATGCTGCTTTGCCAACAGCCTCTCCTACTTCACTCCTTGTGGAGATCTTATCTGATTCCACTTCTAGCTGTTCCTTTTTTCCCACTCTTCCTCCTTTGAATGGGGCTGCCAATGAGTTATTTTTGCTTCTATGTTTCTTCTTCTATGTTTCTGTGCCTACATCAGTTTACCCTCTTTGCTTAAGATTCCCCAACTCTGGTCTTGTCTTGTATCATTTTCAGATCTCTTTCAACCATCCACCGGTGCTTCAGAAATTCACCGTCACCCACTTTTTCTGGGACTTCCAATTCCTTCTCAGCCCATGAGAAAAATTGTCAGCTGTGACATTTCTCTAAGATCTTCTTCAATTTTACTCAAACACGACATTAACTCTTGCTGAGTTTTATATAGCTATATCTTGTCTACTTTCCCTTCTCATTAAAACAACAGAATGGGTTTGTGATCTGAACTATCTGTGCCAGAAGAAACACTGGGCTGCTCAGGTGGTACCTTCCACCTGTGCACACAGCAGTCCTCCCTGTTTTTTCATCAATAAGTCCTATAATGCCTTGCTTTCCATTTTCATTCAGTATTTCGAAGAATTTCTTTTTCTTTAGTCCTCACATATATAGCATTTTCTTCACCCGTATCTATCCAGACTGATGTTTTAAAGGTAATTTCTTTCATTTTTAGAAGAAGCTTCTTCTTGGGTTATCTCCAGGCCTTCTACTATCTCTTCATAACCCAGACCAAGAGTAAGCCTCTTAAAAGGCTCCCACCCATAAAATCTTCCACTAGGCAGCTTGAAAGGATCTCGTAATAAATTTTCAAACATATTTATCTTCTGTCTTTCACTCTTCCAGATGCTCAGGATCACTGTCTGTAAATTTCTATGAAACAATTCCTTATTTCCCTTCAGTGTTGTCTTTAAAGCCCTCCATTTTTGGGTTGCCTACAAAAGACTTGACAACAGTTAGACCTCTGGTATGCTGAGGTCACTGCCTATGATGCTGAGTAATATTTTCTGTGTTTCCTGGTGTTCCTCCATCTGTCTGTCTCCATCTGTTGTTTCCTTGCTCATCCTGGTGAGCTGCTTAGAGGCGGGGCTGACTTGCTGTTCCCTGCCGGCGCAGCCGCTGCAGCCTGCGGACCCTGGCCGAGGCTTGTGCCTGGGATCTCTGCTCCCACAGACCACCTGGGAAAACCCAGCCCGTGCCTCACCGAGGATCTGCCTACCCCTGTGTCCTGGTTTAGGGCAAATTTGGGAGGAAAACTCCGAATAGAGTCCCTCTGGGTAGCAAACTCAAACGCCCCCTCCCTCCAACTGGTCCGGGAAAGAACCTTCTCAGAGAAAAGTGGAAAAAACTATTTATTTAAAAAACAAAGTACCCACAAGCATAAAGAATGAATAATATGAAATAATAAAACCTTTTGTTGTTCTGAAGTGAGATGGCAAATTCAGAAAATCCTTGCCATGGGTAGCTCAGCTTGGTCAGACTCTTATCAATCCCTCTGGAGATCCAGGCCCCAGTGGGCCGCAGGTGTGAGCTCCTGGTGCGCCTCTGGGTTTTTCAGTCCAGAGCAGGTTTAAACAGTCCCAGGAAAAAGAAAAAAAAAACAGTCTGGGAGCTTCTCTGTTTCAGCTAGCTAAAACTAACTAAAAGCAAAAAGATTTCTGTCCCGCAGTCTGTCCAAGCCTCAGCCAAACACACACTCTGGAGAAGGAATGCAGAGGAGTGAATGCTCTTTTCAAAACAAGTTCCACGCTTCTTCTTTCCCTGCTTCACTCTCAGAATCAGTCCCAAAGGCACAGAACTCAATATACAGCACAAACAGGACAGACAGTTGGGGATACAAGCATCATAAAGTCACCCTGGGACACCCTGTAGTGGGAGTTTTGGCTGGGCTGCTCTCAGGATGGCTGCTGGCTTAAGTGATCATTTACCTCTGGTGCCTCACATTCAAACACTGCTCACTGTCACCAGTGGAAGTCATTTCATTGACCTCACTTAGTCAATATCACAGAACACCAAACAATCTGGCTGAGTAAGGTTCCCTCTGTGGAATAGCTTCCCCACAGCATGTGTCTGTCTCAGGGCCAGCCTTGCCTAGTCTGTCCATTTAATTCACTCAGAAAAATCACATTGAGATGGTAGGACATAAAGAGACCCATTTGCCCATTGCACTAATCTAAGCTTTTTATTTGCTGCAGTATAAGTAGGGACCAGTGAAGAAAGATGATTTAGCATAAAAACCTGCCCAGCATGCTGATACGAGAAGTATGAATAGATCAGTGTTACAGGTGCAGGACAGGTCATGATAGTGTAATGGCTGTCAGAGAGGAGGCTGCTAATGCCTCAGCTGAACTAAACGAATTCTCCCTAGGTCTCTTGCTGAAAAGTAAAAGACAGAAACTAGAATTCTAGCAATAAATGCAAAATTTTACCAGCCCACACCAGACTGGGTGGTACAGGAGGATGGTGGCATGGATGCAGCTGAGAAAAGGATGCAAGGTTAACAGTGAAAGAGGGCAGAAGCCCACAGCTGGTGCTCCTTGTTCAGGATGGCAAAGGCTGATAAAGTTTTGACATCCTAAGCTGAATTATCAGAAACCCAAATTTGAACATATTACTATCCTAGCTTCTGCTACTTTCAATGAAGAGGGAAAATTATTTAATTTTTTTGACAATCAGACTCCAGAAATCCTAGATATTTAGAGACGTGATGCAGAGGATCATTAAGCTGAAAGCAAGCATGTCCTGGTCTATTAGAAAAACTATAAAAATATGAATAAACAAATAAACATTTTCTGTGGCACCCATGAAACTCTACTCGTCTCCATTTAGCAATGTTCCACAGCTTTCATGTGTGCTCCCTGTCCTCAATATGCAACAGTAGCACAGCCATACAACTTCCTTCCTCCTCATTCCAACTGAGCCTGCATCTGTCCTGGTGGCATTTAAAACAATACTTTGGATTACTACCTCATATGGCAAACTCTTTAATTTGTAGCTCACTAAATGCAATCTCTTTAACCTTATAAAGCCAAGCACTATTCTGATCTCATTCAAATCCTCCTCAAATTCAATCCTTTGAGGTTCACACCTCAAATGTGAAAAATTACAAGAGAAAGAAAATAAAAAGTGTAAGAGAACCCCCCCCTTTCTCTGACTTTCTCATGGCATGTCAGAGAATCAAAAAAAAAGATTCCAAAGGTCTTTGAGATGACAGCAAATCCTTTGGTCCAATTCAGCTTTGTATTTAACTTTCTTCTCTGAAACTTCCCCTTTGCAGTGCTTAGCTCTCCTGATACCAAAAACAAATGTTCTGACTTCTTGTTGCAGCATTAGGGATTTTTTTCATTTTTATAGAGGGAAGAGTATAATTTCAGCCCAGGAAAATAGAGCTATCATCAGTACAGTATGTAAGCATCTGTGCTTCCCAAGTGTTTTCTTTTCATTAGACTATTTTTAATTTCACAATGACTTTTCTCCAACATTAAGTAAAGCTCAGATACATACTAACACTTTTATCCCTTGAACATGTTTAGACAGGCTTTTAGTCCTTCATTCATATTATTTTCAACTGGTATACAAAAGTCCTCCAAATTTAGAAACATTTGGAAATGTAATTAATGTTGCTTATCCTGACTAAATAGAGAAGACAGAAGCTAAATAAGACCTAGATAAAACAGAACCCTTACGTTTCAGTTATTCTGTATGTAATTAATAAATTTCTTAAATCTACAGTTCAAGAATTTAAAAATATTGAGGGGTTTAAAATATTTCTATTCTAAAACATCTCACTATATCAATTTCACAAGAGCACCTAGCTCATCTACATAGTCAAGACAATTCTAAAAGCTTCTGGTTAGATGTCCCAAAATGGGGACATCCAAAACAAGAGACTACTTGTCATCACTGGTGTATTTTAGGACCTTTTGCCTTCAATTTATGTTAATGTGCTTTCATGTCTTATTATTTAGACTTCATCAAAAGCTTCTGCTAAAGGGCAGCAGTTCTAGCAAGAGAGTACAAAGTTTTTCAGGGTGTTCTTCAAGGAACCATTCAGGTGCAAAGACAAGAAGAAAAAAAATTAAATAATGAGAAAATATATCCAGCTGAGCTCCTCCCTCTGGGTATCTAGTACAGTTGAAAAAAATAATGCCATGTGTAGTCTTGGGAGGAAAGTTTGTCCAGTGTGACCCTAGGAGCTGCAGGACACAGGCAAACTGATTTGTTACATTGCTGAAGTATAGTCAGGATCAGAATGCAAAACCAAATTCCTGATCTTTGCATAGTTTAGTGTGGGATTTTTGAGTCTTTTCATCATACTTATGTTACATTATTTTAGAATCTACATTAGCCTAAAGTGTTTGCTAATATTCAGGATTTCTGAGGAAGGGGTAATTGGTGAAAGCTTGTTTCATACAGATGCAAATATGAGGATGGACACAAAACCCTCCTTTCCTCACACTGGACATGGTGAAGGACAACTTCAGCCTCAAGTCAAGCCCCACTGTGAGCAGAAGAGCCTCCAGGAGTACCCACCTAGGGCCACAGTTCCAGCAGCTGCCTTTCTGGAGTCTTGGCTTTCTATTCCTTTTCATCTTCTATCTCTTTCTTGGTGGGCAGAGAAACTTGAGCTCTTCACCCCAGTGAAACTGGGGAGAAGTCTGTGCTCCCGGAGTTCAGGGAAAACCCATTCAAACACAATGTCTCAGTTCCTCCTCCAGTTTTTCCAGGGAGGTTGGTGATTTAAGCATCAGTTCTAATAGCACCTTCTGGCATTAAACAAAGAGAAATTCAAGTGCTCTTACACTTGGCCTGAAAGGAGACCAGGCAGCACTTCATTGAGACACTGACCAGTGAGCAAACACACTCCCTGGCAGACCTCCAGCCTTCACTTAGCCCAGAGCTGTTCCAAGAAGAGCAATGTCAGAGCTCAGATCCAGAGTTCAAACTGTATCTAATTATAATCAGGCAATATTATTGTGGAAAACTTCTTCCAACTACATTTGGAAAATGTGTGAGGTAGCCAAAGCATCCCTGAAACTCTTCAGAGAATCTTGGCTCAACAAGGGGGTCAAAAAACAAAACATTGTATAACAGCTCACCATCTGTTCCGCACTTTTAAATTCTGCCTCAGCACAGAGAGGGGAGTGACATAGAGAGACGAAGATTTGAACTCAGCCTCAGAGTACACCAGCATTTTTTCTTGCTTGATTGTGTACTAAAACTGCCTGTAAAGTCAATAACTTCCTATGGCTTCACAGCAAAGCGGAAAGATTAAAAAAGAGTCATGGTCCTTTGAAGATGTGGAAGGCAGTAAGTGAGCAGGCTGAATCCTCTTTGGATTTGAAAGTCTATGCAGTGCTAACAGTTCTGCTTTAAGGTGTCAAAATTGCCTTAAATCTTTACCTTTGTTATATCCTGCTGGTATAGACTTGTAATAGAATAGGCCTGACTATTCCAAACCATTCAGACAGCACCATTTTTCTGTCTGCATTTTTTGAAACACAGCTGATTAGCACCTTTTTCTTTTTCAGGTTTGTTTTGTTTTTTAATGCAGAAACACTTTTAATTACTTTAACTTGAACAGCATGACAATGTAATGTACAGCAGGTAACTCCACTAGATTTTATTGTGGTTGATAGCAACTCACAAACATGAAGTTCCAAACCAAATACTTAGGCTTCTATCTCTTTGTTAGGCTATGAACTTCTCACTAAACTCAGTGCAAAGCCAGAAGTCTAGGAAAGACTTAGGAGCAGAAATATTTGCTGGTCTCCATTTGGGAAACCTGGGTAGTGTATTTTAAAGGAAAGAAAAAAAAAACAGGAGGGAGGAGAAGGAGGCATTGCAAGATGTACATGTCTCATGTCATCCTTGGTGACAGTATGGCCAAGGCTTGCACAGGAATTCAGTGCCCACCACACCAAAACTCCCAGTCTGGGAGATGGTGTCCTGTCCCCAGCATTGCAGCCCCTGGAACTCCCAGGAATGCAGGGCAAAGCTGAGGCCCCACTGCAGCACAAGCCCCGGGCAGGCTGAGAGTTGAGCAGAAAGCAGTTTCTGAAATAGTTTCTCCCCTTCACCAGACTGGGTGCCAACCCTTCCCTGATTTGGTGCCAAGTCCAGCAGCTTAGTTAGGCTGTTGCCAAGGACTTTAAACAGCCTTATTATTTCTGTAGGGACAGCATCGCCACCTTTCTCTCCTCCTTGTCTACTTCTTTGTTAGTTTTTCAAAGAGCTGGTGACCAAGTTTTTAAACTACAGTAATATAGTTGCACTTAGTATTGAAAAGAATGACCACTACACACTCATTTGTTACTCCCCAGTAACAAAATTCACAGCCTCCTTTTAATAAAACAGTTTGTCCCCATCACAGACATCCCTGGGCTAGTCCTATGAATTTTTTAGTCTCCTACTATGGCACCATAAAGAGCTATTTTCTAGACTGCATAGACACATTCTTGGCATCAGGTATCTTCCTCAAGAAACCCCTGCTGTCTCATGGGGATTGTTGAATTAGTTTGAGGTATAGCTTGAGTGTTGCCCCTGAGCAGACTCCCATAAGTTTCTATCACAGACTAAACTGTGCTTTAAGCTTCAGGCAGCTGACTTAATGGAGGGCAAGTGATGGTAGATTGAAGCTCAAGTGTAGCTGACCTTCCAGCTCATAAAGCAGCAAAGACCTGACTATCCTGTGCTAATACAAACACTCCTGCTGACAGCACATGACCAGAGCTGCTGGCATACAGCTGCAAAAGCAAGAGATGGCTTGGCTGGGGTGCTGACAGAGTCCCTCGTCCCTGCCTGACCCTGGCCATCACACTGCACAGGCCTCTTAGCTGCATGGCAGTCAGCTCCTGAGCCACCACGGGTAAGGGTGCACTTCCACAGCTAAATCATCATCGCCTACAGCTTGCCTTAAAACATGAAGTTGTTAATTATTAATATCAGCCTTTCTTACTCCTTGGGCTGAGCTTTGAGCTAAAATGTCCTGAAATTGTACAGCTTCAGCTTGGCTACTTGGGTTAACATTGCAATGAAGGTGTTTAGCACAGATATAGAGAGTGTAACATCTATCATATAAATGTAAGTCACCATACAAACTTTGCTTCTAACTTTTTCATAAGATTTTTTTCAAGGTTTCTTAAATAAATAAGATCTACACAACTCACCTTATCTCTTCAGCCTCCTGTCTGTCTATCAGTCTGTTTCCCTTCCTCAGTAACTTTTACTGTGTAACTTCAAACAAATCTGAAAATTGCTTAAGTGTCTTTGTCATTTTCAAGCAACTTAAGAGATATTTTCTTACAGTTCCAACCAGGGAAGAGATTGAAATAAAAGTTTCATTTTAAATAGAAATCAGCAGACCCAAGTGCAAATATCAACAGGAATTCAAACTTTGTAATTTCTGCTTTCTATGTAATTTCTGCTTTCTATACCTGCTAGCATTACAAGTGACACACACTGGGATATGAAGGAAATTATTAACATGAGTTAAGCATCTTCTTAAGCATATGGAGTTTGACAAAGCAGAGAGCAGGGGGCAGGATGTGATAACCATATGCAAGTATCTAAAGCATTCAAATAACAGTGCAATAGAGAAATCAGAGAAGCACAGAATGATTTGGGTTGGTAAGAACCTAAAAGATCATCTCATTACAAACCCTCTGCCACATGCAGAGACACCTAGCACTAGACCAGATTGCTCAAAGCCGCATCCAAACTGGTCTTGAACACTTCCACTGCCACAGCTTCTCTGGGCAATCTGTTCCTCACCATTCCTATAGGGAAAATTTCTTTCTAACATCTAAGCTAAACCTACTGTCTTTCAATGTAAAGCCATCACCTCATGTCCTATCACTACATGTCCTTGCAAAAAGTCCCTCTTCAGCTCTCTGGTAGGCCCTTTTAGATACTGGAAGGTGCTGTGATCTACCCATGAAGCCTTCACTTCTCCAGAATGAACAATCCCAACTCTCTCAGCCTGCCTTCAGAATCACTGTGGCTAAGGGCTGGCCAAGTATGAACACTTAATGGCAAACTACATAAACTTCTGCAGCCCTCTGTGAAGCTGTCAGTCACCATAGGGAAACACACCCATTTCACACAAGCAGGAGAGGAGCCCAGCATAACAGCTATTGCCAGTGATAAAATTCACATCTGAAAGGGATCAGAATGACCAGAAACTTCATATTCTGGTCTAAAATCTGTTCGCTTGGTGACACATCCCTCCATCACTCTAAAAACTTACAAAACCAAATTAATTTGACTCCTGAGACTGTGGGGAAAAACCAAGACAAGCAGTCAAATGCCATGAATAAATGTAGTATAAAATCTTGAAAGCATAGAAAGTGATGGCTTCAACCTTCCTAGTGTCTGGTGCTTCTTCCCCCTGAGCTCTGTGAATTACTCCTGAGTTGTAAAGTCAAGCCTCTCAGTCCCTTCTTGAGTGCTAATTTTGATTTATAATATACTCTCAACCCTGAAAGACAGCTTGTTGCACATACAAGGCTTTCTCAGCCACTCCCACTGCTCACCAGATTTATTGTCCTCAAACAGTTCTCCCCAATTTCCACTCCAGGCTTCTGCACACTCACTCTGTTTTGTCTGCCTGAGGTTAACTTTCTTAGTACTCCCTAGTATTCATTCAGTCCAGGAATATAATCCCCAAGGATTTCAAGATCTCTTTACTGTAGCGGCATTTCCAGTTTCTGACTGTGGAAGAAATATTGATGTGAGTTCCTTGAAACCCTTTCCCTATGAAGTGTCAATAATTACCATCTTGGCATACAAAAAGGAGACTTTGGCAGGCTGCCCAGTAACATCAAACAGGTCTGGAACAGTCACAAGAGCTCAGCTTTCTGTAACAGTACCTGACATGATTGTAAGAAATCACATAATTGACTTCTAGGAATTTGAAAAGAAGATGTATTTCTTGTTTAGTTTTTAGCAATAACATTAAGACCAATTCTTTTGATACTGGGTTACCAGAATTCGAACATAACCTCTGGCTTCTTTTGCTATTTACTTAATTGCTGTTTCAGTTGCAAAAGCATGATTTTCCTACTGGTTTTAGTCACAAAAAAATCCTGACCAAAGCATTCTTGATTTACCTTAGTAGTTCTGTGTTCTGTGAGGCTTTAACTAAAGCTGTACAAAACTTTCCTCAAACTCAGATTTTCTCTGATTTTTTTTCCTATTTTGAGATTTTAAAAAAGGCAAGAATTGCAAACTATTTTTTTGTTGTTTTTATTTTTTTTAAAGCAAGATGCAACTATCAGAATTTAAACTTCTTATAAACCACGGGAATCATTTGACCCAAGCCACACCAAAACAATGTAGGTCAGTGTACACCATTTGGCCCAAAGTTTATTTGAGAAGCACATGAATTTGAGTTAACCTGACCTCATTGGGAGGGCAAAACAGACTAACATTTAGTACACCTCACTTCTTACCTATACATCCACTGAGGCCTGAATTGCATCCTTATTAAAAGTTATTTAAATACCACCATATTCATCATCTCAAAGGAAAGCAGTTTGTCCCACTTATTTCAGCACTGATTAAGACTAATCAGGTCGAAAAAGTCCTGTGTTCAAGCAATCCATGCTCAAATCAAACTACTAAATATACCCCAGAAACTATGTTCCTCAGTGTGAAAATGTCTCTGCTTTTTTTTTTTTTTGCCTTTACTTTCACCTTTTTTACTTCTGTTTCTATATTCTCGGTGTATCCATTTTTAAGATCATAACATAATCACTGAGCTCAAAAAGAATATTTGAGCCTCCAATATGTCTGCACAGATGTGTTAGAAAGAAGACCATATAACAGGCCAGAAACACATAGACAGAGGAGTCAATAAGAAACTGTTAACAATAAATATAATTATGTATGGCACTGAAACACCAAATGAGAAGGAAATCAAGCCATAACCCACTGGTCAATGGAGGAAGTTCTTTCCACTTTAAGACCTTTCTAACAGCAGCTAGAGAAACTGATGAAAAAAAAAATCTTATTTTCTAGACTGATACATGAACTGTTCTGAATATATTCTTTATGATATTTCTTCTTCCTGGATGTTATAGTAATCCTGTACAAAATCCCAAGATCAATTCAAACTCCACAAGCACACTAAACTTCCTGTTACTTGCACTTAATCAGCCCTGAAATAGACATTATAAACCTACAGCTCAGCTAGAGAAATCAGCAAGGAAGGGAAAGAACTGCAAGAGAGTTCTGTGAGAAAATGCTAGCAGAAGTGAAAACTGCTCTGTCACCCTCTGATGCCCCCTCCCATGACCTTTATCAAGTGATTTCTCTACTTCTTTGCCCAGTTTAGACATCCTGCCATGTTCAGTAAACAGACAAAACCAAATATGTAAATGCAGAACTGAAAACAAAGGGCTACCAGGAAATAAGAAATCACCAGCTGGCATAAATCACCATTGCTCGACTGGAGTCACTTTGTGCTGGTGGATGAGCCAATTCTATATTTCTACTCTAGCAGTCAAGTGGTCCTGGGATCCCACAGCACTCTTTCTTATTTCTACTCATTTCATTGCTATCATATCTTTGTCAAACGCCTAAAAAAAAAAAAAAAAAGAAAAAGAAAAACAAACAAAAAACCCCAAAGCTGTTCTTGTAAAACAATATTTAAAACAAGTATCTAAATACATGTGCTTTAATACAAGGACATTTGTGAGTTTCCTGTTATCATCAATTACTTTGTCTGAGGGGGTAGGATGGAAGCACACACACCATGCAGACTGCTACCATAAGGATCAGCCCACCATGAATGTTGTGCTACATGGTTCATACACACTCATTAAGTAAGTGGTTGTCAGTGAATCTTAAAGATCAAACAGAAAATGTAAGAAATCTGTTTATATAAATAAACTGAAGATCAGACACACAGGACATTACAGGAAAACTGGTTTCCATCTAGTAGATATGGATTTGAATTTGTTTGTGTTTTAGAAGAGTGAGTTACAGAGATCTAAGAATAGTATTACAGCATTTACCATAAACAGCAAACAACTCTTCTCTTTAAAATGTTTTTTAGAGTGCTACTATCTTGCTCACCCTCCTGTTTCACCCCGCAGTTTTTACAAGAAAGGCTCTAAACACAACCAAGAGAGAAATATTTTGAGGCAGTGATTAGATATTTTTCCCTAAAGCAGTTAGCACAATTGATTCTTCATATATCAGGATTGGCCAGCAGGAAACTTAACTCTAAAAGCTTTCTGGTCAAAAATAAGTCCCAGCCTTCGATCTTTGCATTTCCCAGTCTCTCTGAGACAACCCATACCATAGGAAAGAAGGCACTAAACACCAGTTACTGTGATGAAGAATCAGAGACAAACCAAACTGCTGTGCCAGGGTATGCATGCAGAGCAGTTTTTATCTGGAGCTGGGACAAGACTTGCAGAGTGTGGTACAGCTGATTTTCATCCTTTCTGGGCAGTGGGTCCTAATTTCATTCCTAGAGAATCTGGTTTTCAGATTCTGGAGTCACAGAGATTATTTCCACCTTTAAAGTATCTTTTTAGTTATGTCCAGGGCTAAAAGGGAGCTGGAAACTCACAGGGAAAAGTTCTTCTGATTTGTGACATGGAAATACCATCTCTCAGGGTAAAAGAAACCTTTCTGAACACACTCATTTCTGTTTCTGTCTCCCTGAGGACAGTCTGTAAGGGAGGCAATAGAAATGGCCTATTCACAAGCCCAGAAGCATCTTTTAAAACATTCAGATTCAGAAAAAGACTTGTTAATTAGTTTTCTGAAGATTTGGCATTAGAATTGGAGGCACTCTGCAGGATTTGGGTACACCGTGGAACAAGAGTCTCATGTGACATGGCAAAAACACAAACACACATACTCTAAACAACAGAGCATATTGTCCCCAGCCAGGAGGCCACAAAACAAGAACATTTCTAGCGATAGACCCTGCCATCAATTAGTTCTGTGCCAAACACCAAGCTCCACCACGACTCCCACAGCCAATTTCTACTCGAGTCACCTGCATCTGGCCTCATTTTATCTGCCCAACCACCTCCCATTAGCAATGACACTACCTCTCCTCAGAGCTGTCCCTGCATTTTGTCCCTCACCCTGGCACGGTCCAGAAACTCCCCAGAATTTCAGTGCTGACCTCCAGTTTCATCCATCATTTTCATCATGGACTCAAGACTACTGTTCTTAGGAATGACCTATTCACATGATCTGTGTGTAAACTCTTATTTCTGTATCAGTTTTTTTATAGTTTATTTCTATATAGTTTCTATAGGGTTTTTTTTTCTATAGTTTCTATCGGGTTTTTTTTTTCTATAGTTTCTTCATAAAATTCTACCAAGATAAAAAGTGCTTGTGTGGGTTTTAGCTTATTCACATATCTTTATCTGCAGCTTGATTGTCATGCAAAACATGAGTGGATGAATCCTTATTGCTGCAGGTATATTTTCTCCCACAGTATGGTCCTTTTTAAAAAAATGTCATTCATTCATTTCTTAAAAAAACCCTTCTTGATATCAACTTCAGGTCAAAACTGCTAATCCAGTGTCAACTCCATTATTGTCAATTACCTTACAAAACCTACATTTTAACATGAGAAATAGAAATATTCATCATGTCATTTTATAACCCACCAAGTGCTTATTCAGACTAAAGCACTGATTTCAAAATCACAGCAAGCAACTAAGACATAATTAAACTTTTATCCCTGCAGATTTTGAGAGATATATATTTCCTGCTAAAAAAAAATTAAAGGAAACAAAATGGTTTTCAGTAGTGGGAAGTTTTAGTTTAATTTTATGTAAGAGAAGGAACAAATATTTTTGTATAACTAGACAAGAGAGAAAAATTATGACAGCACACAAGATTTGTTTTGGGATTTTTTCAATCAATATTTTATTTTGTATAACACCTTGATGTTTTCCCATATTTTGCTTCATTTTCCCACTTACTTCTACATTACAGTAAGAATAAAATTGATCTGTTTCTGCATTTGAAAAAACTTTTCCATCTGAGAACAACTTAGTGAAATATATCTATCCCTTCTCCAGCACAGTGGTCAGCTGCATAAATACCACATTATTTCTTCTGAACCACCTGTGACCCTTTCCATGCTGCAAACAACACCAGTTGGTAAAATGAGCATCTTGGATAATCATTTGAGACAATCATTTTGTCCATAATTATATGTGGACTTTTCTTGTCAAGATCCTTTAGCTTAGATCCCACAGAAAATGCAAACAGAAGCCAGGTTCCAGGAAATTGCTTCAAGGGTGCTTGGAAGCAGATGTTAGCAGCTCCATCAGTGAGCAGCTTCCAAAGCCAGTGACAGGTACTTCCATTCTGCACTTCACTGCCCCAGTTCCACTGATAATCTACCATGGGTCACCTCCCATACAAAAATGCATGGGTTTGGGTTTGGGTTTGGTTTCTTCCTGCTAAGGTCTTCATACCTCAGTGCAGCTTTTAAATGTGGAACCCATGCAGACAAGGTCTCTGCAAGTCCAAGCATCACTTACAGCAGTACACACAGGACCTTTAGGTACAAATTAAAGATTACTATTCAACAGAAATTAGCCACATTCAAACAGTGATTTTTTTCCAGGCCTCAGTCCTGATAAAATGCTTTAAACTCATTTGTAACAGCACATGAAATCTCATAACTCAAATATAGTTCTTGACCTCCCCTGCCCTGCAGGAATCCCTGCAAAGGACACAATACCAATGTTTTGGCAGCCTGGCACTGCACATTCTGCTCCTGCATGAGATAAAGAGCCAGTTCTCAACTCCAAAGAAGTATTATCCCATGATAAAGCTTTTTTTTGCATGACAGTCATACACACACCTGGCTGCTGCATTTCTATTCCTCATGGGCAAGGAACTAACTTATTCTCAAGAACCGAGCCACTGTCCATCCTTGTCATTGCCAATTGCCAGCAATAGTTTCACTCAGCCCACTCCAATGCTCTTCAGACCTGTGTGTGTATATTCAGTCTCACCCACTCTTGAAAAAATATTGAAAAGATTCCTCTGCAACTGACTGTAGGGATGGATCATAAAAAAAATAATTAGGTCAAGAAAGGCTATCACCTCCCATGAGGGCTCAACACACAACAAAATTTAAGGCTTGGAGGAAACCTAACACTTCATTCCAGGTCCCAAGCTCCATCTTTTACAGCATTTCCATGCAGACACTGCCACAGAAGTGAATCAAATCCAAACCAGTCTGTGTTTATCCTCTTTCTTCCTAGGCCTCTATGTACTGTTGTGTTTCATCCCTTCCTTCCTGCACTACCTAGCATGTCCTATTGTTTTTTCATCAAGTTATCTAATTAGTTTGGGGCCAGATCAACAGATTACTCACAACAGTAGGCTAAGCAAATCACCCATGAATAAGTGTTTACTGGATAAATCCCTTAGACTGTCAGCCCTTCTGAGCAAAGACTGTACTTTATTATTCACATGCAGAGTAGTCTGTACACCAAAGGTGTTATATACATAATTCATTTGAAAATAATAATGGTACACTAAGAATGAATAACATGCCAGCAGGAAGGTTCCCTGACTGCACAACCATCAGTAACTCAGAACTGCACACAGCTGAGGATTGGAAAACCAAATGGATGATAAAGGCAAAGGTTTAAGGCAAAGAACTAAGAGTAAGAGCTGCAGTGCTACTCCCAAAAAATTGTCAGGAAGAATCTTCAGAACTCTCTGTGCCCCAGATTCATGTTCTGAAGAAATAACAGTAGCAAAGGAACAAGTATTCTCCTACTCCTACTTGATACACTCAAGGGTAAACAAGGACTTGGAAATCGGAGGGCAACATAATGTATATTAAACATATGTAATATGTAATTGCATAATGGCACACTTTTCAATGTGAGATACCTTATTGTGTTTATTGTTTATAGATGATATCTCAAAATCTACAACATACTTAAAGGAAACAGACACTTCTGCACCCCAGTGTGGGGGGGGTGTGTGTAACATCACGTGACCTATGCATTGACAGACAATTTACATTTACAGAACACAGAGAGGACACTAGAACAGAAAATATTTTACGATAAAGTATAAACCTATGACATTGACCTTCCAGCTTCACCATTTAATCCAGCCTAGACCCTCCAGCAACTAAATATTCATAACTAGCATGACCTCTGGCCTCTACTCTCACCCCCAGTTGTACTTAAAAGCCAGAGAATTAACTCTTTCACAAGCCAATGTTTTGGAGGAGTTGTCTTCCCCTTCTACTATTATGCCAGTATGGTTTTTTTTTCACGTTGCCATCTACAATAGCCTGGCTATTCTTCTTTCATATTTAAAAACCTTTATGCAAATCAAGCTGGTAGCACAGCAACCTAAAGTTCTTGCATTAATGCAGAGTATTATTCACATATAAAAATTCCATTTAAATCCCATTAAGGTTATGACATAAATCCAAACAAACTAGAAAATGCACAGTTAAGGTGGAAAACTGACATATGTCTTCCAGTCTCTTAGCAGAAGAAAGCAGAATAAGAAACCTATTAGTGTGTCACCCAGTTGGAGCAAGGCAGTGAAGCACATATGTTACCTTCCTGCCTATTAACTGTTTGTTCCATTGCATCTGGGATTCCTTTGTTTTATTTTTCTTTAACGCCTGTGTCCCAGTGTGAGGAGTCCTAGAAGATGATTTTTGTCTGCAAATACTTCTGGACAATATCCATTCCAAGGGACAAGAGAGGCAGCCACTATAAAACAGCTGTAAGCTGGAGGGGAAAAAAAAATCAGATTAGCATTTTCTATTTTTCTGGAGGTTTTTCTGGTGGTTAGTAAAAGTCAATGACATATATGACACTGTTTTGCAAGTGTCCCAATTAGCAACAGTGCTGCTGCAAGCTGGAGGCATCTACTTTTGTTCTCACATGTTTCTCCCTTTGAATTCCTGACACTTCATAGTAATGAAAAACACTGCAAGATCTTGGAAAAGACCAGAATTATGCTTCTGCAATATTTAAAATGCTCTCAACATGGCTGAGCTCAAGGAATAGGTGTAAGCAGCACTGTCTTTTGGATAATCCACTACAGCTTGGATGTAGATTCTCCAGAGGATGTGGAGTAGAGTGGTGCTCCTGGGCACCTATAGCTCGTGCTGCACGTATCTGCATAAGCAGATGGATCTCTCTGCCTATTGTGCATAAAGCTTCATCCTGTAGCCCTGTAATAAGAGTAAGGGGAAAGGGAAGAGGTTGCTTGAGCTTTTAGCTGCATTAGTCAAGCTACAGATGCTGGAGTTAGTTGTGAAATTTCAATCAGAATCAAGTCCAGAGTATGTGCCACTCCATATGTTTGTTACACAGGCAAGCATGGCATAGTGGGCTGTTATTGGAAAGTGTGGGGTTTACTCTTTTTCTTTGGAGTTGAATGCAACCTGATTGCAGCTCTTCTTCTTTTTGGTAATGATCAGTGTACAGAAACAAGCTGGTTCAGGCAGTGAAGTCTGCCTTGACTACAATCCCAAGTTTGATTTGAATTAGCCATTTGTAAGACAGATATACATATGCACACACACAGGCACACAAAGCTTTGAAAGTGGTTCCATCTGTTTTTTGGTAAGCCTGGGTGATAATTAGGAAAAGTGGAAATATTTGATGTTCTGGGTTTGAGACCTGACATGTTTTCCTTCATGTTGTCATTGAACACTTCAGTCCTAAACAGAATGGTATTAATTTGGGATACAGAAGAGCTGAAGATTAAGGTTTAGAGAGATGGCGACTTTTATTTTTTTTTAATTCAGAGTATATTTTTTTCCACTCTGCCTTGAAGAAGTTATTTTTCCCTTCCTGTGTTCTAAGCAAACATTCTACAAAATTATACTTTGAATAAAACACATCACAGACTTCCATGGAAACAGCAGTCAGCATGAGGAAAGAGTGGAAAATGCTCAAGGTGACAAGAATACCTTCTGCAGCGCCATCACAAGATACAAGATGAACCCTAGCAAGTATAGAAGAAGCTGACATGACAGTACAAAGCCAAACAAGATCAGAATACTTGGGAGAGAGAGGGAGGAAAGGAACATATGTGCCCAAAGCCATCCTTTCCTGCCAATTATTGAATCCTTGACAAATGACAAACATTCAGGATCTATTTTAGATGGACCTTCAGGGAAGGTTGAGAGAACAGCTTAAATTGCCAATGTCCAATGTCTTCTTGGACACTTTACATTTCTGATTAATAAATAACTGCAATTAGACAAATATCTGTGAAGGATGAGAGTTGCCTACAAGTACATACTGTGCTGAAATTCATAGGAGATGCTTTTAGCCTTTGTCCTCAGAGGCCTCTTTCAAACTATGTTGAACTGCTGCAGAAGTCAGGTCTTCACTGGGTTGTGAAGAAAAATGGATTACAAGGCCAACACTGTAAAACAGTGTTATAAATATGAGAGATAAAATATGTAAGTAGCTATCAACTGTGGACAAGTATATTTATGAAAAGCCTTTCCAAAAGAAGCAAGGGGTTTTTTTTGCTTATTGTGGTATTCTTACTCTTTCCAACATCCAAGTGCTCACTGACTTCTATTTCATTTTTTCTTCTCCCATTTCTAAATGTTTATGCATTCTCACCCAGAGACTCCTCCAGAGTTCTGACACTATATTTTCTTCCACCAAGGATTCCCAGCAGTTCTCTTCCTCAACTCCACCTTATTCACAGCTCAGCTGCTGCAGTCATCTGATCTGCTCCATGGCTCACATCTTCCCATCACATATGTTCCTTCCTCATCAAATATAAGATTGCTTTCCACAATTGCCATCTCCACTGCTGCTCATTTTAGGTGAGCATTTGCTACTTAAACCAAATACTTTTTGCTCCTTATGTTTCCAATCCTTCCTTCTGCACCACTGTTCTGCTCCTCACCTCTACCCAAATATCCTCCTCTCTTGAAATATCTTTTAAAAACAACATAGTGATGACAGCAATAGGCCAGTTTCGACCTTTCACCTGGAAGAGTCAGTGTGTCTTTCCAAACTTTTTAAGGGCATCAGTCTGCAGAGACAAGAACCAGCATACTCTAGTTTTCAGTGCCAAGAATGTAGCTCAGACTCCAGAAATAAAAGGATTAAGGCACTATGTCTTAATAGGTCTCTTTAGGTACAGATAGGCTGACTTCAAAGGTTTGCAGCTCAGTCTGCTCCAACCTTGCTGATATCCATCTAATCAAACTTGTCACCCAGTCAGATATGCTACTTGAACTCATCTTTATGTTTTCTCCCAAATCTGAATCAACCCAAAGAAACCAGGAGGCTCTGTGGTTCAGAGGTGGAGAGTTTCAGAATGACCCATTTTGATATAAATGGATGAAAAAAGGTCTTACCCAAGCAGCTCAGCCAGGAAGTAAATCAGAATAGGCTCCTCAGGAAGGGGATGTTGCTTGCATGACCAGTCTTTTCAGCCCTACACACCCCCTCTGCATATGTGCGTGATTCTATTGACTTATCATGAATTCAAGTGCAGGAGTAGGTTTTTTTAAGCAAGTAAAATGCTAAGTTATTTGATCAAGGCCACAAATCAGCATGCCAGAGACAGGACTGTTATAACATGCTAGTAAGCCAGTCAGATTGAAAGCTTAAACTCTGACGACAGGAGTCACCTTTTATATATTTGAAGTGTGCCCAGTATAACAGCATTCAGTCCTTGATGATGATTCTGAGTAGCAGCCTAATGTAGACAGTAAATGCCATGTAGACCAGTGGGGCATGGGGCTTTAGATAGTTTTTTTAAAAAACTCTTGGGATCACCAAAGCATCAAAGTTTCAACAGAATAAGGTATGTTCACTTCTATATGTCTCAAGGTATTTTCCTGGATTAATAATTTTTTTAAAAATACCCTCCTAAGACAGCTTTTCCATATCAAATTTTTCCTTTCAGAATGTTTTGTCCCCTCTACAACTGTCAGTGACACCACAGCATTTAAAGCATGAAGAGGAAGTTATTTTGAGTAGCTACTGTGAGAGGAAAAAAAGGTGGACAGAAAATGAAGAAAATATCACAAGTAAAATTAAAAGGTGTTTGAAATCTCTTCACCTGTATTGACCCCAGAATTGTGCTAATTATAAGGATTAACATGCTTCCTGCACATTACGACAGGTTATTTCAGGTGCTGGATAGAGATGGTGTGCACACTCAGACACTGAAGTCCAGCCTACAGATTGCTTGCACACGGAGTGGTGAAATAAATGCAGGACCCCTAACTGGCACAGTGAAAACACCAGTCTATCAGGAGTGAAGAGGCATGAGGCAATATCTCATATCCAAGAATGTATCTAAAACCAAACATATATACTCTTTATAAGAGGAGCTTCATTTCTGTCACATCTGATCATCTTCAAAAGTTGTATCAGTTGACCTTATGAATTTCTGGATCAGCTGTTGTCATCCTCTCTACCACTTGTTTAACAGATATAATCATTTTGTGGAAAACTTGTATGGGGTACAATTCCTCCCAGACTACCCCCTACTTTGTTTATCTCAGTGAAGGACTGATCAGTGATTGAAACAGTCACATAAGTATGCACACATTTCCTGACAGAAAAAAAAAGCTTCGGAAATAGGTGGGCAAATGCTGTGCAGAATTATCCTTTTGCCATCTGTCAAAACACCACTTCACTTCTGAAGGACTCAGGCTCTATATAGTTCACCAAAATTTGGCCCCAAACACATCAGAAGAACCCTCAGTAAATGAAATTCAGCACACATTCTCCTGTTCTGATACTCTTTTAAGCAACACTGCCTCAGGATACATTAGTTTCATTATCTCTGTGTCTATAATAAGAACCTAGTGCATGACAGCCAAAGATTGCCATTTATCCTTCCACAATGACATGTTTCATTTTGGTTAGTGGAAAGGGTATGTTATGTGAGCCACAGCCCCATAATTTCTACTCAGCATCCTATCATGGACATGACATTTGGCCCTGAATGCTTCCCATGAGAGGAGGGCTGTTGTACTGATTCAGAATAAATATTGCTGGCTCCTTCAACAAAAACAAAGTTTCACTTTTAGCTTAACTGTTCAGCACAGAAAAATTCTTGTGAGAAGAAAAGTATAAAAAACTATTTTGGAGAAAACTATATTTTTTAGTTTTCACTCTTGAGGTGCTCATTTCCACACAGAGGAAGAAGCTCTCCTTAGATCTAAGACATACATTTTGCAATAGGAATAAGCAATTAAGAACCACCTTAACTCTATGCACCAATTCTGACTTGGTTGAAATATTAATCTTCATGATGAAGACAATCTAGACTCAGTTTCTCCATCTTCGGTTTCCTCAACATTTATGAAGAGTACTAAATGAAAAAGAGCAAGAATCAGAGGCCCTCCTCTAGATGTCTGTGTTAAATATTACAGTATCTACAAATAGATATTTAGCCTCAGCATTAACTAATCCTAAATTAGCATCTCCACACACTCAGGGAAGAGGTTCAGACATTTTCAAAGAGAAACTCAAAAGCCTAGTGCTGAGTGGATAATGTGATAGAGTTGAATAAAATGGTCAGCATAAAACAGTAAGAAGAGGAGTATCTGCTGTTTGGCTGAGGATATTTAATGTATGATTTAAGGCTTCTTTAATTATGTGCTTCCAGCTAGAGTTTACCCAGACCTGAAAACTCCTCTAAGCACTCAGGTGACATTTAGGGATCATGAGCTAGAAGTGGAATATTTTCTGAGTAACTGCACTTTCTGATGACTCTTTACAGGCACCTGTACCTTCTGTGTGAAAAGAAAAAAAAAAGAAAAGAAAAAAAAAAGAAAAAAGGCGGAAACAGCAGAAAGTTATACTTTTCAGATGGAGCTGGCTCTTCCCATAATGGAAATATTATAATATGTGTTTTTCTGAGATTTTGGAGTACTTCATTTGATGATGCAGCAGACCCCTCTCTATTTACTGCAGGCTTGTGCTTGGTGAGGCACACTTAGTGGCACATCACTTGGACAAATTTTAGTACTTTAAAGTCTGTCCAGCTTCTTAGTCTAGAGTACCCCACACATGCGAGCTATCTAGCTGAGCTTCACTGCTGAAGGGTTTGTCTTGGCTGTCTGTGGAGGGGCAGCTGCAGAACAGACTGCTAGAACAGCTAGAACACAGTAAGCTCCATAAAAATACCAGAGCTGTCACTGAAGCCATGCCATGTACAGGTTTGCCAGGGACCCTGAATAGCTACTCCAGTAGGTTGTCTGTGCTGAAATCCTTTCTGAAAATAATGTCTGTGAGCTACCATGTCTATGGAAGAGGCAGGGCAGCCTCTCTGGAGCAGCACCACCAACCCCACTGACAGCACTGTCCCACCCAGCGGTGCCTCATCTTGCCCATGGATTCACTGGAGACACTGTGATAATGATCTTCCACTCTTCTTTCCACATATCCCCTTAGTTTGCCTAGAGGGGGATCAAAGTGCAAACCCAGCACTGTGCCACTGAGGAACAATGTTTTGACTGGAATCAAACATATGGAAGAAAATTACGTAGAGGAACATCCCATGCATGTTCCTCTCAAAGACATTTCTAAACACTGTGGAAGAAGATGTGGTAACTCGCATATTTTCTGCCATTCACCCAAGGTCAATAAAGCTTATAAAAAAATAACAGAATCATCAATTCATAGAGCAGTTAAGGTTGGAAAGCACCTGTAAGATTATTGAGTCCAACCATTAACCTTGCACAGTATGTGCACAACTAAACCATATCCCCAAGTGTCATATCTACATATTTTTTGAACATTTCCAGGGATGGTGATTCCACAACTTCCTTGGGGAGCTTGTTAAGCTAACCAGAAAAAAAAAGCATCTCTTTTGAGTTTATTTCAAAAATTTGAGTACCTTCATGCAAAACATATTGTGATACCATAGCTGATGCAAGATACAATGAATAAAATGTTAACATCATTGGTGAGGGAGAGGGAAATAGTCTTCTGATTAGACATTACCATGCTTAGTCACTTTTACTGAACCTTTATATTCATTTATGAGAATCATAAAGATGAGGTGCCAAATCAGCTTATCCTACAGAGGACACCTAAAACCAGTAAAAAAAATCTCTTCCTAAAAATGCCTTTTCCTCTCTACAGAGTACAAAGAAATTCTACAGTGAAGGTAATTCTTAAATTATTACCACATAAATGGGTAAAGCTTGGTGAAGAGAAGCTTACCCTGTGTTTTAGCTCAGGTCAGCTAACCAGAATTGCAAGCAACAGTTTGACTCCCTCCCATGACTTCATACAATTCTGTTCTCTTTCCACCTGCACTTTAAGTGCTTGCAGAAATTTCCTTTAGTCATGTCAAAAAAGAGTGTCTCTGAAGCTCTTGATAATTACATGTTTGCTTAGCAGTTCCTCATGAAGTAGCACAAAGTATCATACTTTATTTGCCGGACCATTAATGAAATTGTGAAGGGACACAGCTCTGCTGGTACTT
This sequence comes from Trochalopteron elliotii, assembly GCA_024734555.1. Lineage (NCBI taxonomy): Eukaryota > Metazoa > Chordata > Aves > Passeriformes > Leiothrichidae > Trochalopteron > Trochalopteron elliotii. The sequence goes on from JANPWX010000009.1 coordinate 2,780,746, forward strand.
TATATTACCCCTCAGGAGCAGGACTACCTTATACAGAGTCCCTTCTGCCTATACTACTGCCAGTCATACTTAGGGTGAGGCAGAAATCATGGTTTTTTCACAGTCAGACCCTTTCTTCTTAAAGATTTACACTTCTTTTCAGCTTGTTAACATACTGCTGCAAAGCATTAGGTAAGAATCTATATAATAACAAGTGCTTTGTTTCAGAGACCTTGATTAAAATTTGTAAGATCATATTGATTACATTCCTAGTAAAAACTGACAGCATGGTTGAATTATATACAACATGTTGTGTCAGGTTGCCTGTGCAATGTAAATAACAGAAAAAAAATCAGGATAAGTTGCATTTTTCTCCTATGTATTTTCGTAATTTTTGATCAATACTCTTTAGATGTATTGCATCTAATCAGAACATTATACTTCACAATTCTGAAATAAGCATTACTGGCTGATCTAAGCTTTGTCTCTTAGAAATGCAGGAGGATGAAGTGTACAAGCAGGGATGTCACAGTCTCCAGGCAGCTCCTCTGCCCCCAGGAGAACAGCAGCAGCACATGTCCCTTGCAAGACTGACACCCCCAAGCTCAGATCTGCTGTGGCCCCCACGAGACCACTAGCTGTGACCTGAGCTCTGGAGACATGCAGGCTTAGGGGTTGTATTATCCAGCTCCCCTCTATAGAATCACAGCTAACTCTGCTCATATCCTTTTCTTTTATTAGCTCTGTATTCCCTATAATTTGAGAGACTATTTCATGGCAATGTTAAGTTCCATCTCCTCTAGCCACCTTCCAGCAACTCACTGCTTTCCAGCTTCAGGATTCCTCTTAGTCACCCTCAGCCCTGTGACACTTTCTGTCTGTGCTTCCTCTCCTTCTTGATCATTTTGTCCAGCCAGCAGAAATCATGATATCTTTACTCATCCAGCAATAACTAATTCTGTTTGTCCTGGACAAGGAGATTTTTCCCATCTTGCTCTCATCTCTGCATATAGTAAATATTTGCATAATATATTAAGTATGTGGGGAAACCTCAAAAGATTTGGTTCAATGCCTTTTGGATAAGCACCTGAAAAACTTGGCTGTTTATGCAAACCTAATCCAAACAATCTGATTCTTGAGTTAATGGGCTGGAAATATTGTGAGAACAGGTTTTCTCACAGTACAAGATTTCTTGTGAATTTTGCTTCTCCTGTTGGAATGGTAGTACGGTAAAAATAACCTCTTGTACTGTTTTGATGCTTCTTTTCAAGGATTCAGGACAAAGAGAGAAGAAAGTTACCCAGACACTTCTAAGCCTTACAAAAATATCAGTCAACTTAAACTGATGTTTCAGGTGAGAACTCAGAATGGGAGATTACAACATCCAAGCCAATTCAGCTGTTCTTTTATAGCAGTGTACACCCACTTTATTGATATGCATCAGGTATTGGTAAAATAATACACTACATACTCTGACTGACTGGCTAATAGGAATCTGTCAAACTATGAATGCTATAACAGTCAAATAATAATAACACAGCACTACAGAAGGTAATAAATTACATACTTGCCACCATCCTTCACGTATTCTATACGGATCATGGAGTTATGGTTATTGGTTGCAGTGTGTATTACCAGGTCCCAGGGTCACCCGAACAGAGTTAAATGATGTAAGGGAGTAAGTAAAATGATGATCTATGTTCAAAACCAGCACTAGCCTTGGTGCCTATTTACCTCATGCAGTATGTTTGTATACTAAGTATGAATAATCAGGTTCCTGAAAAGGAAGAGAAAATTGACAATGCCAGGGGCAGAATAGTTCCTTCCATTTATCATTAATTTTGGATTGAAAGCCTTATTTATTTCTGTGGGTGCTGCAGGCTGTGGGGCATTGCTTAGAGTTGGCAAAGCTTCTCACACAGATCTGTAAGACTCTCTATACACCCAGTACAGTATTTACTCTCTTCACTAAAGTTCATCTGCGACTATCATGTGGAAAGAAAGTATTCCAGCACCTCTGTGTGCCTCTGTCAGATAACAGCTGAGTCCCAGACCAAAGGCCACAATAATCCTGGCTTTTTGTTACTGCTACTGCTTCTACTTGAGCAAAAGGAGCTATTTCTTTCAATTTAGACAATGCAGTATTCGTGCTTTAGTTTGAAGTATCACCCACTTACATTTTATTCATGAATCCTTTCAACTTCATTCCATCTCCACACTTCAGCGTATTGCATATCCACAGATTTGGTAGACCTCAAAGACAATGCTGATATATCATAACTTATACTCCAGGGAAGCACGAGGATGGAATACATAGTGGCTCTGTACAATCAGAGACTGTTTCCAGATTCACAGGGAAGATGGTTCTGAATAGGGAAAAACAAACATAGTTACACAAAACTGTAATGTTAAAAAATCCCAATTACATAAATCAATGATATTTTACACAGTACATGGATTCATAGACTATTTAGGATTGACTGATACAGCTATCAACCACATACTGTCAACAAGTTATGCATCTCCTGGTGTCAGAAAAAGAAAAAGGGCAAGGGCGTTACTTTTACATCTGAGATGAAATTGTGTTGTATTTTCAAAGCAGATGTCATCTAAGGAAAAATCATGCTTAGGCAGGAGTTTTCATGTAAATAATTTTCTGCTGGGCAATCTATTGATGTTTGGGTTTTTCCTAATTTATATAAACCCAAAGGTTTCTAAGAGCAGCTATAATAATGGGGGAGAAAACAGGAAAGTGGGAAACAGTCTAGACCCCAAATGTCCCAGTTTAAAGGATCCCTAACTCCAGATCTCATTTGCTCTTTTACCTGTTTAGGTAACACCTAAAATAAGCTATCCTCTTTGTCCCATCTGCTCCCACTGCCTGCTCAGCATATGCATTATGTCCAATTACGCCTCTGGAAAGCATCAACACAGCTTGGTGAGAATAACCAGATAAACAGGGCAGTATCCATTCTCTTTCCAGGCATTCAGTTTGTCACATATTTATTGCAGAGTGTGATTTTAGTGTTTTCTGTGCCTGCCCTGCTGTGTGTAAGGCTAGACACATCTCTGTACCAAATGCCAACCCAACTCTTTTGTGTGTGCCCGCCCCCACCTTCCCCCAAAAACAATGAGGTGCTCAGGTGTAATTGTACAGAATTTGAACAATAATCCTGGCTTTCTCCTGAAAATGAACACTAGTGCATGAAAGGTAATATACCCCTCTTTTGCTGAGTGCAGGGCTCTGAAAGGTCACACTGGGAGAGAGACTGTGAATTGTTTGGAAAATAGCCAATTTGATTACAATGGGCAATTCTGAGCTTACAGTTTGCTTGTGTCTATCCTGCCTAAAGTGGCATCATTTGTAATAAAAACTGTATTGCAGAAGTGCTGTGGAAGAAATCACAAGCCCAATTTCTATTCTGCTGAAGAATCAGAAAGAGGACTTAAATATCAAAACCAAGATAAAACCTGCTCAGCATTGCCTACAATAGGGACATCCAAAGCAAGTTCAGAAACATTACAGTGATATTAATACATACCTGCTAAACAGTCACAATCAACATCAGCTTGAAATGAAAATACTGTTGAAAATTAACAGCAGCTTGAAAATGAACACTAAAAGATACTGCCAAGTTTTGAAGAACTATTTTAAGTCCTACAAATACCAAATTCAAAACAAACAGACTCCAAGGCATTTCTTTGTCCTCACTGCCTAGGTGTAGGACCTGTCACTCTTCTGGAAATTGCCAGGTGCTGCTCTGTTAACCCAGTGGCTAACAAGACCAATTCGAATTCCCACATAATAACAGAGATTCACTTGTCTGATTCACAAGTCCTCTTTGTCTCATTGCATGAAATGGCAGGATTCAAGATTTTAGTACAATATTACTAGTTTTGCCTGTAATTCCCAATGTAAAACATCATTGTTAGGGCCACTTTGGATAAATGAGTGCTCCCAGACATGTTGTGTTTGTTCTGGACATATTTCAAAATTATTTTATATTTGCCTAGGGTTTGCAGTCATCTTATAACTCTAACACATATCCACTGGGGTGCACATGCTCAGCAGGTCTAATACCTTTAGAAATATGGCAGCCCTAATTACAGCTCCTGGCAGGTGGGTTGCTTACAGATTGAAGGTCCCTCTCAATTCCTTGCATATTTATAAGTATCTGATTAATGAATAACCATAGGTAGTGGTAGGACTGCAATTGAAACTACAAAAGACTTGCAAATGGCCTGAGTAATTTTAAAAGAGGCCGCATCAACCTGTTCTAAGTCCCCTTGTTTCATTTAGTCATACTGGAAAGCTACAGCGCAATTCTAGTTACTCCCTCCAATGTCCTGGTGTGATGGCTAAATAATTTACTGATGAAGTATTACCATGAGATTCCTTGCTGGAAATCAACTGTTTCTGGCTAAATAATACAGCTGGATGTACCATCTTAAGGGCAAGGGAGGAAAAAAACAAAATAAAATTCACAAAAGTGCCCCTCCACAAATTATCTATTATGTCTAGGAGTTTATTTACGTTGCTATTCCCTGAGGAACTTTCTTCAAGTTTTTGAGATGGTGGTCAACCAGAAGAAGTCCATTCAACTTCTACCAGAAAAAGCCAAAATCTCTTCACACAGCTTGGATAAGTCTGCAGACTAACTGGAGACCAAAAAGCCCTGCTGTTACAGTCTGTTCTTTCAGAAAAAAAAATTCTCAGTACCTGATTTACATAGGTAGTCTCATCCAAACCCCAGAGCTCAATGAAGACCACTCATCACTCCAGTTTTCTGGTATCTAAGCATCTTTCCTTAAATCTGTTTCCTTCTGCCATGGCTGTTTTTGATGCTTTTCATGAAAGATTCTCCTGTCTTAATTTCCAATGACACTAAGACAATAAAGAGTAATGTGAAGAATTTTCACCCAATGTTAAGGATTAATGGCCCTAGTTTTCAATTCTCAGTTCATTAAGAACTCCTTCCAAAATAATCCCTTTTCTGATGGTCAGGAGGTTTTGGTCTAGTAAAAGGCAAGGGGTTTAAATAAGACCTCTTATGTGAGCCATTTAAAAACAGTCATAAATAGACAAAAAGAAAAAATAATATACAAAATGATCACAAATGGAAAACAGACTGGGCCACAGATTTTCAGACTCTTTTAGCCACCATGCAAAGTTGTGATGCATATTTCCAGCATTGTGGGGTTTTTTTAGTTTTTGATACTGAAAACTGTAAGATAAGCATCATGCCACAGTTCTTCACAAAGGAGCCTGTGTGGGGAAAAAATCAACAGATTATAAATCTCTAGTCAGTTTACCAAACTTCTCTCTGTCACAAAGAAATGCAGAGAAATTTGCCTATTTCTAAACTTCCTGGGAGAGGTATCAAGACATTGTTAGAAAGAAGGTCTAAGCAGCAAATAATTTTCATATCCATAAAAATATGATATTGAAATTGTTTTTTCAACCTCAAAAATAAAATCTCATAGAATCAGTGAATAGTTTCAGAGGCAAAGGATTTTTTTCTTCAAAAAGAAAAAGCCAAAACTTCAGTTGTGTTCAACTGAAATGTTTCATTTGACTTAGTTTATCATTACTACACAGAAGAAAAAGTTGTTTCTGACTGGAAAAATCAATGTTTATAATTTTATTCATAGTAAAGTAGATATTTCTTATTGCACTTGTGATTTATTAGAAAATAATTCACTTAAATGAAACTGCTCATTTTCTGAAATTCTTACAGCAAGCATTTTCCCTTGAAAGAGATAATGGAGAATTCCCATCCAGCCACACTGAAGAATGTTCCTCTGTCTTCAAGGGTGGCTTCAGAAGCATTGACTTTTCACCTAAGATACTGTTGAAGCTTATGGATCTCTTTCTTGACTCTCTTTCAAATAGCTAGAATCAGAAAAACACCTCAAGAGAGCATTACTTCCCACAAATCACCTTTTTGAAATGTTACATGAAACAACAGGGAACGTCCTAATCTCAAGAGTGGCATTGTCTGTAAGTATGAACTGAAGTTGTACTTCTGTGGGCATAAACAAGAACTCCAAATTCCACCACCATCACCTAAGTAAAACCATTACCCCTGCTGAATTGTTCCCATGTAAGAGTCAAGTGGTGTCACAGATCATCTGTTTTCTGAGTCATCCTCAGTATATAGTATTCATAATGTTGAAAACTCTCTATTTTCTATCTTAAGTTAAAAAAAAATGGAGGACAGAACTAAAAAAAAACCAGCTTATTTTTCTACTTTTTTGTAAGTAACCTTGAATCAGAAGTTTGCAGTTTGCGTCTGTATATCTCATCAAGAATATATGTCATTTCTCTAAATAAGCATCATATATCTCAATAGTAGGGTCAGTTACCCACTCCTACCCCCTCACAGTAGCTGATCTATCAAGTTAAATCACAGGCATTTTGATATAAGTGTCAATGTAGATCTGACACTAAAAAAATAACTCACAGTGGGGCAGAAAAACAGTAAACAAGGCAGAAAAAAAATTAACTCCTTAGGCTCTCAGGTTACTAAAATCCAGAGAGGCTGGTGCACAATTCATGCTGAAATGAGTATATTTTAGTTCAACTATTTTGAATGCTTACACAGTTTTTCATTAATTTATCTTCCCTTTCATTTTCAGCCCTCTTGAACTACATGTTGTCTTTCTTGTCTTGTTCTTCTCTGAGAACTTTACTGCTCCAGCTTTCACGTAACCTCTTCTTCTCTGATAGCCACCATTCCCTGTCACAGTCATATTTTTCTCCAAATTAAAAAAGCTCAAAATACAATGTTCCCAGAGGCATTTAAGAACAGCAGCATCTGCTAAAACAAAGAAGGCTGGAAGGATCAATAAGACTGAAACTTGACTTGATGGGAAGATTTTCTAGTAGGAGTTTTTTCCACAAATTCAACATTTTAATGTTTAATGGGAACAAATGTCCAAGTTCCAAATAGCATAAAACATTCAAAGGAAGATAATAGGAGACCAGAGCTTCCTCCTCAGAAGAGACACCAGCCCAGTACTAGGGAATTCATGTCTGTACAAGATAAGGCATCTCCAGCCCGACTCCAGTGATTTAGGACCTGTTCAGAATGCAAGAGCTCCTGCAGAAGAGGCTGAGACCCAGTATGTGATGCAGTGGGCAACAGCCAACACCATGACTTGTTGGGTGCTTCCCTGGCACTTCTCCAGCCCTGAGTGAGCAGGAGAAATAGCACAGCATATTTGGTTCCTACTGGTCCCTCTCCCATTGTCCCACCTCCCTGGGTTTCACACAGCCTCATCTGTCTGCCTGTGAGTAAAGATGCTCACCAGCTCCATCCCCCAAGCCTCGCCTGGGCATAACTTCAGAGGAGCAGGTGACAAAGGCCTAAAGAGGTCTGGGAGCACACTCACAATCCACCAGTGTGGAGAACAACAACACACTACTACACTAACTCTGGCCTGGCCTCTCCTACCAGCCAGTCAGCCTGAGGCCCTTTGTCTGATGCTCTTTATATGCTCTTTATATGCTGCATGGTGGTTCACCCCAAAGAGAAAGGGTACATCTTTCTCAAGTGCTGTGTATAAGAGCATCTCAAAGACCAGATGCTACTTCCAAAGACTGTGTTTGTGTGTAGCATCCAGATTTTTGTTACAAACAATTTGGACTTCATCCCAATACAAAAGAAGTGGGGGAGAAGTACATACTGTCTCAAACTTTGAAGTTAAATTTTCTTGTTCATATTTAGTAATGTGTTCCTGCATAGATACTATGGTGCATTTAATTTCCAGTCTGACTTCCTTCAAAGTCAGCACCTCACTCCTGACAGCAGCTACACAAGATCACTGCACTGCAAAGCTGTGCCAAGCATCAGGCTTACTTCAATACATGGCACATAAAATGCTACTGGCTTGGCAACAGAGATGACAACAGTCATTCTGTCTCTGTTAGAGGATATCTCCATACTCAGGCAGATGACAAAAAACTAGCACATATTCAAAGGTCCTTGAATATAACAAAAGTAACATTATTATTTACTTCAGCCTAAAAAACTTAGTCTATAAAAAACACTTCTTCCTCTTAAAAAAGCACTGAGTTTGCAGCTGTCAGAGTAAAAGCTTTATGCCATGAGCTCTGCAGGAAGGCGTTGCTTTATCCACCAGCTTGGGAGTGAAGTGGGATGTGATGGACAGTGCAGCCATGCAGAGAGTGCTGTAATAGGGTAACATAGAAAGAAAAGGACCCTGAGAATAAGTACAGCAAAGGGGCACATGTTAGGTCTCCTTGACATATTCTTGTGGTTTAACAGTAAGTGTTTTACTGTTCTCAACACTGTTTACAAACATTAACAATCTCCTTACAAATAACACAGAACTTACACACGGTACACACAGCAGTACACACAGATTTAGGAGAGGAAATGTATTAGTGTTAGATGCCAGGCCTTCAATGGATAGTGGATTTTCCAGCTCCAGCCCCAGATTACAGTGGTCTGCAAGAATGGCTCTGGAGAACACCTTCCAGTCTTGCTGTCCTGCTTGTTTTCCTTGCAGACTCCTCCATTTCAGGAAGATCCTCTTTGGGAAGCATTCACAGAATGCTTGTTTCCAATTTATTAATTAGAAGTAAATAACTGGGCAAAAGTGGAATATGCATATAAGCAAACACAATTAGAATAAAGTGTGGAAGTAGCAAATTCATCTAATGATCAGGTTGATTAAATTGCTTCAGATAAACCAACAATTCCTTATAAGCACTGTGCAATGGTTTAGGAAGTCTACAATCCCGTTTAGCTCTCAAGCTGGAAAATAACAGGGTTTTTATCGGCTCTCAGTGCCAAGTGACATATTTAAGTTCCAGCCAAATAGCTGGTACAGAGAGTGTCAATTGCTCCCAGGCTGAAACTAGTGTTGAGACTGCAGCTCTGCTGCCAGCTCCAAGAGTTTGTGCAGATTATTGGTCATCCAACACCAGCCAGCTCTTTCTCTCACTTCCCTCTCCCCCTCAAAACTTCCAACAATGGATTACAGTGGATTACATCAAAGATATTACAATATTTCAACATGACACAGCTTCTTAAATCTAATATTCAGAAGATTAATTCAATGAAATAGCATGATCTATCATGATTCAGCTGTAGCTAGTTTTAGCAAAAGTCCTTCGTTACTCACTGTGCTCTGGGAGTTTTTGCCCCACGTGTGCTAGCCAACAGCTTGCATTTTAAAAATGCAAGAATATTGAAGTAGAGGTATTCCTTAACTTACAAAGATGAGAAAATAAACATGCAAAAGTAGACAAAATCTGAGAGAAAGGTTAAGCCAGAAAAAAAATGCAACCTTTTTACCTAAAAACCTCGTCTTGGGAGCTCACTTTTTTCCTGTAGAAATGCCTGTCTCACGACAGAAATGGCCATGGGATATTTGTTTTGTGTCTGTGATCTTTGGACATTAATCTGTTTTTAGATTAGTAACACTTTGTTACTATCAAAATCCTTCCCCTTCTGAAACTGGGGTTTTAGCTGCTGTGCAAGGTGCAATTTCTGGAAGCATAAACCACATAGACCAGTGAACATAGCCATGCTGCAGAGAGCAGAATCCAGTGCTATCCTCTACATACTCTTGAGAACTGTGCTTTAGTTACACTAAACTCTCCAACAGCTAAAAGATGAGTTTATATGAAAGAATTAATGATATCCCATTTAACATGAACCTAGGAATCCAGAAGACAGTTACAGAATCTTGGCAAATCACACTAGATTAATGTATTTGAATTGGTGCCTAAAATGTTCAGATCAATGTCTTGGGTTTTTGGTCGACAGCTTTTTCCCCCTCAAACTGACAGAGGTCACAGTACACGCAGTTCATCATTTCAAGGCATAAGAATTAGGCTTTGACTAATTGGAAGATTTGCCTGTTATTTAAATGAAACTTGTTTGCAGTTTCATCATCCATGTGGAATCCAGAAAGGCATCAGACTATCCCATCAATTTAGTTAGCAAAGAATAAATGAATAAATAGGCTGACAATTTTCTCCCCTGGGACTTACGCTGTCACTACATTGTTTCTCCATTATTAATTACCTATGTAAAAATAATTCACTGTACAGCACTATATACTCTGTGCTGTAAATGACTGCATCAGGTGCCTTTCTGCTTGTCTTTCTCTGTGCATTCAATTCTCTTGGTGTCAGCAAGTGATGCTCAACCATGCATGCACTGAGGGAAGAAAGGGAAAATCAAGTTGCAGACATCAAAGGGTTACAGCCTACATTTTTTTGGATGTGTACAGTAATAGGGTTAGTTCTTTTCTATTTTGTATGAAAGACTCATTTACAGCTGCTGCTCTGCTTCAGAGGTTTGGATTCAGACTCTCCTGCAAGCAGTTTGTGTTCAAGGCAGAGATGTAATATGTTAGCAGATGTCACTGACAGGTCAAGGAGTTCTTCAAGTGTTGGAAGCCCACAGATCCCCTAATGAAAAGCGGCAGAAGAGAAGCCAAACACATTTCTTTGAGACAGACTTTTTTTCAAATATTTTACGAGTGTTTGCTTTGCATAAAAAAAAATCTTGACACAATTCAGTGGAGTAAAAACTTATGAATTTGTTTATTTTCAGTAAGCCAATACCCTGAAGATTTCTTTCACTTAACCAGTAAGAGAGAGAGAGGGAAGGAAAACGGCAGATGGGGGAATTCAGGACTTTCCTGTTATTAAACTTCAGATTTTCATCCACCCTTCACCTAAGTGCCAGAGGAACAGATAAATTCATCTCCATCCATTGCACAATCAGGTCTATCCCAAATCCTTTTCTTATGTATCATCTGAGTAATTTTTTTAGGGTCATTCAAATAATGTCACATTTCATTTGTCTCTTGCAGACTTTGTCATGTGCTTTTTATCTCCTCTGCTGCAGTATTATTAATCCTTTCAAACTTGCAAAAACTAAGTCAAAAAAGAAATTCAGTCTTCTCAGTCCTATGTCCCAAAGGGCTCTCATAATTTCAGTTCCAGTCCTATGTAATTTCAAAGCCACTCCACTGACTCTTCCAGGCAACAATTCCTTCACAGCCAAAATTTTTGAAAGGGTTCAGACATCCAGTCTCTTCGAAAATGCTACCAATAAGCCAGGAGAAACACTTTGAGTATTCTCATGAGGATGAGATAGGTTATTTTTTCTTATAGCCCTCTCCTGTATTCTGTAGAAGAATGGTGCTGTCTTTAAAGCACTCTTCAGACAAAGATGTGGCTTTGGGGAACATAGTAGTAAAAATTTGTGTTCCCATTGGGCTTTTTGTATAGCAGAGTGCACTTTTCAGCATCTTGTATATTATCTGCTCCCTGCATAAAGGAATTCTAAACTAAATTCCTTGCGGGACCTCCCTCCACATAATGCAAAACTTTAATTTGTGCCCTCTGCTTCTTGCATTTGACAGAGATTCAAACTGTCTTGTGACAACCATTCTTCCTATTCCCCCAAGATCTTCATGGAGCAAAATGATCTCACCTCTCAGTCTTCTCTTTCAACAGAGTACAGCCCTAATTTCTTTGGTATATTTGGGACAACTGGTTTCCCCCATCCCTGCATTATTCTGCTTGCTCTTGCTATATCTTTGTCTATCAATATAATAATTCCTTAGTCTCAGTTGATCAGGAATTAGGATGATAGTACAGGCATGGTCTGTGCAGTACTAAAGGGGGGTGATTTCTAGAAACTTAAACCCACTATGTAATAATTGCAAAGATCTCTATAAATTTCTACACATTTATGCACCAATTTTAATCTTTCAAATTTCTTCTGCTGCCCATGAACTGAATTTTCCTGAACTGCATTTCTGCATAATATGATATTTCAGAATCTGATCCTCTGTTCTGTCCAGCTCCTCATTACCTTAGTTTTATCTAGGTCATTCATCTTCCCATTCACACATGTAGTTTCTTTGTAGTGGCAGTGCTCCCTATTTCTGCATTATCTGCAAATATTTTTGCTTTATAGTATTTTCATCTTCCTTAGGCTTCAGATAAATAGTCTAAATAAGAGTTACAAATCTAATCCAGCTCTTGTCCATGTAATACTTTGCTCCTCCATTCAGGTCACACCAAAGCAGTACGATCTCTCTGTAGTCTCCAGTGAGGCCACCCCTTAATCCATTCAAGCACATCACCCCCTGTGCCATATTGCTGACCTCACACTTTAGCCTTTTTGCATTTGTTGCTGTTGAAAAAGCATAATGAAGCCTGCATAAATTATATCTCTGGCTGCCTCTTGCCAGTTCTTTGCACTCTTGCTTCAAAACAAAAATTATATCAGCTGGTTAAGACAGGATCATCTCCCTGTTAATCCATGTGCATCCCAATTGATCAAATAATATCTCAGTAAGGGACCCTGGATCCTACCTCTGATGAGTTTTAATAGCATTTTCTCCACCAGTGCTAGCCATATTGTCATCTGCTTCTTTCTGTCATCTTTGACATAGGAAAGAAATGGCTCAGCACTAAGCAATCTGTGGTACTTTAATACCTATTCTCAAAACAACACAGCATGAGGATTTCAGAAATATTCAGAACAATGACTTGACAATAAGAGATCCAGGGTACACATTACATGAATACCACTTTTCAAAATGACACAGCAGGAGGATTTCAGAAACACTTAGCTCCTCCTGCTCCTTGAAGATCAGTACAACATACCCTGTTGATAGAGCAAATCAGCCAAGAAGAGCTTCATGTAAAGGAACACTGATTTTTTGACAGTTTTTTTTGCACATAGACATCTCAGAAACTTTAAGCCTCCTGGAATGATTTGCCACTCATAAATTCCTATTTATAAAATCCTATAAGAAGCCTTTCCAGGTTTGCTACTTTTTTTCTTCTCCATGCTGAGAGCACGATCTCAAAGCACCCCTTATATGAGGATACTTTGAAATGGTAAGGGCTGTGGTACACATTGCTATATAGTACACGAAATGTCTTACAGTATGCAAAAAAAAGGTAAACCCACAAATCTCCCATTTCCATTCTGGAGGAAAACAGCGATGACAAACAAAACCTGTGGTGGTGATACTGTTTGGTCTTGTGGTACTGCTCATCTGCTATGTTGGCAGCCTGTCCCAGGAGAGCTCCCACAGTGCCAGGTAGAGCAGAGCTTGTCACCAGTTGTGGCAGAACTCATGCAGGCATGGGCTGGTTTCTGCTGCACCCTTCTGCCCCAGCTGCATAGGAAACTTGTGCACACTTCCAAATACACAGGGCTGCCATCTGCAGACGTGAGGGATGATGAGTCACTGTCCATCCTGACACAAGTCTTGGGGCAGTAAATTCCACCTTTGAGTTTAGCCTGGTTTCTTTGACCTCTGGGAAGAGAAGTTTGAGCAGTCTCAAAAACTCGAAAAGGTTTTTTCGGATTGTTGGAAAAGACATGAGTGACAGGGAGTTTCTACTCTCAGTTGTGATGTCCACATTCTCTTTACATGACCAGTGTTTCCCTCCAGCTGGGAGCTGGTCCTCCAGTCTGTTGAAAAAGTATGTGGTTTGCAGTAGCTTATAGTGAGCATTCTTCAAGAGTGTTTCATACTGAGCACAATACGGCTTTGATTGGCCTGCTCTTGCTTGACATCTTCTCTTCTTTTGCTGTACTGATCTCCAGGAGAGAGGAGTGTCAAAAAAAAAAAAAAAAAAGAAGAAAAAAAGAGCACTTCTGAGTAGGGTGATTTCTTTAGGCTAAATCCATTCAGGATGAGCCCCAGCACAACACGGTCTGATTAAAACTCCTTTAAAAGTATTGTGTGAAGTGACTAATTCAGAGAGCTTCACAATGTTTACAAAGCTGGGGTCCCATATCTGAAACATACCCCTACTTTTATCTATCACAGGGGCTTTTTGGCTCTGACTATTGCTTTCTCTGTGTAGGTTTTATATTTTCCTAGCACTAATGGCAGCTATGTCTGCACAGCTGTATTTAAAGTTGTATCAAAGATACCCAATAATGAGAGCACACTTACAGGGAATTTCAAAGTCATCTCTAAAATATAATTTGGGGCTGAAACTCAGCAAGCAGAATCTCATCCCAGAAGTGAATTCTTTTGTAACATTAAGGGGATTGGGGGTAAGGGGGAGAGGGAAGAGAGAAAATTGCTGTGAAGGTGAACAAAAAAGTGCTTTGTGGGGAAGTGAAGAGACTACCTTCAAAGAGCTTAGAATCCCAAATATTGAAGAGAATATGTGTGTAGACTTAAATCTGACAGGCAATTTTCCCTTTGAAAGCCAGTTCCTGCTTAAGTTCACATTGAGTGTCAAGTGTTTGCCCTTCAAATGAAGCCGAGTACTTATTTTCGAAGGCCTGCTCTTCACCACAAACACTAACTTTGCTCATAATTAGTTAATTGTGTGCAAACTCCATCTATTAAATAAACCCATAAGTGGGCTCTGAGCAGAAAGTCATATTCATTTTTCTCACTTCCCACTCTTTTGGAGAGCCCCTGCATGAGGCTGGAGTATCTGATTTATTCAGGAGTTCTGATCAAGGAGCTCATGCTGGAGCAGTGTGGACAATTAAGAAATACGAATCCCTTATCAGTTCTGATGGGGAAAAAATAAAAGGCATCACAATTCTTCTTCCTGGACTCCTTCTGATATTTCAAAGAGAGATTAATGACCCAGTACTCCTGCACACCAAAATACAACCCTAACAAGACCATGGTAATTACTGTGAGCCTGTGAGTCCCTTCCCTTACTTCTGAAACCACAGTTTGTCTGAGAAAAACAAACTGAAGAGCCCAAACCAGAATAACAATAAGCAGAAATGGAAATATGAAGAAGAAGCACCCCAGTAAAGCCACATCAGGACAAAATTAACAGATCCCTGTGGAGGACTTTTATACATGCCAGACTGACAGGCAAAAGAAGATGCAGAAGGGCTTAATCAGTTAACAACAGCAGCAGATGGCCAAATGGTGTTGGCCAAGAAGTCAATGAGACTACATTTCCCATATGGAGAGGTGTATGGAATCAGGTCTTCAGCAGGAAATACACTGGTACTTGGGAGGCAGGCAGCTGTGCCCAGCTGTGTCCACAGCAGGAGCATAGGAGCACCATTACCCATGCTGACCAAGAGCAGAACTTGCTGTAGTTCAGCAGAGCAATGATTTCACTGCCCTTTGCCCCCTGCAAGTGCCAGACATATTGCTACAGCTGTTCCACACACAAAGGCAAAACAGAGAAAAAAGTTCGTTTCCCAAAGAGGACCATTTTGCCTCAGCCGAATAAAAATAAAATGAGCCATTGTATGGACTTCCCATCTATATCACAAAACAGAGAGAAAACTCTTGGTGAGGACCATGCCAACCATCTCCAAGGCACTTCACACACTTTCAGTTCAGGATTAGAGCCACGTGCCACTGCTGCGATGGATGGCAGCACCTATGACTCCTGGCAGAGATCTCTCCACGAGAGGATGGACCAGGCAGCAAGTAAGCCCTGCCCCTTCTCCACAGAGCTGCACTCTCTGACAGCTGCCAAGACCCTTTCCGCACACAGGGAATTAAGTTTCACAGACGCCTGTGAGTTCAGTATTGCATCTATTCTGAGAAATTGATTATATCCAGGCCAAGGAGAGCAAGGCAAAAACACGCCTGGAGATCTGCCCAAGGTCACATCATTAATCTATTGGAGAGCTTGAAAGGGAGGAGAGATAGATCTGCTGGCTCCTACTCCTTTGATTAATAACCAAACCAACATGTCCCCTCTACGCCCTGGTGTAAATCCAAGTTAATTAAACCAACTTTGTGTGTGAACATTATTAAATCAGTTGAAACCTGGCTAATATCAGATTAACTTGCACTTGCAGATGCAGAGTCACCAGTCAAACTGCCATAACCTGTTTTGAAACAAAAATGCATGAATCTCCACAGTGGTCCCACCACTCCATCTGGTTTCGTGTTGAATGACCCCTCTGCAGACCAGTGCTTTGATAGTCCAGAGAAAGGCTGTGCATGGCACAAGGAAGGTAAGAAAAGAAGAGCCAGGCTATGCATAGAGATGTGGGACAGGAGGATGTAACTGGCAGCTCTAAATTTTCAGTTGAAAGCATTATCTCTGCAAAATATATAACATTGTAGCTGTAATTATTAGGAATCGGGATTATCTATTCAAACAGTTGAGTAGCCTGGAGAAGTAAGACGTGGAGAGAGACACAGCTGACCTAGCTGAGAAAAACAAACTATGGCTCTCATCAGCCCTTCTTTGCATCCAAAATAAAAGCCACAGATTTTGAGTTAAGAGCAGGCTAGAAAAAATTGCTCTGAGTGTTCAACCTTCTGCAAAGCTACTCGGCAGAGTCATGATTTGCATGTGATACAGAGTGTGTAAATACAGGTACCTGAATCTCACTATACCTCTGTGTTTGCTTTGTTTTATATTGCCTAAAACAACAAAAAAAAATAAATGCAACCAAGCTGCTTTTTACTCATTTCAAACAGTGCCATGTCATGGCAGCTGCTCAGTCTTGACCATCACCACTTAACTTTTGGGTCAATGTTTCCTGGCTATACTGATATGCCTTGTGGCTTAATTACAAAGGAAGCAGTGACTGCTTTAAAGAGAAGTTCATTTGAGGAATTCTGTGGTGAAAGGAGCCTGGCTTACAGAAGCACTTGAAAGGAAACACCAGGTGCCAAGTTCTTTGGTCTAGAGGCTGTATTTTCCTGGCTGTGGGCAAAACATAGAAGGGAAGCCAAGAGAAAAGTCACATCACTGCTCAGCATCATTCCTCGCTTTACAGTGAAGATCCTTGTGGGTGGAAATTAGGTTCCCATCAGAGAAAGGTATTGCCAGAATTAGCAGCAAAAAAGTCTGGTCTTGCCATCAGAGGTTCATTAGCATACACAGTGTCTCTGTAAGTGAGAATTGTGTCAGTCGCAGATGCTGTGCTCCATTGTCTTCAGCGCTGCTGTGCACAGGCAGAACAGTTCACACACCCTTACTCCGGGGTAATTCACACTCGGCTCATTGCAGTGATGTGGAGAGAAAGACCGGACAGAAAGACCAGAGAACAAGGGGTTGTGTAGGAAGAAAGTGCTAAAACTTTATGCAAATTATACTTTACAAGCGTGAAAAACAACTAGATGGAAGCAAAAATCAAGATAAATAGGGGGAGGAGAATGGTTAATTACCTTGCACTTTGCAAGGACCGTGTTAGCCTCAGATAGGCTCTCCTCAGTGTGGGATAGATAATTCCCAACAATATCACCACAGTGCTCTCAGAAAGATAACGCTGAAAAGGGAAACCAATTTTAAGGAAAACAATGTTATTTAAAAAGACAGAGATTTCACTGTACGGTCATTTTGAAGTGGGCAAATTAACAATTAAAAAGACTCTCATGTGCCATAATCTCTGATTGCTTTATTTTAATAGCTATCTCAGTAGAGAAGATTCTCTGCAGTAACTAGAGATCTCATTTCTGTTAATTTTGTGCAACTCTAAAGGAGTCACTGATGTTCATTTGTAACTTGCCACACACCCCCTCCCCCATCATTGCTTCTTCTAAGAATATGTCTCTAGAAAGCACACTGATTATCAGTGGAATTTCTCTACTTACTTTAAGCTTTTGCTGTCCAAACTATAACTGCTGACCAGTTAGAAAGTGGCCAAGAGAATGCATAACAAATATGACATCAGAAAACTTTTCTCAACTGTACTCCACACTGACTCACCACCTGGGCGCACCAAGAAAGACAAGAAATGCCTGCACAAATCTGCATCCAGACATCAGCTCTCAGGAGGACAAATTTCAGATTCTCTGACTCTCCAGTACAATATTATCTGAGGACCTTGATGCATTTTAATAAAAAAATCCTTTATGTGCTTACATATTGCTTAAGCTTAAAGGAGCAGAGAGGTGAAGTCAGACCTTTACAGGCACTAGCTGCTTCGGAGGACTCATGGGAATATAGACCTAAGTGTTTACTCATGTTCACACATGAAATCTGGGGTGGAATCAGAAATGGAACATCTCTTGCCAGAAGAGCACATTAACAGGTTAACATTAAAACATCCATCTTTTCTGATGGTGATACCAATTTCCACAAACCTTCTCCCATGAGAATGTTACAGCAGCAGACAGATATTGGGAACAAGCCTTTGCTTTGCGTCAAAAGCAGCCCATCTAAAAAAGATATGTATTTCTGAAGGGTTAAAAGGAGGGGGAACCCCACAGCCCCTAAAGTAAATACAGAAATCTACAGATACATATGCATTCACAGAACAGAATACTGCTCATTTATGAATTTGACCACTAGTGGCAAAGCCAACACAGAATCTGTTTAGAAACTAGTGGAAAGGTGGGTATGTGTCACATTCTGTTCAGAAATGGTCACTTTACCTCTGTAATGAGCTAAATACATTAATCAATAAAGGGTTAAAGGAATAACTGGACCATACAGCTTTCTAGGCTGGTTACATCTAACTCACACACATGATTTTGATTTGGGGGGACCTACGCTGGCTTCTTACTTTGAAAGCTGGCCTCACTGCTCTGGCTTCTGTTGTGCAGAATGCAAATTATCCTGCAGAAATGATACTGCAAGGCTCTAGGTATACCTGTGCTATGACTTGGGGGGCATGGGTTTCAGTGCTTTAGACATCGTTAGGGCAAGTTAAAGTTTTATCTGAAACTTTGTAACATGAAAAATTACTGTCTCCCTGGAAATAAATTATTTCTCATATATTTTTCATTTTATAATTTTTTGGAGTTGTCAAGTAAAACAATTTTTCACTTCTCCAGTTTTGGGACTTCTCTATTCCTTGTTCCTCTCCACTTTTTTTTCCATAGGAGCAAGGAAAATGGGCAGATAAAACTAACATTTAAAAATACTTAAGAAATGGTGAGAGAAATAACTAATGAATACCCAAAACTACAACAAACCAGTTAAAATTTTCTTTGTACATAATTTTAAGAAACTGGGTTTTTATATTTTTTAGTATTTATATTATACACATTGACTCTTTTTTGGCAGCTCTGATCACAGTATGCATTCTCCAGACTACAAAAGCATTAAACCAGTGTTTACTACAAAGCTTGTAACTGAGGACAGTTTCCTAGCAAACCCATTGAACAGACAGTTTCCTAGCAATCTCATTGAAAGAAATGTTTTTCACCATTCTGATCAAAAGGATGGAATCCATATGTCCACTGAAAATGTATATATCCTTACAAGCTCAAGAAAAATAAATCTATGTATATTTACTCTTTTTTTACCCTTTCATAATTTATTGTCAGAGAATTAGGAACAGCAGAAGAAATAAAATACAAAAAGCAGCTAAGGATCACAAAATATTTTACAGAAGTGGATTGGAATAATTTTATCCCCTTCTACAAATGAAGCTGTTGAAGCACAGACAAGAAAGGCAGTGCACTGGAGTCAGTGGCTGTCCATGTTTCTTAATTCCTGCCACTATTTGCCGTCCATTAAACCTCATCCGCAGACAGTGTTCAGGAGTGGATGGAAGAAGCATCCCCTGACATTCTCCCAGCTAGGCCAGAAATGAAAACAAGTTATGCCTCCTGGGAACTTGCTTGTACTGGAGAAAGCCTTTCTGAGTTGGAAGGAACAGAAATATGATTGGGATTTTCACCACAAACAAGAATAGCCAACAAATCTGACATTGTACCAGTCTTGGGTATGGCTTTTCTGGCCCTTGGAGCACAGGACAAGTCCCAGTGTCCATCTACCAAGACCTCAGTGCTGTAGTCAGTCCAAACAAGAGGAGACAGAGTTTTCCCTAAGATTTAGAAAACTGGCTGGCCTATAATCCAAATATTTTTTTTCTGAGAGACTTTGGTATGCTAATTCATTCCTTGCAGCTCCAATTCTACACCAAAAAGCTGTGGACAATAATCATTCTCCTAATAATGAAAAATAGTTTGCAATTTCCCCAGAATGAGCCCAGCAGGAGAGCCGGGTATTATTAGCACCACCTGTCAGGCTAACTTTATGTGCCTGCAAGTCCAAGAACAAGCAGTGATGCCAACACACTATCATTTTTCTAAAATGTGTGGCTCTGCAACTCTAGTGTGCTCCCCTGCTTAGAGGGAAATAACTTTGGAGAAATAAGTGTTCTGGCAAACAGGGGAGCATGCCTGAATTCATCACATCCTAGTAGCTAAGACACTTCCTGATATCCACTCTATTTATATTGCCTTAAGATACTCAAACTCATAGTATTACAGAATCACCTCTTCACAGGGGACATACAAATTACACTCAAAGGGAGAAGTCAGACTTGATGATCAGGTCATACAAAGGTTCTGAAGCACTTTTTCCACCTCATTCAGAAATCCAGATACAACAGCCAGCTCTCAAGGACATTGCTTGGCTTTGAGATATGCCCTGAAGAGCTGCAGTAGGTCCAGAAATCAATGAGTAGCTTGAACCGCATCGTAAACACACTGTAGGCTTTTTTCACCTGTGACAGCTATATTGAGGATAATTTCATATTACTTAAGTGCTTCAGAACAATCATGTGTGAGAGGATGTAATAATGTAAGAATTGTTTATACAAAACCACAGAGCCCTTTTCAGCATTGTAGGACACGTAACAAGTTTTGTTCTTTGCTGATGAGGAAAATGCTGCAAGCCAAGCAAAGCTGCAGTTCCTACAGCTACACTGTGTATGGGTATGCCAAGTAAACAGCACTGGTGGGAGTGATGGGTGGTTTCAGGAATGTGCAGCAATCTCCCACTTGAACTGGGCAGGAGGAAATTTTGGGTCATTCAGAGGAGGAGAGGAAAATGGGACACAGTGAAGAGCAGAGCAAGAAGACTTTACCCTGGTGTTTCCACCTTTCAAGTTCAACAGGGATTTCCCCTCTCTTCCCATGTGTAGGGGACCTTGGGAACCCAAGGCACAGCAGGCCACTTCAAGGCATGGCTCATGGAAAAATTCAGCTCCCTTGGAAAAGCCAGCAGGATCTGATTAACTGAACAAGAAGGGTGAAAGTGTATATGTCACCCGTCTTAACCTTGCTCTTGTATTTATATCTCCTACATGCATCTATCAGCAGGAAATCTCTTTTGCTACTGTAGAAAAGAAATTTCACTCTGCTTTGTGGTTTGTACAGCTTATAGTACAATGATCCTCCCTCAAATAACGACAAAAACTCTCCTAAACGATACTGCTGTGTGGGATCTGTGATGTAGGGATATATATGTCCATGATACTTGATGGGAAGAGATACATATTTTTATATTTGTAGGATTTATAAGGCACAATTTGAGAAGGATCTGTTTCTATCAGTTGTTACCAGTCATCGTCCTAAACACATAGAGAGTAAAAGCTGAACAGGATTCCAGTAAGGCCTACAGCCCACTCAAAGAATAGGTTTGCAAAGGATACCATTTCAAATTTTACTTTAAAAATCCTATTAATTTCTTTTTTTATAAAGAAATTTGTCTCCACTCTTAGCTCTAGGGCAATGGTTTTGTTTGAAAATTTGAAATTAAAGAGAGAATAACTAGATGAGGTGATGAAATTCATCAGATCACTCATTCAAGGTGTTTCTGTGGCAAAAACTACATCCCACCGTACCTCAATGCAGCATTGCACACTAACCTGACAAGTATATGGTGCACACAGCAGTCCCTTATTGCTCAATTTCATTTCCCTACAGTGTCTGGTTAGCAAGGAATAGCCAGGAGATGCCATCCGCCTTAACTAAGTGTAAGTCACAAAGCAAATTCTCCTCCCTTTATGTCTTGATTTTAAGGCAAACTCCTTCAACTCCAATCAAACTAACTGTTCACAAGACACTTTGAACCCCAGCATGTACTCCCAACACATGCTGAATAATGCCAGATTTTGCTCCCATAAACAAATCCCAAGAAGTGCCACTGTACTGTCTCCAGTCTTGTCTGGCAGTAGTCAGCCCAGGCAGGATCTGAGAGAGTCGTTTCACTTCACACGCAGCTCACAGTGAATGCCACCATCTGCTTTTAGGTGGTTAAACAACCTCTACATTGGGTCTGAAAATATCCATCAAATCCTGCAGCTTCTGACACGGGATAATTTCAGCTTTCTGCTACACCAGCCTTGGCCAAGTGTGATAGACTTGCTCTAGACTTAGATGAGTGGGAAAGGGAAGAAGTCTGATCTATGGTTTCCTTCAGAAGGGCTCAGGGCCAATGATCCTTCTGCGCTCCAGGCCCCATGCATCAACCTTCATCCCCTAAATTGCACCAACAGTGTAAGGCAGCACATGGTGACCTGGGCCATTCAGTTTACCCAAGTGTGCAAAAAAATGCAAAGAGCAAGGTGGGGCAGGGAATACTTTTAATCTACATCAGCTTTGTCTTCCAATTTTAGCCTATAGAGAAACAGATACAGAACAGCAGAGATATCCAAAATATTAATTCCTGCTATATCAAAAAATACAATACTGATGACAGTTGGTTATCATACACAAGAGCAAGAGATGATACAGACATAGTAACTCTGACATCATTTTTCAATACTACTGAAGAGTGAATTATGAAAAAAATGCCTGGGCATCATTATTCTCCAGATGAAAAAATCACATAATATGTCCAAAACTAGGCTACTACAGCAATCTTCAGACTTTTCAGATCAGATTTGTGGTTTATCTTCTAGCTTTTTTGCTGCAGACAGGTGACAAAAACTACACAATCATAGTTACAACCCAGATGTGGTTGTTTATGGTGTTTTCAGCAGATGCAAGGGTTACTTAAAGGCATCAGCTTTACCCCAGGAGAGCTGCAGAAATTAGGACTGGCTTCTTTGCAGGAATTTAGAGGGTATAAATATCCACAGGCAACAGGTATTTATTTCTACGCCTGCAGGTAAAAACAAGTGGTAATAGTAATTGCAAAGCAATACATTTCTAATTGCAATAGATCATACCCTTCAAGGCTAGACTTCAAGATTAGTTTCTGAGTCCTGAAGCATACTAAACAGTTCTTCTAGCAAGATGCAGTATGCTTTCAGCAACATAAAAGAAGGAAGTATACAGTACCTGGTTAGAAACACACACACATGGAAATGAGTTCAACACTTTCACAGACCAGCTATAGAGGTTTGCTCAGATAAAATCCATGCGAAGAAAAATGTTTTATTCGTTTTAAATGTTGCTGACTGTACAGCATTTCCCACTGTACCTCCATTTCATCACCAGACATGGGACAGAATTGGCCTCCTGGCACAATGGTGGACAGAGAAACAGCCACAGCACAGGAGCTGCCCTGCTCAGTCACCACACACAGACTGCTGACAGCTGTATGACAGCCAGAGCCCGCTGCCAGCACGAGCTCAGATCAGACTGCAAGGGCTCACTTGCTAAGCCAGGGCCACTTGTACTCTCCATGGACCATTCCTCGAAAAAAACCTAGACCTGAAGCATAATTATTAACTTGTGCAATCTGCTTTTGCGTTTTTGTAAAGGTTTTTAAATAAGTAGTCCTTTTCCGAATACCCCAGGAGAAAGACTCCTTAAGAATCTATTTATTTGTTCAGCTTTTTCCTACAATTGCATGCCTTATACACCTTACTAGGACTTTCACCAGGGCTATCATATGAGTTTCTCATTTAATTACTTCAAAGAGTTAAAAAACAAAATCCTCCTTCTCTTGTGTTTACATCCTCCCAAATTGTCCCTCATACAAGTGCTTATTAAGCCAGCTTAGCTAAAATATTTTTGTCCACTTTTGCTGCACTCCTTCAAACTTTTTTCTGAAGAACCCATTGTCTAGAAAACTGGGACCTTGTAGCAACAATTAACTATGAGAAAACCATGACTCATCGCCAAAATACTTTATTTTGAAGCACAGGCCTAGTACCACATTACCTCCTTGCATTCTGTAACCTCAGACTGGGCATCACATTTTGGGAAAGTCCTGAGGTACCAGGCATTTTTCAAGAGAATGAATGGTGAATCACAGCAACCTTAGGCAGAGCCAGAACACAGCTTAGCTGATAGGAGAAAATGAAAATCAACTGACCTGTAACTCCCAGGAAGCACTGACAGATGTGGACTCAAGAAAGAAGTAGGCAAAGACAGTAATAGAGACTAAAGTGTTTTTTCTGCCCTACTGGCTTCTGCCTTTGCCCTCTCCTGGCCATGCCCTGATACCTCATGTTCCACCCTCATGCTGACAGCTCACACTCCCTTGTTGCACACCATTGCAGCCCCTTGCTGCCTCCTCCGGCTCTAAAGGCAAGTTGAACCCAAACCCAAACAACTCTGCAAAAGAGTTTGTGTCAGGGTGTGCATGTGCACACATGCATGTGTTTGACATACCTTCCCACCTTGGATGCCTCTAACACAAGGCCAATCCCTGCTGCAGAACTCAAGGCACAGGGCATGTCCCTGCACAGGGGAGAGAGCCAGGCTAAACCATCCTGGTCCCTTACAACTACAAGAACAGGGCAGAGTATCTCCACGGAAAATGTTTCCATATTCAAGCATACACTTCTTAGAGGAAACACCATTTTCTATGGAAAGTAGACACCCATTGCAAATAATAAAGGGATACTTTAGCAAAAATCCATTTTTCTGTTACATGGCAGATTTTCATTCAGATCTTACTGACAAATCTCAGACCAGGCTTTCACTAAATCCTTCAGGTTGTATCTGTTTACTCCATGGAGTCAGTGTCAGTGCACCCTCACATCAACCATATTGCCCTTCTCTGGACCTGGCTCAGCTGTGTGCTCTGGCCAATGTACACGTAGGGCTTATCTGCAGCTTCCAGACTTCTCAGGGGAACTTTGATGGGGAAATAAGTGCTCTTTAGGTCACTGGTGACATCCAAAAATATGAAGGGGGAAAAACTGGAGGAAAAGGAGACACCAAAACCTTCAACATGTTGTGTTGGCCCAAGGCAAACAGGAGCCTCCTTTTTAATGCCATCTCTCACAGTTCCCTTCTGGACAAAATATCCAGTACACAGATGGATAAAGACATCATGCAATCATGGAGCAACTGGCTCACCAATGTGGCACAAAGGGTTGTGGTGAATGGGGTGACATCAGACTGGTGGCTTGTCACTAGTGATGCTCCACAAGGCTCCAATCACAGCCCTGTGTTCTTCAACATCTTCACAAACAACTTGAACACAAGACTGGGAGGGATACTCAGCAAGTTTGCAGATGATACAAAACTGGGAGGAGCTGCTGACTCCCTCAAGGGCAGGGAGGCCCTGCAGAGAGACCCCAACAAATTGAGGGCTGGGCAATCACCAACCATATGACGTTCAACAAAGGAAAGTGACACATTCTGCCTCTAGGTAGAACAACCCTGGATGTAGGGACAGACTGGGGAATGAGGGGCTGGAGAGCAGTGAACAAAGGGACATGGGGGTCCTGGTCAGGGACAAGCTGAACATGAGCTAGCAGTGCCCTGGCAGTCAGGAGGGCCAACCCTGTTCTGGGGGGCATCAGGCACAGGATCACCAGCTGGGCAAGGGAGAGGATTGAGCTCTGCTCTGAGCTGGGGCAGCCTCACCTCGAGTGTTGGGGACAGTTTTGGGTGCCACAATGTAAGTAAGAGGGGTATAAAGCTATTAGAGAGTGTCCAAAGGAGGGCCAAGAAGATGGTGAAGGGCATTGAGGAGAAGCCATATGAAGAGTGGCTGAGGTCACTTGGTCTGTTGAGCCTGGAGGAGACTGAGGGAATACTTCATTGCAGTCTACAACTTCCTCACAAGGGGAAGAGAAGGAGTGAGCACTGATGTCTCATGACCAGTGGCAGGACCCCAGGGAATGGTCTGAAGCTGTACCAGGGGAGGTTTAAGTTGGATATTAAAAACAGGTTCTTCACCCACAGGGTGTTTGTGCACTGGAACAGGCTCCCCAGGGAAGTAGTCACAACACCAGTCCTGATAGGGTTCAAGGAACATTTGGACAATGCTCTCAAGCACATGGTGTAACTCTTGGGGATGGTCCTGTGCAGGGCCAGGAGCTGGACTGTATGTTCCTTGTGGGTCCATTCTAACTCAGCATATTTTGTGATTCCTTCAGGAATTACCTGCACAACAAATGGCAGCAGATCCCAGCTTGGCCAGCATCCATTATCACCATGGGGCAGACATGTACTCCCTCCTTCTTCTCCTCCACATCCACTTGGGTAGAGGGCACTACTTTTTTCTCACTCACCATGGCAATTTGCCGATATTAAATTATACTCAGAAGGGCCTATAAAATACAAGCAAACCCAAATAAAAAACAGGTTGGAAATTTATCTTTAAAAAAAAAGGAAAGGAAACAAACAAACTACTATAAAGGCTACAGAATTAAAACAATGTCTTTTTGCAGGTTCATGCTGAGCTCTAGGTGCATACAACATTTCATGTAAATCAGATGTAATTTACTGTGTGATTTGTTTCTTCAATAAAAAGTGAGAATATGGAGAACAATAATTTTCCTACATTTTAGCTACACATTTCTCCATAAATAGTGTAACTATTATAATGACTTCTCACATGAGCTTGTAGAGTGATTGCCTCTGTGTGAAACACAGGCAGATCATTTCTTTATTGCCTCAGAGTTCAGTCATAAGGGTATGTGTGTATGTGCACAAATACACAAGCACATGTATACTAGAAATAGCACTATAGACAAGTACATGTACAGCCTGTGGAGTGTGCTGTATAATCTGTGTCCGTGTTTGTGTGTGTGTGTGCATCCATTTTGTTTCCATTCCTCCTCTTGTCCAGAACCACCATATTCCCTCATATAATGTGGCACTGAACCAGCTCCTGGTGACAAACATAGGGCTGCAGCTATCATGGACTTCCCAAAAGCAAAAACTTTTTCCCTGCAAATGAGAGAGATTTCATCAGTTGCTATGTGGGCACGTAAGAGTTGTCAGATACAAAATTCATCTGTAATTAGCAATACGTGGCAAGTAAATATAATGATGTTAACATAACATGCAGTGCTGTTACTAACCAAAGTCATTGTAAGGCATAATTCATTTCCCATTCCTCCTAATATCTCACACCACAAGAGGCAACAAAATGGTCAACAAGATGAGTCCTTCTGTTGAAAAAGGCTTGATTATCAGTCACTCCTTGAGGTATAAAAGAAGTTATGCACACATGACATATTGTCATAATGTCCCTTCCAAAGTGAAAAGCAAAGCATTCATTTTTTTCTCAAAAGCATTTTATTCAAATTACTGGTTTTTATTAAAAAAAAAAAATTAGGAAAAGTTAAATTGGGGCTTGAGATAAAGCAATTTTTGTGAAGAAACACGTGTGGGAATATTTCCAAGAAGAAACCTTGCCTACAATGTTGGAAAAACAGGTACAAAACAGAACAAGATGCAAGGTTCTGAAATGCAGAAGTTGCTTATTCCATCTTTAAAATGGACCTGGAAGTTTAGAGACACACTCACATATACACAAGGTGTATGAGTGACGATGAATTTTTATAATAAGCCTGCATGGAATATAGAAGTAAGAAAAATAGGTGGATAAATTACAGTGAGCTTTTGATATTATTATATATTAAAGTATTTTATTAGACATACTTCTATGGCACTTACTTAGAAAACCCAAATGGTTTGGGAGGGGGAAGTTATTTTGGTAAGGTAGAGCAGCTATTTTCCCAGCTGAATAGTAATGGGAGAATAATAAATTCTTGATTGCATTTTCTTGCTTTTTTGACATTGTGTTTTAGATTTGTCATTTGTATATATTAATACCTAATCAGCTTTGCAATAAATTCTGTTTGTGAAACCATTTCCTGATGGTCTTGATAGATTTGTACATAGAAACAGAAAGGCAGGCATCAATAAGACAGGCTTATTCAAGATGTAAAAATGAAAAACTTAATCAAAAATACTGGGTTTACTTGTAAGTTTAGCAAAAAAAATAGGATGAATTTTAAGTTAAACAAGGGACACGAAATGTAAAGCTCCCAACTAACATTTGCTCTGAAGTCAGTATTCCAGTATAATA
This sequence comes from Trochalopteron elliotii, assembly GCA_024734555.1. Taxonomy (NCBI): domain Eukaryota; kingdom Metazoa; phylum Chordata; class Aves; order Passeriformes; family Leiothrichidae; genus Trochalopteron; species Trochalopteron elliotii. The sequence goes on from JANPWX010000009.1 coordinate 2,808,671, forward strand.
AAAAAGAAAACGTGCTCAGGCAATGAAGAAATATCAATAATGGGATTTTCCATGTGGGAGAAATAAGATAATGTCAAAGAGTCACTGTTGTGCCAGGTCTGCTAAAACCTCATGCATCCTACTCATAGGTATGAGGCACACAGAAACAATGCTTGTATCTTTTCAATTATTAGAGTGACTTTTCCACCCCTTCACTCATCATAGTTCCAACAAGTAATGCAAGTTTGCCCCCCTGCCCAAGGATGTCCACTCTGGCCAAAATATTAATGATTTCAGACCTGCAGACATCTGATCTTCTCCACATCCCTACAAAATCATATTTCTTGAGAAAACCCATCCAGATAGAGTAAAGGCTTCAAGCCAAGGCATAAGAAAGTGATGTCTGCAGGAAGCCTAAATAAGTAGCTTCAAAAAGACATGTAACTTTTAACTGACTGAAGTAAAAGTGAATCTCATCCTAAATTCTCAGTCCCACACCAGGAAAAATCATGCAGCCCCTGGAGACCTATTAAAGTGCTATGGGGTCCTGAAAACCTGGTACCTTGGCATCTCCCACCAGGAGCTCATGGCTCCACGGTTCTCAAGGATGAGAAACCTGTCTGCCACTCCCCTATGCCAGGCAGGTCAGCACTCCTCCTCTGCTTTCTTATTCACCCAAACTCTTTTGAGCTCAGAAGCAGAGCCGGGGAACACCACTCTGGTTTGGGTCTGGGGTGAATGTGCAGAGCATGAGCCATTTTCCCCTTTGCAGCACTGCTCTGCCAACATGCTTGGTGTGATACCTCTCCAAGCAGGGCAAGCCTTTCACTGCCAGGAGCTGAGTCAGCTCTTCTATCATTCACACATTTTGCAAACAGATGAAGATTTTCTTCACTGTCTTTTCCATTTGAAATTTTTCACAAAATCATTTTTTATATGCAGTGCCTGTGAAAAGATTTTGTTGCATGCGTTGAAAATTTGGAGTTCCAGCTCTTGCAATGGCATATCCTGCACACTGCATTTTCCAAGCTTGATTGGAGCAGTATGACTGTGAATTGTATTGTCTTTGACAAGGGCCAAGTCAGAATCTGTTTCTGCCAATAATAGACAGTGTGAACTGGAAATTCACTACTTTGTTGGAACATTAATGCCAGCAAATTGGTTTTCAGGTGTATTGCTGGTTTTCAAACCCTCTGGTAATGAGAAACATATTAAACATCTAGACTGATTTATAGGAAACCAACCCAGAACAGGTGCTGCTTCCTCAGTCCAGGCTTATTTGCTAACAGAATATTAATAGAAATGTTTTATCCCAAACTTGAACATCATATATGACAGGATCTCAGCCCATCTCTCTATACACAAATGGTTTTTCTTATGAAGCAATTTCTAGGTTTCAGGCTAAACTCTTTGTTTTCTGGAAGGAAAAAAAAAATCAATTTGGGGGTTCCAATAGCTAGTAGACATTTTTATGATAGCTACAATGCAAGTATGTATTCAGAGAGATTTTTCAACACTACTGGAGTAGCAGTAAACAACTTCTTTACTGCCTGATAATGCAGAGATGCTTACTTTCATCAAAATAAATCTTGAACAGGTTTCAGTACTCCTCTGAAATGAGAGGTTCAGGGACTGGGATAGGAAGACCTTGGAAGGGAATGATACTTTATTGATTTACTTAGGTAACTATTTTCTTGGCAGTACTTAGCATGGGTGCAAAACACCTATTATGTGCTGACTGTAATTTTTTATAGCCTTCATTTAAAATGATGAAGTAGTTATTCCATGCTTGGTAAGACTTTGTATGTTTTGCAAGACACAAGCCTGCTTTCCAAAGTCTGCACAAGCCCTGTGAGCATTCAGCCACAGATTTTCTGCTGTCTTTCAAAATGCCTCATGTTTGAGGTTTTATCTCTACATACCTCAAAAAGCACCTAACCCATTTGTTTGTCCACATGAAAAGATGTCTCCATTCCACTCACGACATTTATAATTAAGAGAAACAATATATCCTCTGTGTTATAGTCAGTACAAAACAAATTCCTCCATTTTCCTTCACACAGTTGATACAGGCTCCACTTATTCCCTTTATAAATCACAATAAATCACAAAGAAGGCATTTGGGAAGTGGCCTGTTTGGAGTAGACATCAAAAAGCCCTCTTCACCTTCTTTTTTCTCAAGGAATTACCCAGAAGGAAAAACTAGCATATATCCACGGAGTAAAAAAAGCTTGGAAATTACCAATTTTAATTTTGCAGAAGGTCTGTCAGAGCTTCTTTAAATAATTAATTCTTGTGCCCCAAAAACCTGTGTCACTATACCGCATAGACACCTTTCAGACAGGTATCCTTCTCTGTGCTGCTTCCCTGACTCCCTGTTGGAAAGGAACAGGATTACCAAGGGAGCAAACTGTTAACCTACTGTAAAGTTACCGTCCTGGCTGATCTGTGTGATAAGCTGAATCCAGCCCCTGCAAGTCCTTTCCATTGGTACAAAAGGAGCATCATTTGCACAAAAGGAGAACGATGAGCTGTCACCTCCTGGAGATCAGGGCAGTCTCAGATCATGCCACAGGACCAAGAGGAAACCAGGATACGTTTTTCATTTCCCAGGACTTTGAACTCTTCCCCTGCCAGTACCAGAATGATGCTGTTGTACAAGTGAAGTAAAAAAAATCCAAGGGATACAAAGATCCCTCCCTTGTAAAAAAGGGCCCATCACCTTACCTCTGGCGTCTGAAGTCCAGGATCAACATGTAAAGCTTAAAAGCATTCCTTATTGTCACCAGCTAAAGAAGTAAGACAGATGTTCACCAGCACAAGGACATCACTTTCGCCCCCTCAATACTGTTGAGAGGGGTACCCAGAAATTCCTGGCTGTTCCAGGTAAGAGCTCTTTGTCTGGACCTGACCAAACTTCAGCTAAGGTCAGTCAGGACTGGGATCTTTTTGCACTGTCTCTCTGTCTTTGACCACCGATTCCACCATGAAGATGAGAAAGATTTTGAAGAACCTGCTGCATCTCCACTAAAGATTCTGAAGAGGTCATGGATTAGCTTTGGTCATCACTGTTGGCTCTATGAGTGCATACATTTTTTGTTTGCTTTCCTGAAAACAGAAAAAGGGGAAATCAACATATCGATTAAACATTTGGCTGGAAAATAGCATCAAGATGAAATTTTGCTCTCTGGTTTGCTCTGCAGCTAACTGGAGTCCACTTATGGTGAGATCAGGCAAAATACAAGACCCCTAATAGCAGGTCAGGTGAGATGTTACTCAGTAAGCATTGTACACTGCAAGTCTTACACAGAAAGATTAAATACTTGATTAACTGATTCTGGAAACCTGGCACACTGCAAAATTAAAATTAACATATACCCTACAAACCCCAGAAATTACAATGTACTTAAACCAGGGGTTTTTTTTTAATTATAACTGTAAAAAAATAATTTGAGAGTATAATCATTATGAAGAAGATGACAGAATTATTAGCAAGCCAGCAAAAAGAGAATTAGTTGGTAGATACCATCGTTACATACTCAGATGCTAGTAGTGGCTTCTTGAAATTACAGCTGACAGCACAATGTTGAAGCTGGTGCTGTGGATAAATGTAAGTACCAATGCACAGAGAAGTTTTCCTACAGGCTCACTTCATACTTCTGTTAAACCATGACAGTCTGCCTACCAAAAGTGCACAGCTTTGGGCCACAAAGTGGTGGGTGAGGCTGCCTCAAATCAGCCAGCTGTCCAGCCTTGCTCTCTGGGGAGAAGGAGAACTCACATGGACAAATTTTGTGGCACTGCAGTGGTAATGGACAGATTTGCTTTTTCTGTTCAAAGCACAGATTTGGGGCTTTCATGTCCTCTGAACCCACTCAGCTATGTGAAGTGTCTGAAACCTTTCCCTCTTGCTCATCTGTGCGAGGATACAGAGAGCCAAAACCCTGCCATTCCCCAGGGTGACTGGACTCAGCATGACACCTCGAGACCTGGAAGTCATATATTCCTCCTGCAGGGATTATCTGCCCTCATGTAGTTAACGAGTTAATACTAACCATATGGTTGATTACAGCAATTATTGCAAACACAATGTCTAATGAAGGCAAAAGTATGGTAAAATAATTAGACTTAATTATGACATTCACATTTGAAATTATGTGTCACTTACCCTGCATGAAAGATGAAAAATTCCTCCTGAAATGGAGTAAATTTAAGCTTCCTCTGCATTCCCAAAGCCAGGATTCCTGCAGCGTTGGAGGAAACAGGGGGATGTGTTTTGAAATCCTAAAAGTGGAGACTACTTTAGGCACCCAGGTTGTTTTTTTTTGGCCCATCCACAGCCTTTTGTTTTTGTGGGTAAATTTCCCTCTTCCACTCAGTGTTCTCCCAATTGGGCAGGAAGCTTCAGAGGGGTCAGAAAGGCAATAAGGATCCTGGAAAAATTTCCGAGATCCTCCAGTCTCCATTATTTCACACATTTGAACACAGTTCCTCACACCAGCATAGCTCAGGAGGGTCTCCTTGGTCTTCCTTCTAACAGCAAGCATGACCCAGAGTTTTCCAAGGGCAGTCCCATCTTCCACTACATGAAGACCTCTTCCTTCTCCTCTGCTTCCCTAAGCAGTATCCTGTGGCCCAAGTCAATTTTAATTTACAAATAGCAGTCTCATTTTGGAAGTTTGTAACACATACTCACACATAAAATATTGGCTGCAGTGGGAGAGGGGAATTTCGGGTTGGTGCATTTGTCACAGTGCTCAAAATTCCGGCTGTATCGATTTGCTCAATTCATTTTGCAGTGCTATTTTCATTAGCTAATCCTGGGGAGTTCGCTGCCCTGTATCTATTAAGTACACACTCACACACACACACATTCAGAGTGGGGGAGGACAGCTTTCATTAAAAAGTACCACAAACGGGAAGGTATCCAAGTCACTTCCAATACATTATATTAGCTCAACTGGAGGTTTTCCTTCGAGTTCACAGAGTTCATGGTTAAAGCTTTTCTTTTGATGGCCTGAGTCATGCACTTCAGAATGTGCTTCATGATCACTGCCTGCTAGCTGGGAAATATTTATGCTATGTGGCTTAAACTTCAGCATGAAAATTATTTTGACAAAATACACAGTAAGAGCACTTGGTCTGCTTTTCTTCATGTCAATATGAAAGTGCTTTTCATGCAGCCTCTTACTTTATTCACTGTAACAGCTCAATGGGAACCTGCAAGATTAATCAAGAACCTGTGTATGAATGGATGCTCTTCACATAACCTGAAGCCATTTTTTCCGCATAAAGTCACCCATCATAATTTACGAATGGTTGCTGCAGTGTTTTGTTATCCCTGGGAACATGTGCAGGCACATGGCACATTTTAGGAATGAAAATAATCTAATTTGAAACCAAAATGGCTTGGTGCATACCTAGCATGCTCTGGAGCACATTTCTGCAGTGCTTACCCACCACTCTCCCTTACCACAAGCAACACTGACAGCTTGCAAAGCACTTGGTCTGCTACAACACCAGCAGCAAAAACTGAACTTTAGGCAACCACGTCCAGCCCACCCACAAACTCTCTGGCCAGCACCAGTTTGTTTTCCCCCCATGCCCTGCCCATGCTCTGGATCCCTCCTTGCCTGAGCCCAGCCAGGGAAGCACAGCCACAGCACCTTTCCAGGGCTGTTGGTGTGTCTCATGCCTGGTAACTCTCACTGGGGAGAAAAAGCAGACAGGATTGGAAACTACAGCAAGATAGATATAAACCAATGGGACCCATCCTCCACTGCAAAGTAAAGTCCAGGCAGCAGTCAGTGCTACCAGTGAATCATGTAATGACAGTGTCCAGAGGAAAACTTGCCAGTTGTTCCATGTAACAAATCACACCCCCTGGAAACTCCTTGCATTCCTGAAAGGTGAAACAGCTTTCTCTTTCTAGGTGACCTCAACTGAAAAAATCATTGCTTCAAGAAAGGTGCAATGACAAACCATGGCATTTTCAAGTGCTGCTCAGGCAGCTGAAGTACAGGAAACATCTGCTTATAGGATCTGTGTTACTATAGTTGGGGTCAGTACACAAAATTGTCACTGTAAAGGAACAGTATTTTCCAGCAAGTCACAGGCAGGAGTGCTCTGGTTTTGCTATTTTGTTGTGGAGGGTTTTGTTTGTTTTGGTTTTTTTGTTGGGGGTTTTTTGTTGTCGTTGTTGTTGTTGTTGGGTTGGGTTGGGTTGGTTTGGTTTGGGGTTTCCTATTTCTTTTATTTGGGTTTTTTGTTGGGTTTTTTAATATTTACTCCGTATATAGAAAAATAAGGTACAGTCGACTCATAATACTCACTGGGAAATGCAGACTTTTTATTCATTCATAGTATTTGGAAAGATTCTTCATTCTTACAAAATCTACATTTACCTAGAGTAGTTTTCAGACCATTCATAGTTATCTGAGGTTGGTGTCTCAGAAAACTGCTACAGGGCAGGGAAGGAATGAAGATGCATAGGCTCCCTAACAGCCAAGATTCTGAATTACATCACTGTTCCATAAATACATTCATTTTATTCATGTTCATTCCTGAAAGAATTTACTGCACCGAGGATGTCATCTAGACTATGTATCTTAGAATTGATCATTTCCCCAATTAAGCTGTTCAGGCCTCAGACTTAAAGAGCTGTCACAGCTGCTGGAAGATGATTTATCTCCTGATGATGGGCAGAGCTCCTGACCAAAAATTATTAATGACAGAGCTTCTTTTTTTGAAATAACCTTAACCCAGCATATATCTTCTTAGTCACATTAATATCTGAACACATTCCCCCAATACTTAGCCAGGTATTAAATGGATGTAAAATCCTAAACCTTAGTCTTTTAATACAGAGCCTTTCAAATGAAGAATAAGAGATTAATCCAGCCCTATTCTGTGCCAGGCTGTACTGCAACTGCTGCTGTTTCATGGCTAATGCAGGCTCTGAGCAGTGCTTTGCTTTACATCACTCTGCTGACTTCCACAGTGGAACTTCCCCAGGCTGGTCTAGCAAAAGGCTCCCCACAACAGAAAAAGGCACAAAGATGAAACATGATATATATTTGTTCATCGGTTCAGGTCAATTATTTTTGTCTTCTCTATAATTAATCTCTCAATTGTTAAGTCTCCTCTAGGGCTCAACACCACTCCCACTGAAGTTATTGAAGAGTTATGCCATAGGCTTCAAGAGGCAAGAAACAGGCCCTTCATCAGCATGGGTTTGTGACCACTGCTACAGCAGTAGGGGCCCATTGCTGCCCTGGATGAGATGACTTTATGACATTTAATAGCTTAGCAAATTTTAGCATAAAATTAATTGAAGGGACATTGTTTGTGGGGATATATACTGTATACCTATCGTATAAAAAATACGGCTCAGGTCTGTGCAAGGGCTTGAACAGCAGCATCCTGATATGGTTGAGTTCTCCTGTACTGTGAATGCATAAAAGGATACAGGCACAAACTCAACCCAAATTTTCCCTATTTTTAACGGCCATAAAATAGTTTGCACCTCAAAAACCTCCCTCACAAATGCCAGTGAGCATGAGATAATTCATACACTCAGCTGAGCAGTTCTACCATATTCCAGATATATGTAAAAACTTCCATTTAAACTTTTGTTTTAATTAGTTCAAGAATTCATCCAAATGTTTAAAAGTTTTAAACAGCTATGTGTCTTTCTTATTATTCAGTTCCCTTATTATTCATTTTCAAAGGGCCCTCTGACACCTATCAAATCTGATAGACGGAGCAGTGATTTCTCTCAGGCGAGTGTAAATCTTACACCGCTTCCCACATGATATTACCTTCCACATGTCTGATGGCTCTGGAAACAAGTAATCAAATTAATAGGACTATTTAACTTTCATTCATATCTTAGCTGCCACCATAAATTTTCAACCATCAGAAGACAGTAAAATGTTAGTTTTGCTTTATTTGGAGAAGATATTCATTTTCACAACTTCTGCCTTATTAAACCTAGCAGCTTATTTCCTGGGTAAGACAGTATGATTCACACTGACAGCAGTTTCAATAACCACTCCAAAGTTTTGCTATTTACATTCAGTTTTTTGAACAGGTCATCTTGCCAGCATTAAAAGTTTATGATGATTTAATAGGGAGACTGTAAATATAATCTACCTTGGTCTGAAAACTTCAGTAGTTAAAAAAATTCAGTGGGAACCAATTTCAGCAACACAATTCCTCAGCTGACCCACTGATCTCCTCTTTGGCAATATGCATTCCTGGGAACATATGAAAACTGTCCTCGGCTCACTGTGCTGGCTTCTCACTGCCTACCGCAGCAGCTTCAATACGTTGTTATTCCTCTGTAAAATGCCCAGTGTAGTCTCAGCCCAGGAAATATAATGGATCATGGCACTTTTTGGGAACCCGTTTTGCTCGGCTGTGGCTCAATGGAAATAGCACAGACACCTGCTGGTCCAGGGCCAAGGAATTGAGGGCATGATGAGGGCAATGCAAAAGTCGTCAACTATATAAATGTATGAGTTTTTACTACTCAGACAAGGTGTACTAACAGCCTGCCTGTGTGCTCTGAGCACATCTCAATTGCAGACTGAAAGTTCTTAATTTAAATCACCATGAATCATACCATGTTTTCCCTACTGCCCATTCCTTGGAAAGAGTAGGTTTTCAAAGCACCGATTGCCAATATCAGCTCTTTGCACATTTCAGTAAAATAATATTATGCATTTTCCCCTTCAGCCTCCATCCACACATGCAAACCTTTCACATAAGAAGTGCAGAAGAATGTGTGTGAGAGTTGCTATCAACATCTGAGTGGACAGCAACTGAAGACCACAGTGGTTCTGTGTGACACGCACAGCAGCATGAACAAAACAGCACCTCACCAGTTTTAAGCAAACATCTCAAAAAATTGAAGCAGGTATTAGTTTTAGGAAGAAACTACACAATGACTAAATAGATCAAAACTCACTGATCAGAACTGAAAACTGCTTGAGCTGTTCTGCATTCTATTGTAATAAACTGTTTGCAAAAAGATTGTGACATGATAGCTTGGCATTTGTGACTTAAAACTACATTGGACATTTGGTTTATGATATAGCAATTCAAGCTTGGTTGGCTAACCATTATCATCTTACTTCTTTCAGAATTACTGCTTACCAGGCTTCTTCTTCCTCTTGAAGATATGTGTTTCAGATTATCTTTCTCAGATTTATTACTCTGCAGTTTTCCAGGATGAATCTCAGTTTCTATAAAAATGCCTGCCTACCTTTATAATCTCTTTAGGTCTCTTTTTATTATCTCATTTTCTCTCCAGTCCTCCTAATTCAATATCCTCTGAATTTTGTAATCACATTCTTCTCACCTTTTTCTTTTAGATCATTAATGATGGTATTTAATACAACCTCCCTTGCACCACTCCTAAAGTACTGCATGATTATTATAATTCTTAGCTTTTAAAAAGCACAATCTATCCATAACTCAAAAAGCATTTCATATGTCAGGAAATTGCTGTTAGCCCATATTACAACCAAAGATGCAAACCATGCAGGTGTTCACGAAAGCTACTTTCTCTATGTTTCATCTACAAGCAAAGGACAAAGATACAAACTCCTCTGAAGCCTGTTTTGGAGTGGCTAAATAAACTTTCTCCTTTGAACACCCCTTTAGAGGATCCCAACACCTCTGCACGTAAGATGAAACAAGCAGTGAGATAATATTGCCAATAGCTTTCTAAAAAAAAAATCCCAAAAAAGTAAAGAAAAAAAAGGAAAAAAAAAGAAAAAGAAAAAATTAAGAGATCCAAAAATCCAACAGTCACTGTTGCTTTCTGCTGCTATTTCACAGTTTGGCCATAGCCTTTGGATTATCACTGTCCAATGGTGGGATTATTGACTGTCCAGTGTTAAGGGCAGTCTTAGGGGCAGCTGTGATATATTACAGATATTTTTCAAAAGTGGAAGGAGTTTTGTCTCAATTTCACTGGCCAAATTTCTCTCTGAATAATTAGATTCTGAATTCCTAAAGCATCAAGGGTTTTATTTGGGTAGGATATTAGCTTCTTGTGATAAAATTACAATGTAATTTTTTTTTTCACCATTAGGCAGCTGCCTTTATCCACCTGAAAGCTCTATGTTGCTGATTGATGAAATAAATTATTACCTCATACTCCTATCACCATATTTATAGAGATGGTGTCAATGCTACTGACAGCAAGACCATAAGATCATTTTGTCATTTACTTCATTTCACATGACCCATGCCTATAGCCTCCTTGTCAGGAAGTTACTCTGCCACCCCAAGCCTACAAGGAGTTGCAAACATGCAGGGACTCCTGCACGTTTAGCAGAACACTCTGTGCAAACACATTAAGATTAGATGAAGGAGTTTTAGTTCCCTGCTATGTTTTAATTAGGTAAAAATCTGCAGGGAACAAAGCTGAGCAGAAACCTTTCTCATGGCAGAGCGGTGGCTAGACCACAGGCTCCCTACACCTCTTTCATTCTGTAAAAACCTAGACAACCAGTTCCCACTTGCTAGAGTACAACATGGGACATGAGGATTATCCATCACAATTCAAACGCAATTCTCTGATAATGGTAACTGTGTTCCACTGTTAGAAGTGATAGACTTACATAATTAGCTGCAAGTGCTATTTCTGTGTGTGTAAAATCTTTTAATTATTTCCTTTTTAATTATTTTAAATTACCTAATAACTCTTTGGCAGAGAGGGATGTATGGGAGGGAGGTAGTGCAAAGCCCGCCATCATTATGAAGACTTTTCAAGAGCTCCATTATGTGCTGTGAGCATCTGACTCTTTGTAGCATGAGTCACCCACAAAGTCTTGAGCCATCAAGTAATTAAGGTTCCTTAATACAGAGTGGGAGGGGAGGAAGTAATACCATTTGTCGTTATGATCAGTCACATTCCTACAAGTATATATCATAACTGTTTTATAAATGGATTATTAGCAAATCAGATTACAGCACTAATTATTTCTTTCAGCATTTCCTTTGCCCATGTGGTGTGGATTCATCCACTCTCCAGTTATTACTACTCTTCCATCTGCTTTTTTCCCCCCTTTGCTATCTCACACACATACACAATCACTTATGTAAACTCACCCAGGACAGGAAGAACCCAACAATAACTGTTATTAGCACTTAAAAGAAAAAAATATTGCTAGTTCTCATTGGAAATCTTTCTGAATGGATACCTGCATGGCAACCTCAGCACAACATGATGGTTGTAGCCCAGTTTGGAGCAGAACTGTGAAAGAGGAATTCATAACACAAAGCCATCTCCACGCTGGCAAGCAATCTCAGAAGAAAAGACAAGAATTGGCAGGCCTGAAAAGAAAACCACCTTTCTCACCTTTACTGGAAAAAACAGGTCTGTTAGGTAAGACATGTTAGATAACATTTTTTTTTTCCTTTTTAATGAAGACTAAGCCCAAGAGAGCTAGAATGTTCTGGGAAAAAAATCAAGGACAGGACGAAGTTAAAAAAGAGCTGATGAAAGGAGCAAAGTGGAGGGGTAGGAATTAAACTAAAGGAAAACATAGGTGGAATCATAGGTCGTATTTGCTACATACACTCAATGAAATCTGCTATAGTTTTAAAGAGCTCACACAGGATTTAGCAGCCCCAAGATAGTGTAATCATTGTGCCAGCTGTAAGTTTTCACAAAAAGAACAGAGATTCAGATGTTTCTGTTTTGCTGTTTTGCCTACCCTACAAAATTCATTACAATCATCAAGTCAAAGCCTGAAATGTTACACAATATGAAAAGTAAGGCAAAGCTGCTCCCTTACTCGGCAGGGTAAAATACAACTCCTGCCACAGATTTACTAGAGTAAAGGAAAGATTTCAGGGTAAAAAATAATGGCTTGTGAGACCACAGATCTTCTGTCAATTCTCCAGTCCTGCTTTTTCCATTTCCAGAAGAAGAAAGAGTCTTGTGCGCAGTCTTTGCACAAATTACTTTGCCGGGCCATAAGATGGGATTAACATTACTCAAAATGTTTGTTAGGAATGGATAAAGAGTGTTAAAAACGCAGAGTTTAGGCTAAGTGATAATGACAAATTTGCAGTGGACTTCTCCTTAATATCTGCTTAATCTCTCGTGTAGTCAGGGTGTGCACAACCAATCCCCTTGTTGAGGCTGTCCCTTGACCAACACAACTCCTCTCCCCACTGCTACCAAAACACTGCTACTGTTGGATCTGCTCTCCTACATATCATACTCAGCTCAATGATAATATATGTACATCAAGGCAAAATACAGCTTTGCACCCTGTGCTGGTTTGGGCTGGGGTAGCCCCACCTAGCGTGGGGCTGTGTTGTGCATTTGTGCTGAGCACAGAGTTGATAAAACAGAGATGTTTTTGTTATTGCTGAGCAGGGCTTGCACAGAGTCAAGGCCTTTTCTGCTTTTTATACAGACAGGTTGGCAATGTGTGGGAGGTTGGGAGAAGACACAACCTGGACAGCTGACACCAACCAACCAAAGGGATATTCCATATCACATGACATCATGCTCACTTATGTAAAGCAAGGAGAAAAACGAGAAAGGGGGGGGATGTTAGTACTTATGACACTTGTCCTCCAAATAACCATTGCACATGCTGGAGCCCTGCTTTCCTGGAGTTGACTAAACCTTGTTTTGCTTTGCTTACAAGCACAGCTTTTGCTTTACCTGTTAAACTGTCTTTATCACAACCCACAAGTTTTCTGGCCTTTAGTCTTTTGAATCTCCCCCCACTTCCACTGGTGGTGGAGTAAACAAGTGGCTGTGTCAGCCTGGAATTTGTTTGATGGCTGGGGTTAAACCATGACACACCCTTAGCTAGAGCTACCACCTACATTTCAAGGCATAGTGATATAGCATCAACAGACAGAAAGGCACCAAAGGGGGAACATACCCACATATCCAGAAGTACTATTTGTATGCCTGCATCCCCAGAATGGACAAAGTTATCCATGTTCAGCTCCACCATCTGCACTGCAGGTGAGGGGAATGAAAGCCTGGCATAGTCTGATGCACCAACCCCAGCCACAAGCGAAGAACCGTAGATTTCACAAAAATTCCTTGGCATGTGTCCCAGCAGCTTTCAGGGCTCTCTGTGAGGGGCACACTGCAGGAGGGTGCTTGAATTTTTGCTTATGTTCTTGAGAAGAGGGTCTTTGGCCGAATGGATTCACAAGTATCAGCATTCCACATTCACCTCCTCATAAGAATGAGACTCAGAAGTGTAATTACCTTTCCTTTTCTCCAATCCCAGTTAACCTGAACATGATGGCTGAATTTCTGCTGGCTGAGAAGCATGGGTTCATCCAGAAATATTTCCCACAACACTGGCTCCATCCCTCAGGAGGGCTTGATTCTGTTTAAATATTGCTATGGTACCATTTTAATCAGTAATTACAGACAAAGCAGAGTCATAAACTCCCTCTAAAGTGAGTCCTCCTCACTGGTACTGAAACAATAGCATACGCCTATGGTTGGGCAAATGTCTCAACTCTACTCTCTCTAAGGTGCTACTTCACAACATTAAACCTATAAAACTCAATCATACTCTAGCCTGGGAGAAAAATTCAGTGAAAACTCTAGAGGAGTCAATTTATTTGGAAGTTAACCAGACATATTTCAATCTCGATTGGACATCTAGAGACACAACATAAATTTTTATATAGGTTATTTGATTCTCACACCTCATAAATTAAATAGAATGATCTCTGATATATCTAATGCCTGGTGGTAAAACTGTGGAAGGATGGATTTCTGGTACATTTGTTTCCAGTGCCCTGCAGTTAGGTCCTTCTGGGCATCAGTTAAGGTTAATGTGAAATGAGGGGCAGTGACAGGAGACAGTTTTAAGTCCTGACCAATTTGCAAAGGAAAGTCAGCTTGCTGGGGCCAGCCTAACAGACACTCTGCATAGGACAAAGCTAACAGTGAGTTAGGTATTGTTGCCAGGTTCTGCTCAAAATTGCTGCAAAACCATAGAAATCTGGGGCATTGCCTGGCAAGTTGAAAGCATACACTCCAGAAAAAAATTGTTTTCATAACACAGCTGGATGACTAATTTATTAGGTTCATTTATCCCATCAAAAGTCACTCACAACTTTCCCTGTATTTGCCATTTGAGTGAGTCAATAATGAAGTTTGATTTAAGCTGCAACCAGTATGAAAATCCAATTAAATTGCATCTTGCAAATGTCTCAATTGAATATAGAGTGGGGTAGACATCTAAATCCCATGGTGGGTTCTTGTGTCTTTGACTGAACAAAGCAGATATGAAGTAACACAGCATGTTACAATTCATAAATTGACCCACACTAACTAGCTGCATGATTCATCCAGTCAGGAAGAGAAATAATGCCTCTTGTGGGCTTGTGGTCCACAGCTAGACACAGCCTATATGTGTAGCACTAACTGTGCAAATACACTCTTTGCGTCTCCAACTGTCCTGGTAAAGATTACTTTTAGTAAAACTCAAGATAAAACACTGCTTTTTATAACTCCCCAAGTAAAACTCACATGCTCCCAGGAAACAAAAACCATCAAGTGAAAATTCAATACCTGTTACACAACAGCAGTGACATTACAGGGGAAGTTACACTACAATCAGAATTGGCATGTGTCTCACATACAATAACAAGGCTCAGAGCTGTCAGCAGCCATTCAAGTTGTACTTATTACCATCAGCAGGAAAATATGCCTCTGAAGTATTTTGGTCACTTGTTCCCATGTTTTTTTTTTTGTATCCGCTTACTTTCACCCACTGTTTCGCTATTTTTTAAAATTTTTCCCCCTTCCCTTTCCCTTGCTTGTTTCTTTCTTCCAGCCCTAACTCTCTTGCATCTGAATTTCCTTCCCATGAGCAAGCCCCATGCCTTCCTTCAGCATTTTCATTTTCTTCACAAACTAGGCTTGACTGGTCATATTACAGTAGCATTATTACCAGTGACAGTATGTAACTGCATTAGTTGATTTAGAAAGTCTCTTCCGGCCTTATATTTCTTTCTTGTTTCCTAGTTCATTTGACAAAACCTGGTCATTTTGACAGAGATTTGTGTGCAGAGATTAGTATCATTACTAGGCTTCAGAGTGAACATCCCACTGAGTGCAATGCAAGGGAGGAAAAAGTCGGAAGGAATTCATTTTTCCCAGAGGTCTCATTTCACATAAGGACGAGAACTCTTTATCTGTTATGCTTATCTTGCTTTTAAAGGTTAGCTTTGTAGCCAGGTGGGTGAGCAGCATTTTATTATTAAAGTAAGCATGTTTCCAGGCCTCTTGTGCCATATGGACCACAGAGAAATAAAACTCCAGCCTATGGGCAGGCCGTTCAAGACCTCTGCTCTAGGCAGCTGCATGCAGCTCTGAATTCTTGGTATGTTTTTTGGAAATTTTATGCATTCTAATTTGATTAAGTTCCTTCTCTTGGCAACCAGTCACTGACAAACCCTTTTCTGATCAGCAGGGGACTAATACAACCTGGGAGCTCCAGCCCTGGCAATGGAAAACACTATAGGCGCAATGGACAACATATTTGCAAAGAGTATCTCCTGCACCTGCACTCCATTTATTAAGTTTGCAGAAAGGACAGCTCCTGCCAAGAAGCCAGACACTCTGACCTTGTTTGAACCTGCCTGCTGCTCATGGAGCAGGATCTATAACGAGCAGGAGCAAAGGAGGGGCACGGGGCACACTGCTGCTCCTCAGGGACTTGCTCCAATATATGGGGAGTTTATGTTCCAAAGTGTTTTACCTTTAAAGCCTGTATTCTTTCATCTCATCACAGGATATAACATTACTATTGAGCTATATTGCTGTGTCTAGTCAGGGCGTGTGTTTGTATGCTGGTGTCAATCATTTCTTTCTGTACCCTTCATCGGCTGCAGCTCACAGAGTGGCAGGTGGTTCTTGCTCTCCAGTCTAATGATGCTGCTGCTTCGGTTTATTATATCATTTTCCCCCCTCCTCAAGCTTTATAACCTATCAAGATCTAAAGTCTCTAATAAACAGTAAGTTAAAAGGGAAAAAAAAAATCCAAGCATACAAAGTTAATACAGCTTGTATTCAATACTCAGCTCATCTTCAGCAAGGCTCTAGTTTTCCCACTATGACATGAAATTGAACTTATCCCATAATGTGGTTCTCATTTAGGATTTAAACATGTTAGCATTTCCCTTAATGATCATGCGTGGCTCTCAGACACTGCAGAGATAAGTGTCCTGCAAATAGCTAAGCTGGATAGATACAGATAGATACTGTTTTCTTTAATAAAAGCAAGATCCTTCAAAACAACAGATTACCTAACCAGAGTATTATCTTCCCAAACAAATAAGATATTTACTTACTCCTTTTGCAAAATGGATAAAAAAAAACTCACAAGAACAAACAAAAATCTCTTTCCCTGGATAATTGAGTTGTCTACTTAAAACTGCTCCTTCCAGCCTGAAAGCAGCACAGTACTGAAGAGCAAGCTCCATTTGATGTCTGCTGGACAGCTTTATTGAAAACCAGGCAAATCCTTGGGCATCGTGCTGACTGGGGACTGCATTCAGTACATCCAACATCTCAGTGTGGTACATTTTGGCCCTCTGCAAAATCACTTCTGGGGCTGAAGCCCACACAGGAAAAGCTTCTTATAACCTGGGACTTGGCCATAAGGCTACAGGGGAGCAGTCAGACCAGAGATGGGAAGGGGAGATCAGGAGAGTCACCACCCCTTATGGCTTGGCTGAGGGTGCCACAGAGGTCAGGGTGCTTGTATCAACATTTGTCCAGGAGGAACAGGGACAGCCCACTTACTTTACAGTCCATCACACTGGCAGATCACCACCCCAGGCTTGTTGTTACCAATGGTCTGGGCTGCAATTGAGCAGGCATGGAAGTGAAGTGCTGGATACTATAATTAGTTCAAAGAGGTGCCCACCTCCTGATTTTGTCTTCTTTATCCTTTTAGTACTATCTCATAAAATTGGTACACACTTTTCCCTTTCTCTGGGAAAGAAAAAGAAAACCTGATGCATCATTCAGACATATAAAAGTAAAAGACAACTAATTATGTTTATTTATATCTGATTGCAGTAGGATAATAACAAGGTCATTAAAAGCATAAGTAGTCGAACACTCATGCTGTTTATGATCTAGACTTCAAGGTGTGCTGGGGAAAAAGCCTTGGGACCAGAGGAGAGGCTGGTGGAGCCATAGGAACCCCTGCAGTGGTGGGTTGCAGGAGAATTTGGCAAACCAGGAAGAACTGACAGGACATCCCACAACAAGGTAACATGAGTTTTGCCACATTTGTATTTTGCTGCAGTGGATTAATTATCACAACCAACCCACAAAAAATACACTGTTATCTCAACAAGCTAAAAAAAGGAAGATAAGCCCTCATGTTATGTTGAAGCCAAATACTGAGTACACATGCATCAACTCAGGGCAAGCAGTTTGTTTGTGGTGGAGCAGTTGTAATTCTACTCCCTACAGTTCCAGTAAAGAAAGAGGTAGAGAAGAAAGATTACATTGATAGCCCAGCTTCCCACTGTACTGCTTGCAAGGAAGTGAGACAAGACCGAGCCAGTTTGAACATATTTTTGTGCCCCTGAACACTTTTGATAAAACTTTAAAAAAACCCTCCCAGTCATGTTTACAAAATGCAAATCGTGTTTTGGATCATTACTTCAGCAGCCAGTGGATAAAGTATGCTAACATACTGCATAGAGGAGGCGGAAGAGTCATAAGGCAAAACATTCCAGCAGAACTATTTGCACCTGCTAACTGATCTGCTAATTTCAAGCCATTCATTAAGAAAAGGGAGTCAATTTGATTTTACTGGACTTTCTAGATTACTCTAAAAGATTCAAATTTTGCTCTGCTGTGGCACAAATACTGGTTTTCCTCATTAGAACTGAGTTCCACTTATTAGCATAAGTGAGAAAAGGGTATAGTTTGTTCATGGTAAGTTAAGAAAGAAACTAAAAATTTATGGAAAAGTTGTTTTCCTAAGCAAAGGGGGAAGATTTGGTAAAATGAGCTTGTTTTCTATGAACAAACACATAAAGAAGGCTCATTTCCTGCTGAAAATACACTTTCTGAAGAAAAAAAAAATAACAAAAGGTCAAGGCTCACTATGTTTTAAGTTGGAATTGTTAATTTAGTTCTTTCTAATACTCTTTGTGACTGCCAGCCTCTGGCCAAAGATGACAAAGACCTGCTAGGCCTTTGCAGATGTTTTAAAACAGTAAAGGTTTCCACCCATAAACACTACTTCTTCCCAGAGCTATAGGGATCACCCAACCCTGCTTTATTGTCTCTGTTTCTGTGATGACTAGTGTCTTTTCATAAGCGGGTGGCTTTTGCAAAAAGCAGAGAAAGGAAAAGAAACTTTTTAAAATGCAGTTCAAGCCCAGCATCTTGTGTCATCCTCACAGACTGACACAATACCGAGAGCTGTGGGATCAGTGATGGAAAACAAAAACTTCAAAACTATTTGTTAGAACTAGCATCTATAACATTATTAGCACTGTAACCGATGAATTTGTTCCCAAGAAATAACAAATATTTCTGAATGCCCTGAACAGGGCAGAGATCCCAGTGCATAAACTGCAGGCTGTCCCGCTATGGAGTGGAGACAGTATCCCTGGAGTTCAGAGACTATTGCTATAAGGTAATGGAAATATATTCCATTACCTTATCATACTAGCTAATTGTTTCATTAACAGCTTCTTTATGCCCACAAAAATATTAACAAATCTAAACAAACCTCAAGGCCATTTGTGGACAAAATGTAAGCAGACAAAAGTCTAACGAAACCAGTCTTGGCACATAATTCAGGCAGCTCTGCTCTGGGGTCAGATTTATGGAGAACGATGCTGTAGCACATGGAAGTGTCCCAGATCAGAGGCAGCCTGTATTTGGGAATACCCCAAGCCTGCTCAGGTTCAAATATGCCCTAGCAAAGGCACACCAGTCTACTACGTGTCATTGGGTCAGTCACCACCCTAGTCATCAGTAACTTCCTACCTACCCCTCTATCAAGTCTTCACTACAGAAGGAATGGGGTTTTTGTCTGACTTCATCATCATGACCAATTACAGCTTTCAGGATGGAGTAAGGTTTGTGTACTACTATGTAGTTTTTGTTAATGTTGGTTTTGTTCCAGCTATAATTCTAGAATGGTATTTGCTTAATTCTGGATAACTGAAATACTAACTCTGTGAAATTTATCTTACTTTAGGCCCATTTTCCCTTATTAATGGGGATGCTGGAAGCTGCCTTCCTCTCTTGCTATGGTTTTGCACAGATTCTAAAGAGCTCAAAAACTGTTGACGCTGAAATTATCTGAAATTATTTACAGCAGGCTTTGATTAAATTTGAAGGGAAGTTACGGATAATTTTTGTTTCACTTGAAGTATTCCTGGTATCACAGTAGATGCACAGGACCTTAAACAGATTTGCTCCAAAAACACTTAAAAATATAATAAAAAAACTTCGGGAGGGAAAGAAAAAATAGAATCAATGACAGAAGAGACAATAATTTCTGGCAAGTTCCCAGATCAATTATGTTCCTGCTTTAGCCCTAGGTTCAGAAGATAAATTTAAAATTCTTTTCAAAAAACCTTAGTGTCAATACTCAGAAGAAATCATCTGAGTCCTTGTGCATTTTTGTACAGTTTCAGTCTGGCAGCATAGAATCATTTAAAAAGATTTCCAGCCTGGCAGGTCAAACAGCTGTTAGTCAAAGTCTTTCTCAAAATACATCTCTGTGTGGCTTTAGAAAGTAAAAACAGCACTGAAAAAAAGACAGTAGACAGTAGAAAGTAAAAACAGCACTGAAAAAAAGACAGTAGACAGTAGACAAGACTTAGGAAAAAAAATAGCACCCTTAAATCTAGTAGACGGGTTAAGTTTGTGCATGCTATATTAGGAAATGAGTGTGTTATTGACTAATAATAGACTTCAGTGAAGTCTGGCTAATGTGAATACTAACAAATTATCTGTGCTGATAAAAACAGAGAGAGAGATACCTGATTTTGAAGAGCAATGTGATATCTATAGACATTTATTCTAAGTAGTTTTTGTGGCAGAGGATGCTGCTGAATCATATAAATTTGCCTTTCTGGTGTAAAAGCAGAAAGTTTAAAGTAGCAGGTACAGGTAATTAAGCACGCAGCTCATTAATATCAGTCCAAGTGTTCTCCTCTGCAAAGGTGAAGGAGAACACCACCATGGGCTCAGGCCAGTGAGCAGAGAGAGAAGTGACCAGGAGCCTAGCAGAGCAACTTTGCTTCTGCTTGGAAGGAGGGAAGATTTACAAGCCTAGAAGCAATAGGACTCTCCCTGCTGCCCTGCCATGCAGACCAGGCACAGGGAGATCACTTTCCTGAGGCTGGGATAGCTGAAGGAGCTCAGTGTGCATAGGCACACCACAGTGCAAGCATGCCACAGAAGATTCAGCTTGAAATTAAAAAAGAAAAAAACAACAACAGAAAAAACCCAACACCTCACAACTAAATTTAGGAATTCAGGTGTGTACAGGCACATCAGACAAAATTAAGTTGCCTAAACATATAAGCATATGTGTCTGGCTACACAAGCTGTCCTAGCATACTTGAGACATCTGTACAGGGCTGCCAGAAATCACACAGGACCTGCAGAGGTCTTGCACATTTCTCAGGTGGAGTACCCCACAAAACCTAAAATTACATTTGACACCCTCTGCAGCAACGGGATTTCATCATCACTGCCTTGGCTCCCATCATTGCTGATAGCAAGCCAGTCAGGACATGCAGGGGGACACAGGACACTTGCACATGAACCCTTGCACGAGATGCCTGAAGCAGCAGGTCAGTCTGCTGCACCGTGTCCCCATGGCATCCAGCTTCTCACACTCTACCTTCACCTGCCTCACTGCACCTGCAGCAGCACTGGTGTACAAGTGGCCACTCCTGCAGCAAGCCTTGCTTGTTGGTGTCCATGCCTGGAGAAAGGCAACCACTTTCCAGGGCTAAAATACACTATAACTAATTAAGTGAGTTTGAGACATATTTCAAAACCTATTAAGCAGAAAGCTGTGCTACTAAAAAATTTAAAGGGCTGACTTAATTCCCCTAAGGCAACACTTTCAGCTTTGAAAGAATATAACTTTTTAGTCAATAGGCTCTGAAATACATCTCAAAGTTACTTAATTAGTCAGTTATAGCTGAATTTAGCTTAAAAAGGCGGCTATTGGGGCAGTCATTGAACAACTGTAATAGGCGTGACTATGCAAAAGTGATGCTATTATGTTGATATGGGAGGACCTCTGGCTAGTTTGTGTCTTAATTCTCTGAGCTTGCTGATAAAGAGATATTTTCAGACACCTAAGAAGAGTTCAGGTTATATTCGTACCTGACTATTTACATAAAAGCCTTATATTGTGTCTCCTGAAAAATCTAAATTCCAAAAACTTGTCAAATGCCCTGTGCCAGATTCTCATGGGGTGTAATCTTAAAGCAGCTCCTTAGCTTGCCAACAGATTTCCCAATTTACATCACCAAAAAGACCGGGCCAAATGCCAAGATGTTTAGAAAAGCAGTTCCTTTTCTTCTTCAGTTTCATTTTCATATACCTCTGCACTTCACACTTTGCTCAGCTACAGAGTAGAAACAGAAGCAACAAAGTGCTCAGAATTAAAATGTGCATTTACCCTATTTTCCTTAGCAAAGCAGCAGAAATTTTGTGAGCTAGCCAGTCCTCTGAGTGTTCCAGCCCTGTTTGGCAAATTCTTGAGGTTTGGATAATAAAATTATGAGACAATTCCCACAGGTACATTTTTCACCTTTTTAATATCTTTTATGTGATGTATTACTTTCATGTGATGTTTCCCACAGTTCTGCTCTGATAAAACATAGAAAATTCATTGAGCAACAGTGTCCTTACAAAAGCCAGTGCTGGCAGAGTACATCTGCTGAGGATGAATCTGAGATCACGTTTCATCTAGTAAAGCAAAGTACAGAAACACAAGGTGTCATTTTTGGACTCTGTGACCTAAGAGGTTGAAAGTCTACACCTTGCCTGCTGGAAACTACTCTGCTGTGGTCTGTCTCACAAACAAGCCTTGAAAATCTCCAGACCCCATTCACCAAGTATTTACACCAGCATGCATCAGGAATGTCTCAGTTGCATTCCCCAACTCTAACATGTGGGCTCAGCTGAAGGCCACATCTGAAAAGCCTGATGTTTCTGAAAGAGCAAAGATTTGATGACTGATACAAATTTTTCTGCCTCTGTCAGAGGTATGTGATAGACCCTCAAAAAAAAAGAAGACACAAACTTATTTCTCAAATATAGCCTTGCAGCCCACGCTCTGCAAGATGCCCCAGCCTGGAAGCAGACTGCTGGATTGACATTGGTGTAACTGCCACAAGAGAACATGGGCAACATAGACAAGAAAGGGAAATGCCCCGGCTTGTGTTGCTGCAAAACTAGACAGAATGTGAGCAAAGATGCAGCTGGCTACCTGAAAAAAGAAAAAACATAGATGCTTCTATCCCTGGCCCTTTAGGGTACTTCAGTTTTCTAGCGAAGCCACCTTCTGGAAAAAAAAAAAAAAGAAAAAAAGATAGTGGCACAAAGCTTATTATTATCCTCTATGGAGAGCATGGAGATCCCAATCTTCCTCTTACCTTCTCCTCTTCCTGCACAAGCAAACCTGGGTGCATCATCCTCCACGTTCATCAGAGGAGGAACAGAGCAGGCTGGACAAGAAAGGTCACTTTGTATGTCCTGCAGTGGGGTTACCTAGCTGAGGCACAAGAGAAGCAAGAACAGTCTGGGAGAGTTGCCTTGGTTTAACCCCAGCCAGTCACTAAACCCCTTGCAGCCACTCGCTCACTCACCCACCAGTGGGACAGGGGAGAGAATCTGAAGGATAAAAGCTGGAAAACCCATGGGTTGAGACAAAGACAGTTTAATAGGGAAAGCAAAAGCTATGAGCACAAAGCAAGGATTGATTTCTCTGCTTCCCATGGGCAGGCAGGTGTCAAATCATCCTCAGGACAGCAGGGCTCCATCACGCGTAAGAGTTACTTGGGAAAGTCAACTCCATCATTCCAAATGTCCCCTCTTGTGGCTGCGTGGCTCTTGGCTGATGGCTGGGGTTAAGCCACAACTGAGTTACTTAAGGAGGGGACATGTTCATGAGGAATGGGAGAGCAAAGAGTATCAGTGCATTTGTGCCACAAAGAAAACCGGTGGACTGACAGATGAGTGAAAAGCAAAAGAACTTCAGTCCAGATTCTCTGGATTTCCTGCATCTGCCCCTAAATAGCACATCCAAATATGTGTAATGGCATATTACAATTCAAGTGACCAATCCATGTTCTTCATTTTTTCCCAAACAACTTCACTTCCCTCTTCCTTCTCAAGGTGTCCTTAAACAGTTAAGCAAAATGAAGAACATTTTCCAACCTCCCATGCATAAGTAACGTTATGTATTAAATTATACTGCCATCAATTATTAGATGAAGATTTTCATTAAATATTACAATGAAGAATATTATCAATATTGCATCTGACATAGATGAAAAACTACATATATAGATGGATGTAATCTGTTCTTTTGTTTATGAACTCAGAGTTCCCTAGACTGTGTCATTGATGACACAATATCCCCAAATGGTGGATTTTGTGTGTGATACATCTGAAAGATGTGCAAAAACAGATGTAGCCAGACAGCTCCCCTTGGTTACATACATAAGGAAACTTCACAGAGTGAGTTATTTTAGCTAAGGCTGGCAATAATTTATTCTGAATAAATTGCCTCTATATCTGTTTCAGGCAACAGTGACATAGGAAGAATGTGAACTTTTTTGTTATATCAACTCATTTTGAGCCAAATTATGCTTCTTTTTGAGTATTTGCCATTGCAAACATAGAAGACATGTGGATCTAGATATTAGCACCTTCTAAAAGTTGGCTCAATAAAAGCTGTTTAGCACTTAAACATGGAAGCTGTTGTCAGCTTCACAGATAAGTAACTCATTCCAAATTTTGGAAATGGAAATTCTGATCTGATGTATATTTCAGGCTTATTAAGCAACTATATTTTCTAGGCCACAATTCAGTTAAAATTAACTCCAGCTCTCACACTGTGACAATCCACACATGATTATGGAAGTCATAAAAAATGAACTTGATGTGGGTTCTTCTACTGTAAGTGGAGGAAAATATACCCTGGAGCCCAGACTCTTCATTCCAGAGAGTCACAGGATGAAGAGAATACCTAATCACACTGCCTTGGCTTCAAAATATTATTAAAAAGAATAATGTGTTAGACTTTATCTTAAGAAACACATTTACTTTTCTTTTTCCTGTAATTCCATCAAACACTGGAAGAGAGACCAATAAAAAGACACCTTTGTATGTTTATTGATTCTGCATTTTCCTCTGTCCTCTGGACTTCAAACGGGAAATTGTAAGAAGGAAAAAAATAAACACTCCAGTGGACAAAGCTTAAATAGTCCTTTCAATGTATCTTCTTTTTAAATTTTGTCCTGCCTCCTGAAAATAAGAAGATCTCGTTGTTTTGAAAGTGTGAGAATTATTTGTGCTGTGCCTCCCTCCATGTCTTCTATTGGTCCAAAACTCACTTTTCTTTGTACTTTTCATGTGGTCTCATCACTACTGACCCAAGGTCTTTTTCTTAGTCACACCAACTGGAACAGTTTTGGTCAGTTTCTCTGCATTCAAACCTACCTCTCTGAAATTCCATCTGCAGAAATGCCTCTCCTATTAATTTTTCTTAGCTTAGCTCTATCCCTGCTTCTTATGTTTAACTTTAGCCTAATACAATTCTAATTAAATCAGTGAAAACTCTTTCATTTGACT
Source organism: Trochalopteron elliotii (assembly GCA_024734555.1). Taxonomy (NCBI): domain Eukaryota; kingdom Metazoa; phylum Chordata; class Aves; order Passeriformes; family Leiothrichidae; genus Trochalopteron; species Trochalopteron elliotii. The sequence goes on from JANPWX010000009.1 coordinate 2,833,536, forward strand.
TGTGTTGGACCAGGTAAACTTGCACCAAAAAGTTTAGAGAAGATTATGGAAGTCTTCTAGCACATGGGCTTAATGAGTGAAAGTGTGTAACTTGACAGCTGAAATGTCAGACAAGAGATTTCTTGTCCTCAGCAGGTCACAGTCTCAAGGTACTAGTCTTTAGACAGGCTACTTGTTTATCACAGCTCCAAAAAGATGAGGTGATGACATTTATTTTAAAATACACCTGAGCATCTGTCTGAAAACCTAAGGTCCTTTAGTGACTAAGTGTTAAAAGAATGTTTTTCATGCTATCAATAATCTATTGACAGTGTGGGGCGGCCAGTCCCACACTTATTCTGCTAATTCACTCCAGATTTTTGCACGTATTGGTGGACCAAGGCCAGGACACAAAACAAAAAAAGAACAAAACAAACCCCATCCTTCTTGAATCCTCTGTCCTTTCCACTCTAAACACGACCATTCTCCTCTCTTTGCTGGGAACTGATGTTCACAGTGTGACTAAGAAAATGATTCAGTCCTGAAAGCCACTATGTGATTTAGCAAAACAAAGGGGTGACCTCCCCAGCAGCATCAGAAGCAGAGGCACCAGCCGCTCTTGAAATATCTAAAAGGCAAATGCATTAGTATGTTCAGCCACCATGCTGGGTAATGACTAGACATTCTTGAACATATGGGATCATTATTCCAGCATATCATCAGTGAACTTTCCAGAAAAGCTGATCAAGGGGTCCTTTAAATGCTTACCACAAAGTTAGGTTTTACCAGAGCTCCCCACTTGCAATTTGAAGACTCAGCCATTTTCATCTCCCCTGGTCTCACCACCTTTCCATTTCCAGTGATTGCTAAAGATGAGTAACACTAATTAAACAGATTTTAATTTTTTTAATGATAACTTACCTTTACTTTTATTTCCTATGCAGAAAGATTTCATTTCCCGCTGACATAAAAAGGATTTAGAATGCACTGTGGCCAATGTCTACTGATGGCTCATCTTCTGAGCTACCTTCCTTCATATGCATCTCTCCTGTAACTGCTTCTCTACTTTAATGGTTATTGCAAATGACTTTAAAAGGTAATTTATAGATTGCAGGAACAAAAGGTCATTTTCCTGGTCAATAGCTCCTAATAAGGGATAAATCCTATAGGCAACCTTTCCTGCTGATCAGAATAATTTGCTAGGAAATATGTAGATGACCAAAACCTCCTGGAAGTCTGAATGTAGAAACAAGACTTTTCACTTCCTTGCAAGGCAATTTTCCTTTTAGGGTTGTATCCTCTCAAGATACAAACAACAACCTGCAAACCTGAGGCAGGTGAAAAGATTATTGTCTACTTTGTGAATCCAAATCTGGGGCATCTTTGAGGAGATAAACCTCTCAGGATTTCAAAGTGTGAATGCAGCATTGCCAGTGTTGTGACCTCTAGGTCCTTAGAAAATGCTAATAATGGAAGTGTGAGCTATTTAAATGAATAAACCCATCAGTGATAACTTGAGTCTTCATTGTTAGATAAACCACTGCTGGTAACTTCAGCAGAAGCACACAGGGGGTTATTAAACTTCTTGGATGCACTGAAAAACAGTGTGAGGGGATGGCAAATGCGCCTTCATCAGGATGGTCTCAGGGGAAAGGGCTGTCACAATGACTGATAGAAAAAGACATTTTCCCATCTTTCATTAAATTATTAAAATTCTCCTTTAGAAGTTTCAAACAAAAGAAATATCACAGAATATGCTAAGTTAGAAGGGGTCCATCAGGATCATCGAGTCCAGCTGGACTTGAGCAGGACACCCCAAGAGTCACACCATGCACCGAGAGCATTGTCCAAACACTTCTTGAACTCAGACAGGCTTGGTGCTGTGACCACTTCCCTGGGGAGCCTGTTCCACCCTCTAATATAAGAGCCCAACCACCCTCTGAGTGAAGAATCTTTTTCTAATATTCAACCTAAACCTCCCCTGACTCAGCTTCAGGCCACTCCTTTGAGTCCTGTCACTGGTCATGAGAGTGAAGGGATTGGCAACTGCCCCTCAGATTCCCCTCATGAGAAAGCTGTAGACAGACCTGAGGTCTCCCCTCACTCTCCTCCAGGCTAAAGAAGCCAAGTGACCTCAGCCACATCTCATACGGCTTCCCCCAAGGCCTTTCACCATCTTTGTTGCTCTCCTTTGGATGCTCTCTAACAGCTTAATATCTTTTTTATATTGTGTCATCCAAACCAGCCCCCAGCACTGGAGGTGAGACTGCCCCAGCTCAGAGCAGAGCGGGACAATCCCTGCCCTTGCCCTGCTGTGATCCTGTACCTGATGCCTCCCCCCAGGACAGGGTTGGCTGTCCTGGCAGCCAGGGCACTGCTTGCTCATGTTCAACTTGCCATCGGGCAGGACCACCAAGTCCTTTCTGCAGTGCTGCTCTCCAGCCCCTCATTCCCCAGTCAGTACACACAACCAGGGTTGCCCCATCCCGGGTGCAGAATCCAGCACTTGCTCTTGTTAAACTTCATATGGTTGGTGATTTCCCAAGCCTCTAATTTGTCGAGATCTTAATTTTGACAGGGCTGCTCACATTACAAAAATGCCTCTGATGCTGATGGTCAGGGCAAGGTGCAATCAGCCGCATGCCCTGCTGTGGTATGGCACCGGCTGGGCTGCACATGGAGGGAAAGGGATGTCAGCAGAGCAACACATAGTTCCAGGGGTGCTGCCACATAACCCCAAACCATGGCTGGCATCACCTTTGGAACTGTCCTAATGAGTAAGCAATGCTTTGCAAAGGACCTTCTCCAGCAACTGAAAATTAAATAACAACAGGAACTTTGTCTCTCTGAACACCAAGTGTAAGTAATGCTTGCTCTCATTCTTCAGCTATTTAGCACAGAAATAGCTTAAATACCTGGCAGTAGGGTTTCTCTCACATCACGTTTTTAAATGGTAATAACTTTTAATAGATATCTTGGAATAATAAATAACCATTAAAATATGTACATCTAAATGATTGAACAAAAAGAAATCACACAGTAATTTATATAACAAAATATCTCTAGATTTTATTTTTTTAATAATAGTTTAAGAAATCTTGATCTTCCAAACAAATATCTACTTAGAGTCAGAAAAACATCACTTGTTTCTGTAGAAATGCAATTTATATGAGTAGACCCGTGCACACACTGAAGCACTGATGGGACTGGAAACTAAGTCCCAGTTAAAAAAGAAGTTAAAAAGAATCTGAAATGATTGTACACATGCACCAGAAGAGCTCATATGTATTGCATCCCGTGGAATAAACATCCCTGTGTCAAGCTGCATTGCAGAAGAAAGCTGTGCTGGGCAGATGGCAAGGGGACTGGAATATAATTCCTCCCACCATCACCCACACACATTGCCTGGTAAAACAACAATGCCAGTGTCCTGGCTACTTCCACTTCAGATGGACGTGATCACCCGGTAGAAATGTCAGCAACTTTGCCCCTTAAAAGACCCAGCTGAATATGGGTAGATGTTTTGACGGGAAGTCAAAATAGGTCTAGTTCCAGTTAGAAAGTAAACAGTAGGAAACAAAATCCTCTCTTGTGTTGCTGCTCTGCTTTGCCTGACTTACTTCTCTCCTGTTCTCAGCCCTGTCTGTTTTGGCTTGGTCTGTCTCCTCTCAGGGCAGGAGGAGGACACCAGGAGGTTTTCTCCTCTGGAAGCAGGGGAGATTGCTTTGATGCGGCTGCTCACCCAATGCCCCTCACATCACCGTAACGTCAGTCACTTCTGCATGTTTGCCACTAAACATGTATGGAGGGTCAAAATGTTTTGCAGCTTATGTAGAAGTATAAAAGTATTACCTATTCATGACAGGTCATCTAAAAAATAAATGAGCCAGAGCAGCTCTATGCAATATCAATATAGATCACGCAACAGAAAGAAAAAAAAAGGGAAAATATAAAATTCATCAAATTTGTACCTGAACGTAGATAAACAGTGTAAACTCTCAGACTCAGCAGCCAGAAAAGACGTAATCAAGGGAAACTATTTTCCTTGTGGATTGTCACACATTTTTCTGACCTGTCAAATATCAAATACCTGCTGTTTTCTGCTAAGTAGCAAATACGCATCCTGATAGGAAGTGATGTTAAAATCTCTATTACTTTGCAATGATCTGTGTATAATACAACTTTGCCTCCTGGACCAGAAGATTTGCTCCCATGTCAAAATGGAACATGGTGATTCACAACTACCCAGCCCAATTTGGACATGGATATTATATGGGTATCTCAGGATTTTGGTAATTTGCAGAGCAGGCTTCATACAAGCTAGTAAAATGCAAAGTATAGTCAATTTCCCTTCTCAATAACAATAATGCAAATAAACATAAATATGAATATAAATAAGTGAATACTGCCAAATAACCTGAAAGCTCAGCTCACAGGTAAGGCTGGTTCCAGTGTGCTGTCCCAGTCTCCGCCTTCATGGAGCCAGCCCTATGTACCACCCATTCAAAGCTTCCCATGTCTGTCTGAGCATTCAGTAGCCAATTAAATATTCATTTGCAAATTAAATGATGGCTTAAAATATTAGAGCTAATCTAATTCACACCACCTGAGGACTGTGTTCACAAACTGCCTGGAAAACCAGGGAGGAATAAAAATAACGGGAAAAGCAGGTCAGAGACCATGAATGTGGGTGGGGGCACGGGGAAAGACTATGGTGTCTGCAACCACACCGAAACCCGGATGTCTTTCCTTTGTTGCTTTTTATCTGAGACCTCAAGATTAAGTCTGTAGTCCACTGTTTACACAAATGGTGCTACAGGCATGCTGTGGGCTCAACTGGGTTAACCAGGGATAGGTATTTGGTGCCATCTGGGAGGACATGCAGTATGAGGACTCCAGCAGGGAGTCCAGAAGGACAGAGATCTCTTCTAGGTGAGGCTGTGGCTACTCTCTGTGGAGGGCTCAAGTACCCAGAGCATCTCAGGCCAATTTGGACTCCAGGTTGTGAGAAGAGTAGTTACCTCTCAGCCTGAATCCTCCATACACCTGCCTGCCTGTGTGCCTTAAGACCAGGAGCACTATCCTCCTGCCTACACCACCTTTGGTGAGAGGAATACAAAACCATTCACCGTAGAACTAATGAAGAATGAAAGCCCTATTGCTTTAAGTTGCATGTATTGGCAAAAGACATTATCCAGTTATGAGAACTACTAAGCTGACTGTCCTCCTTCCCACTTGGGATTGCATTTGAGGAAGAAATAGAGAAGGTGGAAGAAAGTTCGAGGTCTTCTACCTTTTGGGAGATAGGGGTTTGTAACCAGGATACCATTTCTTAAAATATATCTGTTTAACTGAGAGAATATGAATAGATGAACTTGCAGAAAAAAAACCTAGTTCAGCTCATGTCCTACTTATTGTAAGGATATTAAGGACACGATCCTTTGTCTCTAGTAACCAGATATAATCAATAATTTCTTTTGCTTAGAGATTTTTGCACTGTTTGAGGACAGAAGAGAGATACAGACCCTTACTAGGATTTCTATGCTGCTCAAAGCCTTGGATATCTGAGACATCCACACAGACCTGGCAGATATGGCACACAGACAATGAAAGGTCAGGAAATGAAGAAAACAATGGTGGTTAAATCCTGGTTGTACTGCTTTCAGTGGCAATTCTCATTGACTGCTGGTTAGAGTTTCACCAAAAAAAGCTTTAAATGAACACAATTAGCATGGTTAAGGAGCTCTCTCATTTACTTGACTAGTAGTAATTTCTGTCATCCTTTTTCCTTTTAAGAGTAAAATAAAAGATCATTTGCCTGATTTTTCCTGAGTCTTTCAGCAAGGATTCCAAGAGAGAAATCACAGTCAAAGGATCAAACATTCCCATCACTCCACTGATTCCCTGGAAACTCTGCAGGGGAGAGAAGGTGACATGAGATGAAGGGTCTTGTGTGCTCAGCACCTCCCAAGACCTGACAAATTGCTCTGTGTATGCATGTACATAAACTCACATGGTAGTTTATATTATACACAGTCCAGCAAGCATTTTGAGCAGGATGTTTTGCTAAGTAGGGATTTCAATGTGCTTTAAGCCTGCAATAGAAGAAAGAATGAACAATCAGCAAGGGAAAGTTTCTTTCAAATACTTTCCTCTATCTAAGAACCTCTCTGGATAAATAAAACTCCATTTCTGGATGTGGAAGTGAGAGAGGCAGGAAACTTTGTGTTAGAAGCAGATACTGCATAGAGGCTCTCATCAAGTGGCAGGAAAAAAGCTACTCCATGAGTCACCTGGTGGGGGCTTTTGTCCAGTTTTCATTAGGATTTCTAAGGAATTCATTCAAAGGGGAAAATGAGGAACAATGATGCTCAGAATTAAGTACACAAAGAAAACAAATGTATTTTCAAAAGCACAGATGAAGCAATGAATGCAAGCACATAGAAGGGGTTGTGCAGCTTCGATGGACCACAGTATCCTTATTCAATTGTTCCTCACTTCCACAAGGATTTCAGGGGGAAACTGTGCTCATAAACACATCCCAAACAACACAATCACTCTCATTCTTCTGTCCCTCTCCTTCTACTCTATACCTCCAGTTTCCTACGAGGCTCTGTCTTTCCAGTTTGTTCAATAGATAATGACCTATGTAGCCAACAATAAAGTCAGATGGAGATGAAACTTACTGTTAATGATGTGGAGGCCAAATTATTATTTAACTTTTAAATATGAACAATACTTGGCTCCAAATCTCATTTAATCTTCATGAATATCAATTATATTTTGTCATTTCTAGACCTGTGAAAATTTCATTTCTCCAAATGAGCTCAGTAACTAACCCTCAGCCACTTTAAAAAAATGTTCTATTCTCAGATTTTTTCAATATGGATTATGAAAACATTAGTTCAACGGAATTTATATGGCCTATTTGACATTCTTTTCCCTTCACTTGGATTTGAGATGATATTCAAAGCTGGGGCTCTTTCCAAATCCTAAAATATTTGTTCTCTGAATAAATGACCATATGTGTGAAAAGATCAGACAAGGGTGCCTCTTTTATATAGCAACTGTTCGTTTACATCGTAAACGAACAGTCTTGCATTATACAATTATTATTTTTATCACAGTGTGCATTTCATTGCTGGGGATAAGACTGCAGTGTTTCAATGCACACATATCCCTAGGAAAAGAATGCAAAGATTTCTAAATTTTATACATTCACCACCAAATAGGAATGGGAACTGTGGACAACAGTGAGCAATGTCTGAGAAGGAGCTTACCTCTTGGAGGAGGTGCTCCATAGGAAACTCCTTATCAGCCAGGTTCCATTTCCAAGGTGTATGGAGGAAAAGGCTGCTTGGGTGCCTGTACTCCTGCATAAAGGCTGGCACAAAGCCTGATGATGGTGGTGGACAAGAAGACCTGCAACATAAAGATTACACTCTGCCCTGGTCAGTCTCTGGCCCCAACAAAAGCATCAAAAGACCTACAGCCCTAACAAACCCAGGGCGGGTCTCAGTTCCCACCACTCCTCCCTGCCTTGCTTTGAGCAATAAAAGAAATTGCCATCGAATGCCGTACAGTAGCACCAGTCTCTGCAGTCTCGGTCCTTGCTGGTTCCTGGCCCTGCGTTTGTCTTCTGACATTTGACTGGGATCTACTTCCCAGTGCAACTGTAGAGCTGAATTCCCAGCCTTGAGTCCTGACACACACAGGCTGTTTGTAGAACTTTGCAGTGGCCCCAGCTGGTGCAGAGAGGCGATGACTGTTTTTTTCCATCCATGGTCTGGATGAGCAGCTCTGAGTGAATAGCCTGTGCAGCAGCTGTGCAGCCTGGGCCATCTCATGGGATGGGTTTTAATTTCCCCTGTTCCTCTTCATTCCACCCTCTTGGGTTTTATGTGGGTGGAGTTCTAGTTCAGCCTGAATGTCTAAATCTGTTGCCTGAGAAAGAGGCGCAATCTGAGCCCCTTCCTGTATTACATGTTCAAACTGCTGACCACAAACACAATAGGTTTCACAGGGCTAAGGGCCACCTGTTGGAAATGTTCAAAGGCACCCCCACCCATCTGCCTTCCCCACCGCCTGTTTCCCTGCCTGTGACTCAAGCGTCTCTCTCCGAGCCACTCGCCCAGTGTGTCGGGCTGCAATCATTGCAGCACTGAACCGATTCAACATCTTGAAAAGCTAATTAACTTCATAAAAAATTCATATAGGCATGCAAATACTGTGGCCCAGATAAATAATTAACTGAACTCTTCCACACCAGCGCCAGCATGCTCCAAGGCTGCCCTCTCTTGCCAGGCCTGCTCAACAATTATTCAAGACATGCGTTTGATGATTTTCTTCAAGGTGTACACCCTACGCAGCAGCTTAATAAACAACATACATTGCACAGTCAACATTGATTTACACATCTTCTGAAGAGATGATGCATGAAATGATCAGAAAAGTCAATAATGCAAGCAAAATGTATGGGCTTGAGATAAGTAACAGAAAACAAAATCAATGCCTTCCAGCTATTATCATCACGAAGTAGAGTTCATAATAGATAACATTAAGTTTGAACAAGTTGCATCATTCTAATACCTGCAATCAGCTGTCACTTCTGACAATAATTGCTAGAACGATATTCATATACGTATATGCTGGTTCTACCTCTAGTGCTAAATGCATTTAGCTGAACAATCAGGGCAAACAATCTGACGAGACAGATATTTTATTATTCTGACATTAAAAAAAAATCAGACTGCAGAGCCCATTAATCATGACCTGTATTGCCATGTACATACAAATATTCCACTGAAGAAAGCCAAAAAGCTTGCTACAGGCCTTCTGGAATAAGAACTGGAGGAAGAGGATCTGGGGGATGGGATCACCCTGTCACTAGCTCTGAGGGGTAAAATTCAGCAGAAAGAGGCAGCTGATATTATCAGAGCACCTGAGCAACAATAACTCAATCAAACAGCACAGGTAGTGATACACCTCAGCTTTTTATCCAGAGCTTTACATTGGACTTATATGGTTTTATATCAAGGATTTCTGATAGCCTCAGGATGCAATCAATATGAAAGCAACAAAGGAGAAAGCTCTGACCACTGAAGACTTGTCAGCACAGGAAGCTATTGTGACATGTGGGAAGGTGTGAACGCAGAGTGCAATGGCTCTGGTCCTTTTGGAAGCTGATAGTCTGACATCCAGTAAAGAAAACTCACACAAGGCTGTCTGAGAGTGGAAGGCATTTCTACATGTAGAGCTGGAGTTAAACACCTATAACACAGTAGCCCTCAAACTTCCCTTTGAAAACATTTTTCACAGTATTTCAGTGCATATAACCTATGCCATTAAGTAAAACCAGGAAGAGTTGCTGTCAGCACGCAAGAGAGGGTGCCAAACATGGCTTGAGCTATTTGTGGAAACAATCGCTCTGTCTGCTGCACAGAGGGCTGGTAATGACAAACAGAGTCGCTTCCCTCCAGCCAGGAGCATGATTTGACTTCATGCATTCACGATACAGCTTCGACCAATTGATAATTATTCAATGGCAATAAAAAATACATTGGCAGTCTCATTCCAGCTCCTCACAGAGCCATAAAATGCTCACAAAACCACAACAAACAGTGACTGTGCCCTTTTGAGAGCAGCAGAGACACAGGGAGGGAGATGGGTTCCTCCTCCCTCCTACAAAGCAGGAGCAGATGTAGAGCCTCACCAGGAGGTGGTGGTGTGGGGAGTCTGTATCAATGTAACCATAACTATATTTCCATCCCTAACACTGGGATGAACAAAAGGAGAATAAGGATGATGAGGTGATGATAAGTGAACTTTAGGGAAGCTGTGCCCTGAGTTGCAGTGTCACAGCTGAATGACTATCCCAACAAATTAATTTTACAATGCTTTTGATTTGACCCATGGATGAGAAGATGGTTTCAGCTGACTTCTGTTTTCAGAGACCCATTCATCTCCTGAAACTAAAAGCCAAGTTCATAAAGCACAAACCCACACAAGCTAAAACCAATCAGTAGCTTCCCCGAATCCCTGCAAAGCCAAACCATTCAGTGCCACGCAGCTCTGCCAATAATAGTAACAAGTAACACTATACTCGGGCTGTAATTTTTCATATCCACTGTGCTGTTGTCATATGATTTACTGTGCTAGCACTGAGAGCCATTGCCCAAGCCCTGTCTCTGCACTCCTCCTGATTTACTTAAATCTTTTTACTTTTATCAGCCACAGGGAATGGGGACACTTACATGTAACAACTGACAATTTGAACAGAAAATACAGAGAAAAGCTGTGTAAAGCAAGTGGCTGAGATTATAGCTGTTGACTTCTAATATTATTTGACAGATGAGACTGCTGCAATTATCCTCTGCTCATGGGTTCCATTACAGGAACAAGAAGCACACAAAATAAGGGCAATTTCCCAAACAATATATAGGTCCACTTAACTTTGTCAAGAGCCATTTCTGCAAGGGAAGTCCTCCCTGGTTAAGGATACAAGGATAATGTGTTGGCAACTTCACATGAGCATTTAGTGCATTCCGCATTAACTGCATTTTCAGTTGTTCTTTTCCTGCTCTGTTTGAACCAAATAGGATATTATCTCTAAAGGTATTTGTTTGAAGAATAACATTGTGCTTACTGCTGTTCCCTCTCTCAAGAGCTCTTTTTTCTTCTTTTCTTTTTTTTTAAAGAAGGTGTTTCAGAAAGTTTGCAGCTCACAAGATCACTCTGGATTTTTGCAGAGGCCTGCATTGCCCCCCATCATCCCGCCTCCGTGCCACCTCTATCTCCCTGTACCAGGAGGGAAGGCACCAACCCCACACAAAGGTTCCTACTGTCTTCTTCTTCATCCCTCCTTCCTTGATGCTCTGCTCCAGAGAGTCTCACACCCCACCCTGCAGACCCCACCATCGCCTTGACCTGCCTGAGACCACTGCCATACTCCCTCTCTGCCCCACTGGGACCCACTCCCAGCCAGCACAGCCAGTGCAGATGAATGCTGAGGGCAGGGGGGGGAGGGGGGGGGGGGGGGGGTGGGGGGGGGGGGGGGGGGGAGCAAACAACACAGCCAAGTGGTTCCTCAAGAGCAAAAAATTGTCATACTGGGGATGGAGAATGTCTCATACAGACCACTCTGTAGGCCCAAAAGTGAGCTCATAGTACCCAACACAGACATGCTGTTACAGAAGCAGATCTCAGAGGAAAGGTGAGATCTCAGGTTCCAGATTTCCCTAAAGCAAATACACAGTAAGGACAATCATCCTCTGAAGTCTTCCTGTGCCGAGTCCAGCCACTGTATCTACACAGTGGAGTGTGAAAAAAGGAACATTAGTCCTGCTTTAAGTTCAAACCTCGATACAACCTTAGCAACAGAGTCACTACTGGCGTATCCATAATATATTTTTGAGGTTGCCCCATCACTTTGACTTGTGGAGCTATTTATAGATCAAAGGGAGTTTCTTTCTCTAGGAGGAAAAAAAAAAGCAATGAATTTTCTGAAAGCAAAGGTGAAAAAGAAATAAGAATGAAAATAGAGGGAATAACCTCTGGCCTAGGCAGTAGCTATTAATTCTTCCCTCCAATGCAATCTGTGCTGAACCATAGTGGAGTGATTATTTTTCAGCAGCCTTCCCTGACCTCTCACACATACTTCAATATCTTCTAGATGTGCTTAGAACCTAGTGCTGCAGACCCTGGTGGGAGAAACACACCAGGAATCACTGCAAAAACCCTTCAGGCTAACCTCAAGTTCCTGATTCCCTTCCTTGGAGGCTGAAGGTGTTCATCAGTTTGGGGGAGATTTTTTTTTTGTCCCATCCATTGTCATTCAGCAAGCTCTCACCCAGGAAATAGGCCTAGCTTTTCCTGAAGTAATACTAACCACATGGTTTCCATGGTAGCTTGTGGCAATGAGTTTCACGGCTCAGTCAAGAGCAGAGTCACAGATGATGTGAGGAAAAACAGACCTTGACCACAGACAGTAGGACACAGTTTCTCTCCATGTCCAACAGAATGACCACCCAAGGAAGAGACCTGATAAGGGGGAAAAAGCCAACACCTTCCAGGCCTGCTCTGGAGGAAGGCTCTGACCCACTTGCCCTCACCTAAACAAATACCCTGGCCTAAACCAAGCCATCCCATCCAGACTTCAGGTTGTACATGTGAAATGTTCTTAGATGTCTGGGAATATGGATAGAGTAACTTTTTACACATTTCTGTGAGGTAAATAAGATTTATGTCAATATTACAGAAGAGAAAATTAATCTCAGGAGTCAATAGGAAAGAGAAGACAAGCTGAAAGCATTCAAATGTCAAACTCACAGACCCCAATGTCCTCCAAATTATACCATTTTCCTGTTGTTTGAATTACTAACTAATGACATCCAGAACGTGAGGAACAAAATATGTGTTATTTGTGTTTCTTTGCCTTTTACTTTCCTCCCTTCACCACACCACTAGGCTTTTCCAAGAGGCGAGCTGGCTCTTTCCTGGAAAGTGACCTTTGCTGGAGGGCAAGCAGATGGCAGCAGCCACAGACAAGCCCAGTTCTCCTCCTTGACCATGTGTCACTCAAAAGCCTTGAAGATCTCTGTGCTAGAGACCCCAGGTCTCCTCCTGAATCTGGGTCACTGGCAGCACAAAGCCCTGCTGAAGGCACCCACGTGTGACGCAGACCCGTCAAGGACCGTTCTCCATCTCAGGGACACAGTGATGGCCAAATCTGCACTGAGAAATTGCAATGATTTGAGCTTCGGGGATTTTTTTTTTTCCTTAATTTTTTTTAATTACTATTTCTTGTTCAGCCCTTGCAGTCTTGGTCTCTTTAGCACAGATCTCCTCACAAAGGCAATCCTTGTACCAGAGAGCCTCAGATTTGCCCTCGGCTCTTCCATAGGCATTGATTAGGGGTCTTTTTTCTTTTTTCCTTAAAAAAAAAAAATCAAAAAAGAAAAGGAACATGATTTAAAACTAAAATAGAATGAAGTGCATTGTACAAAGGATTATTTCAAGTAATTCTCCTTGAAACTGTAACAAAGGAATGTTTCCTGGGGATTAAATGGACTGTCAGGTAATCAGAAAAGTTGTTTTAGGTTTTCCTCAAGAAGAAAAGAAGCATTTTGGATGGATTTTGTTTCTGGTGCTTTGTGACACTTTACAGCTTATTCCCTCATGTCACACCAGTTTATTTCATTATTCATAAACATGCTGAATGCCAAAATTATCACAGAAGCTATGGGGCTCTTACACACTCAGCCACTAAGCCCTTTTCTCCCCATCCCATTGGAAATGCAAGGACCCAGCCCTCTCAATGTCCTTCCACAGCGATTTTCTTCTAACCACTGCTCGTCCTGCTATCTTTTTTGTAATGCACATGGGAGTCCTGGTATTTTACACACTATGCAGGACTCTCAGATGGCCTCGAAGAAGAAATTGCACGCAAGAGAGGATGAATTTGTCCCTGGGGTTGAAGTCCAGAGAGTCAGCACCCAAGGAACCTTGCATACAGTCTGGGTGCAGTCCTTACTCCTCTGTGAAGCACTTGGTGTGATAACACTAAAGCCAAATCCCACTATCAGTCCCAGGATGCCTCCCAGACCTGGTCTGGGCTCTCTCACCACACTTCTACTTTTGGCACTGCAGGGGACAAGGCTGCCCCTTCTCAGAGCTGGGATACAATTTCCAGTACCGTGTCTCTCTTCCACCCCCAACAGCTGCATGTTCCTGCCTAACCTGCCACCTAATGCATAGGGATGCCTTAAAATGGCCCAGGTCTCTCCTCCAGGACCGGCATCAAAAGTCCCTACAAGTAGCTACTTCTCAGATGCTCCAGTCCACATCCACACCTGCGAGCTCAGCCCTCTTCCCTCACCCTTCCCAAAGCCTTCAAGGGAGCAGTTAAGACAACCTGGAGCACAGACATCCACCACACCACATCCAGCTCCACACCCTTTACATGCCAGGGGAAAGGAGTCCCCCTCCCTCTGCTCGGCCAGGAGCAGCCAGTAGCACAGGCAAGCACAGCAGAGCCCCAAAGGGAGGCAGCTTGGGCTGAGGGGAGGGGGTATCAGATGCTCTCTGCCTCTGTGCGGGGGGTGCTCCACCAGCTGGCCCCTGTGGCTGGGCTGGCCTGCAGCACTGACATCCTTTTGGACTGCTAGGTGCTCCTGGGTGCCCAAGCAGCAAAAGACACCCACACCCATCTGTGCCTAGGCAGCCAGCTTCTGCTGTAGCAGTCAGTCTTTGCTCTCGAAAAGGGTGTGGGAAACGGGGCTTTAAAAACCAGTATGACTGTGTGTGGAACGGTGGCTTGTCCTTCATTGGCTTTCCACGTGGCAGCACTGCCAGAGGTGACAAAGCACAGCCTTGTTCTGTGGTGTTGACCCAGGAGTCAAGCACTGGACTCTATGCCACAAAGAGCCTCCACTTCACATAGGCTCACAGGACACGGTTCCCCTCATCACATGCTATGCTGAGCCTGCTCCAGCCTGGAACAATTGCTCCTTCATGTGTGTGACTTAATTTTATCTCTAACTAAGAAAAAGGAAGATTTGAAACTCTTAATGGCCTTGGAAAATGAAGATCTTTTTCTTATTTTATTTTTTACTTTTTTAATCTAAGGACAGGGTTTTCTTTTCCATGAGCTGCTTCTTTCTAAAAGAATTTTTATTCCAATTATTCAGACACCTGCTGGTGTCCCAGCAGCCCCCTGGCAGCAGGGAACCCTCTTGGGCTGAGCAGCCAAAGGAAACAAAGCCCAGAACAATGTTGTACAGGGAAAAAGTATACACACCAGCAAGCCAGAGAGCACAGCAGCAAATGTGTTATTAGTCTGACATCACAAGGGCCTGCTTGTTTGTTTGCTCTACGCTTTTAAATCCCGATGCTCTCTCTTGCCGTGCCACATGTTGAATTTTTCTTGATTAAGTTGAGACTTTTATTATGCAGTGGCCCCAGAAGAATTACAGAGGGGAAGGAAAAAACCCAACTGCATATGGCAAAGGCAGTGAGATAGATACTGAATTTCTCCAGCTTGAAATGACAGGCAGTACAAATAAAGCTCCTTTGTAGCTGCTTGAAGACGTAGCATGTACCAGCCCATCTCAACAAATACACCTTGGGAAAAGCCAAAAGCAGGATCAGAGATGCACAGCAAGGGAAATTTTAAAGCTGCCAGTGCAAGTTTCTTCAGACACAATATGTTTGTACAGTACTGAGCACTGTCAATTTTGACTGTGTAGCCGTAGTAGTAGTAGTAATAATAATAATAAAAATAATAAATTTCTTAATTGTTAGTTGTTATTATTTTAGGTGTCTCCAAGACTTGAACCATAAAAACAACATTGGCCACAAAAACCATCCAACTCCTTTCAGCTAAGTTCCTCCTGGCCAGACCATTTGGGCTGCATCTTTCAGCCTCATTTCCCTCCTTCCAGTGGGGGCTGTGTTTTGCAAGAGATAGGCCAACATCAAAGCCAGTACGGCAGGACTTCTTCACTTGGAAATAGGCTTCAAGCAGACCTGCAAACTCTGTTGAAGTTTGCATTATGGTGCCAGAGCAGCACAAAACAGCTCTAGCATCTAGCCTCAGGGGCTCAATCAGTTCTGTATGAATACTCATATGATGCAGTTATCATCAGCAAAGCCCATAGCTAAGCGCCTTGCTACCAAGTCTCATGGCTTTGATTTAAGGAGTTCCCAGTAATCTGGGACACTACAATTAACATATTTAATAGAGCGACTAATGGGAAAGAAAAAGGGGGGAAACCTGCAAACTGCAGCTTATGCTGATGACAGGCTGGGAGAGGAACAAAACCCAGAAGTTTCAAACTACGAAAAAGGCACACAGAGATTAGTTAGTTTCTCCCTTTGATTCTGCAAAGTGCAAGGAAAAAAAAATTGCAGAAATTAATAGTCAGTAATCTCAGACAGATTGGTTCATCTTTTCTAAGGTAATGTACAAGATTTAAACATTTATTTTGGCACATTTTAACAGGCTTGCTCATCAATAGGCAGATGATCTGCACTTTATGAACACCAAATCCTTCCAAAATGTCTCACACAGTGGCACACAAAATATACAGACTTATTTTTAAAACATACTTCTGTTCCCTACCTGCAGGAGATCACAAACTATTCAGGTGGGTTATTAAAAGTGTTAGGCAACAACTAAGAGTTCAACAAAGTCATCTGTAGTTGTTCCAGGTAAGAAAATGGCAATGGAATTAATCCAGTTTATAAACAGGATATAAACAGAAGTAGAATCCCTTATTTAAGAACAGACAATGTTATTACAATTATGATAAATAAAACATAGCTGTTCTGGTTAGCTAGGAACTTAGTGCACTGATCTAGCTTGGGACACAAGACCAGCTTCAGCTGGCTTGGAGAAGCAGCTAGAAGCAGCAGTTCATCTGATCAATGGCCAGGTAATAATAATGTATTACATACCATATTGCTGAGTTATAGTTATGCAGTGCTGTAACAATTGCCAGACCAAAACTCTAGCAAGATAGCTGGGTGACTAAATACATATTTATCTTTTACAGTGTCTTTTACATGGTTATTTAATAATCTCCAAACCAAGTATTCTAAACTGAAGAAATAGTTTCTAATTATATTCAAATGGGTACCTAAATAACCTTAGTTCTGCCTCCAGTTTACTGCATGCAGTATACCATGTAGCACATTCATTTCATATGGTTATTATAGCCAGTAAACATAAAATGATTACAGAGTCACTGTAGCAAGTATGGCACCATATTAGACAAAATTACTCTTTGAGCAAGGTCTTCCAGCTTTCCAGTATCATGTCATCATTGTATCCCCCACTGGAGAGTGAAGGCCAGCTGTCCTTAGAGAAGAGGTTAAGTCACGTTCAAATGACAAAGAAAAACAGAGGTCTTTTTTTTTGCTTAAAGCACTCTGAAGTTTTATTCCTTCTAGAAACAATAGAGGAGGGAAGCAATGTTGAGAGATGGCATGTGTTTAAGGAATTTCCTCTAGTAGAACATGATTTTTCAGTGCTGGCAAGAAACTATATTTGGCAAATAATGCCACTAAGTGGAAGATGACCATATTTCTTTAACAATGTAGCCTACAGATGAGAGGATTTTCCATCATTAAAATAGGTCCAACTTTAGGTGCTAACAGAATCTGTTTATAATCAAGCTAGTGAATGGATTTACTTGTAAACTTGGACAATATATGAACTATTTATAGGTTATGGATAGCACTCATCTGAGTTCATTTGAGCACTCTAAGACTCAGGCACTTGGGTCAGCTGGGCAACTGGACTCCCTCACGGAGGACAGAAAAAGCAGCTCAGTAGTAGGGAGCTGATTTATTGGACTGGGCAGAGCTCTTGCTCTCCAGACATGACCAGTGTCCATATGGACACCTGCTTTATTGGAAACAGTAGATGAATCCCATTCCTATTAAAAGTGGATTATGCTGTTTCCAATTCCTTGGGAATAGTGTTGGCTAAAAAATTTTCAGCCCCACCCCCACCACCCCCACTCATCTCTGTCCCCTCCAATCCCCAAGAAGGGTTGGTTATCCCTCTCCTTTGCACCAACTCAGCTATCTCAGAGATATAAAATGTTTTGGTTCTAAAGAAGCACTTTTTTCCTATTAC
The DNA here is from genome assembly GCA_024734555.1 of Trochalopteron elliotii. Classification (NCBI taxonomy): domain Eukaryota; kingdom Metazoa; phylum Chordata; class Aves; order Passeriformes; family Leiothrichidae; genus Trochalopteron; species Trochalopteron elliotii. The sequence continues at coordinate 2,851,156 of JANPWX010000009.1, forward strand.
CCACCTGCTTTTCTATTGTCTTCCTGTCATAATATTTTTCCGTAGTCATGTCATTTTCACCAGTCCTGGACACAGTAGCAGTAGAATAGACACAGAAGATCCACAAAGAAGAGTGGGAGAGGGTATATTGAATCCATTGAAGAAGGATCCATAACATGGAGCTGCACCCTAATTTTCAAGAGGACTCTGCATTTTTGTGTTCATTTGGACAACTCAGAGGCTATGTGCAATACTCAACACTGCCTATGTTAGAGACCCACAGCATCTTCTTCCCAGCAAGAGTAATCTATTCATCCTCCTTTTTCAGTGTTCCCTTATCCCTCATCTTCAACGACTGTGTGCCTGAAAGGCAGAGCACAAAGACTCCTTGTCCAACTGGCCATCAATGAGATGAGCTGCCACAGCACTGTGACATCCCCTGCACCATTCCTCCTTCACACCTGCTCTTTTCCAGGCTCTTCCACAAGGCACACCTTCCCTGTGGTCCTCCAACAGTCCTTCATAAAATTGTCCCTAAAAGTCTAGGGGCCAGGACACTCACCTTCTTTAGCATTCCTGCATTGCTGCCTTGCTCTATCACACACTCCCCAGCTTGGATTTGTGCTGTCCCCCAAGGCCAGAGAAGCAGACCTTCCTCCACCCCCACATCAGTCCCCTGCCTGGATCAGACAGCTTGCCTGCAGTTGTGTGTGGCCTTGTCCCAGAAACTTTTATGCTAAAAATTTAGTAGAAGAGCAAAATACCTCCTTGATACCCCACTGTTAATGTCAATAGAGTGACTCCAGGAATGAACTGAGTGCACTGGAAGAGGAAAAATCTGAGCAAAGTAGAAAATAAATAAATAATTTCTCTAGAGATATTTAGACACACACATACACATACAGCGAGATTTTACAACTTAATTTGCTTGTGAATGGCACTGAACTGATTCAGTGTGGTTGCTACAGTAGATGTGTCCCCTAAACAGTAACTCAGTGCACAGAGAATTACATTCATTCATGCATCAACATTTTTGACTTAGATACTTCTTTATTCCAAAGATTGTTGATTAGCCCCCTTTCAAACTCAGTATCCGCTGTCTGCGCCTTACGTGAATCATGTTCGGCACAGGACATTGCTGATGCTTTGTCACAAACAACCCAGGAATAAAAAGACCAGCATTTCAGTTTATTTTTCCTGCATCTTGTTAAAAAACATACTAGGAATCTTGAAGAAACCTAATGCATAAATACATATTTTGTCTGATTCAATAGCATATACAATTCAAATGACACTGCATTAGAAAATCAAGGTGCTGCTGTTATTCACCAACGGATTAAATACGAGCGATTTATTTCTTTACCTTGACATTAGTCAGAGGGCCAAATCAGAAAATGATGCAACATCACTTAACTGCCTGCCCCACCTTCCCCCCAACGAGCAACTAGAAAGCCACTGACCGCTCTAACACAAAATGCTACTTCTTTAATCTTATCAACCATCACCTCTCCTGAGCCATGAGGACAATAACAGATTGGTATTAGCAATCTCAGCCTTTCTCAGACAGTTGGAGGCTTGCATATCTTAACTGATGTGCCTAATTAGATACAGCAGTGATTCAGCCTTCAGCTGCCGTTCTGTGGTGCTGCTCCCAGGGTGCATCAGCGTGCTCTGCATCACCCAGTGACTGAGGTGTTTACTCTTCATCACAATCGCTGTTATCTGTCAGAAGTGATACCAGACTGCTTTCCAAAGAACACCACCCCTACCCTTATTTATATGGAAGTACTTTCACCAGAAGGAGCAAGCTATCTTTGAATGTTATTCCAGTGGAAGATAATAGCCTGGAAATCTTGATGTCTTTGAGCTTTGGACAGGAAAGTCTGCTGAGCTTTCCTGGGGTGTCGCAGAGGAACATTTTGCCATGTTATTCATATCCCAGGCCTGCTCACATTGCTTAGGGACATGGGAAGATCTATCTCACGGGTTTCAGGCTTGTGAATTCTTATATGCCATTAACTGGATGACTCCTCTTCTCTTCTCTTCTCTTCTCTTCTCTTCTCTTCTCTTCTCTTCTCTTCTCTTCTCTTCTCTTCTCTCTTTTAGGTGGAATGACTTTCAGTATCTAGCAGTGTGTACTGAACTAGAGATGAACTGCTACTCTGGAGGGGAAAGATCTGTATGTCATTAACCTCATCAACCACTGTTGATTTAACAGAGAATGTAAGCAAAGAAACATATCCTAAAGAATGGCAAAAAAATCAGTGTTTTCTCAGGCTTTATCCTTTGTAGATTAGAACAGCAAGAATATCCTTCAACAAACTTCAAATGTGTGAAAGCCATGGTAGATAACACATTGTATTTGCAGATTTAAAATTAAAACACACCATAGCTAAAAATCTAGGTGCCTCAGTCTGGGAAATCTTTTCCCAATCTGGGGCAAAAAGCAGATCTCTACTGAAATAAGAAGATTGCACCTACTTATGTAAGCCAAGGATGTTGCTCCTTAATATCAAAGCCTATTATCACTTCTACTTACTTGCCAATTGCTACGTTTAGTGCTCTGTTTTCCATTGCAATAGTAGACCCTTAAGGGAAGTTAGAAAATCCAGCTCTTTATCATGTTTTCAACTCTAATAGGAGATGTACAAGGCCCTGAACTCAGCTCTTTGTGAATAAAAAGGCTTTTAATTCATCTTTAAGGAAACAATTAGAGATCATCCAGAGCATATAAATTAATCTGATTTTTCTTTTCCTCTATCAAGGCTATTGTATATCTCTTTTCTTTTTCTTCCAGGTTGGCTTCTATTTTCTCTCAGGTGCAACTGAAGTTTCCTAAGGCAATGAACTGAAAAGGAATCAGCAACATCTGGAGTTATCTACACTTCTGCCAAATAAAACGAGCACGTCTGAAGAGAACTGTTTCTCAGAATAAAAAGGGAAGTGATGACTAATAAGGAAATGCAATTTACCAAAAATATCTCATTTTGCCTTTTCTTAAATATATCAGTCTTGTAAGTCTCCTTGACCACCTAAAAGTCCTACTTGAATCATGCAACAGTAAGATATGCCCAGAAAGAACAAATATTTGGCAGTTCTGTATGTTGTTTGGAGGTGAATGCAAGTTTAGAGATAATTTCATACTATCTTATAAACCACAGACTTGCATCTGAGTTAACATCCCTCAACTCCATTTTCATCAATAGAAAAAGGCAAAATCAGATTCATCACACTTTTCAGCAGACATCTCAAATAGCTCAGCTGAACTGCACCTTAAAAGCAGTAGTTGCTCTCTCTTGACTGAAAAGGCAGCTCAGGACAACTAGCTCAGCCACGACATCTAAACCTGTAAATGTCTAATGTTAGGAAATATGAGGGTCACCTCCCACAACTGTCCTGCAGAATCATCCCTCCTTGCATTCCTCCTTATCTTAGCTTCTCTTTGTTGTAACTGGCACCCTCCTGAAAAGGAGGGGACCATTGTCCATAGACAAGAGTGGCTTTTGTCTTCTTTCTTAAGAATTTTTCTTAGAGGTCCTTAATGAGGAGGTGATATGAGCATAAGCATTTATCTGTTACTTAGGTATATTCAGCTTAACTTTCTTGTCCCTACTCGTAAGCCCTTACTCTTAGTCCTCCTTCCCATCCCATTTATTTTTGCCCCACCTTAAATCTCTAGGAGCCCTCCTTATTCAAGTCCCTCCAAGAAATCATTCCTACCCAGCTGGCTCTATTAATCCCGACCTAATGTGCTAACAGCTCTGCCAAACAATTACTGGAAACAACCTAGTGTGCTCCTTTCTTAAACAGCAGTTTTCAGATTTTGTCAAGTACAAATTGTTCTGTCCAGAATTTCACTTACAGGCTAACCATGAGCACCTGGATGAGACACGTATGGTAGGTGTGTAGACACTCGAGTCAATGAAGCAACAGACCCCTCCAGAGGAGCCTTCAGATTGTGCACAGTTTTAAATTCCCCATGAAGATACTCATTTCTTTTCACTAGTTATATAGAAGGAGGCCTGAGTGGCAATATTGTTTATTTTACATTATTCATGAAGTGCCAAAAGATCGGTAGGGTGAGCCTGACCTTGTATCTTTTCTTTTTATAGGAATACATCTTAACATTTCTTTTAATGCTTGGAAATTATAAACACAAACAACTACAGAGACACAGAACTTTCAGTAGCCTCAGGACACTCTATCTGTTCTGAAGCCTATCCTCACCTTAAGTTTAATGATTCTTCAGCTGCTACTGATGTTAACAGAAATGTTGCATCTGGCAAAATAAGACCTGTTGACATTACCAATGGACTTCACTGATCAACAATGCAAAGAAAGAAAAAAAAATGCAACAATGGAAGGAAAAAGGAAAAAAACCCCAGGCTTTATACCTTACTGAAAGCCTCTAATATCCTCTCTCTATTTCTACAAAAGCCAAGGGACGTTGCAAATTTGGTACACTGGAGAGCAATTTTCTTCTCTTTGATGTCGCCGATGAAACAACAGGTCTCTCCTCTCTTCATGTTCAATACAAACAGGAAAGGGACTCAACCCAGCATGAAACTGGGAGCAGTGCCTGAGCTGCCCCTATCCTGCTAACAGCAGGGGGATGGGTGCTAAAAGCAGGGAAGGTACAATGGGTTCAGAGTGAGGTGGCAGGTTTTGGGAAGCAAGCCAAGGTCACCCTTTGGCAGCACAGTCCCAGTGAGCAAAGGAGAGCACATGCCGGGATCTGCCCCATCCTGTAGCAAGTAGTCTAGTCAGAAGAAAGACAAACTTGACAATCTTCTCCTTCAATTTTTTTATCATTTGAGGAATGCATGAGGAAATCACATGATCCGTTCAGCCTAACTCGCATAAACTTAGAGACGCATGTGGCTTGAATTTTACAGCCTTTTCTTATCATTAGTATTTTCCCTTCAAATCTCACATTTTGCTGGGCTCACAGAACAACAGCAAGGGCTGTCCTGCAGCTAATTTGAGGCCTGCCGATTCCCTGTGACTGCAAACAATCTGCAGCTTACTGGATAAAGTGTCTTCTTTGTATTTCAAAAATAGTCAGCATAAATCCAATTAAAAATGTTTCTTTTCTTTCAAATATTATATTGTTCTGAGCGTTTCTGTGTGAGCAAGGAACCCTGGATTACATCTCTCTCCAGGGGATCCTAAATATTTATACAAATCACAGTAGGCAGCATTACAACACTTCCAACTTTTGCCACATGCACTTTGTCTAAACTCGAACTTGGTCAGAAATCTGTCACACTGCAAACTGTAAAGAAGAGAAATGAAAGGAAACTGTCTTATTTTTGTTCCTTTTGAGGATGTAATTCTATTAACAGTTCTGTACGTCTTTTCCCCATCAATTTAATTATGGATTAATTAATTCCTAGCAGTTTTCTAAAGCCCAGCAAAATATCATCTGACCCAAAACATTTCACAGCAGGGAAAAAAGACAACTTAGATAAAGAGGAAATCCATCCTTTGGGAAAAAACATGGTGCTTAGAAGAACAGGCAAGGGTAGAAAAAAGATCAGCTCTCCCTTTTCCTCAGCAAACACATGTTGCTGCATGTCTTGCTCATAACATTTCACTCCTTTCCATTTCTGCACATCATGCCCCAGACTGAGCCTAACTACAAACTGGTGATGCAGTATCCAAGGTCTTCTTATTTTATGCCTTTTCTTGAGGATATCAACATCAAAGTGGTTGAGATACAGCCAATGGCTGTGACTTTGCCATTGGTGTTGTTCCACAGTCATGGATCTCTTTTCAAACAGGCACACAAAGCCTGAATGTGCTTGGAGGTGCAACCCGATGATTTAGCTTGTGTCTCAGGCTGAGGCAATGTGGTGAGAAATAGCAGGGTCTACATTACAAATGCCCAGTATTACAAAACCTAGCAAAGGTTACATTTATTGTTGGTCAAGATAATGTTGGGAAGGGCTTGAGTTTGTACCCTTTTCTGTGAGCTTGTGTGTTGCTCCTACCAGGCAGGTTGTGACTGCCATCTGCTTACATTTATGTTTTTATAGGGCCTTTTATCACAAGGCTCCCAAAGCACTTTACACACTTACACCTTGATTCTCTGTTGTAACAGGAGGTGAGTTTAAATTAAAATAATGTGCAGGTCGTAATCTTGGAATTGGGCTTTAGAGTCTCCTTTTTCACCTCTCAAGTGGGGCTATTACAAAGCAGGTACAAATAGCCAAAGCCAGGCATTTCAAGCCACAGTATGAAAATCAGGTTATTTCTGGGAATGGAGAAAACAGAAAGACTTAGAAAAAAGGAAATTGTGTTTCACATGCATTGCTGATAAATCTCACAATGTAAAACAGAAGCGCATCTATGCCTTTGATAACTGTGGAGGGGATAACACTCCACTTGGCATGAAGAAAAGGAAGTACAACTCAAAAAAGCACTTATCTCCTTGTCCTTATATACGATTGATTATTGGTGGATGACTACTGCATGTAACAGGGAAGCCCAAAGAACAGAGAAGTCTTCTTTCAGCAAAAGAGGTGCCCCCCTTCAGGGAGAGGGAGCTGATGTTCTCAGCTATTGCAGAAGGTCACAGTGGCAGGCCGGGAAAGGCACAAGATGTGACATGTCCCTCCTGTATACACAGCAGGCACAAGTGACATTGCTATGCTGACCGCCCAGGGAAGGGGACAGAAGCCGAAGCAGCGCAGGAAGAGAATGCAGGAAGCGCGGGAGCAGAGAACAGGAGTTCATTTTTGGATGTGCTTCCACAGGGTTAGCAAGTTAATTAGTTGCACAGCACGGACCCAACCACCATGCCATCAAGCTTTTTTTATTAAATCTGCTTATTTTTGGACCCTCTGTTGCCAATTCAACTGCCACTGGCCAGGCCAATCAGAGAGAGCACGCTGCTCCTCCAGGCACAGGTGGACACCTACAGCCAACACTTGCACCTGAGCCAGCCACCTCAGGCTCCTTTACTGATAATGCAAAGAAAGGTTTTCCTTGGGGAAACACTTCCCCTCTTCCTGGAACTGATGGAGAAAATAGGACAAATTATTTGTACCCAACAAGTGTTTGTTTCATTCCACCCTGAAGTCAGGAGAAAGGACATTTCTTATGTTCTCCACCCTGCAGAATAGGCCAGTGAATCTGCTCTTGCAGAGCACTTTAAAAATAATTCAACACAAAGACATTAAAATAAAAATAAAAATAAAGTAAATAAAAATAATAATAAAGTAAAAATTAACAAAACAAAAAAAAACTATGAAAATTAAATCTGGTTGCCTACAACTGAGATTTCAAGACACACAACCCTGCATACGCTAGCTCATCATCAGGAAGCATAAGTTACAAGTTTGCACAATGGCATACTGACTTGACTTCCCAGATCAAAGCACCTGATCCAGGGGAAAAGACTAAGAAGGTAAAAAAAGGCATGTGAATAGGAGGTGAGCAGGCATGGGGTAAAGAATCAGGAGAGGCAAGGAGAGCAGTGGAAAATAGTATCAGAGACTGAAAGAAAAAGGCAGAAGCTGCAACATTATAGACCTGCCTCATTCCTGAACTCTTCTCTTTCCTCTCCAAGTTAAGTCTTTTCCCCATCCATGCTGACCCTCACTTCTCTTCCATGGCTCACTTTGCACATCCATTGCAACTCAACTCACTCCTTCACCTGCACAGAGTCATTGCCACCCATAGAAAATTCCTGCAAACATCAGCTTGGGGTGCATTCTGGAGCAAAGGGGGGCCTGAAATAGCTCCTGCTGACACCCTGTTCTTGCAGATAAATAACTCAGCACTCACTGGAGCTGGGACTGGAGTCCAAGTCCTCTGGCAGTTTTATGAAACTCTAGCTGTTCCCCGCCCCTGCTTTTCAAAAAGCACATGAAATGAAATGGCTTGTTCTGGGGCAAATGACACAATGGTGCTAAACGGCATGATTTGTTTGTTTGTTTCATCCCAGGAGGGGAGGAGGAGGGAAGGAATGTATACTTGATCTAATCCAAACCAATTTTTTTGTTGCTGTTGTTTCTGCTAAACTCAAAAAAAAAAAAAAAAAAAAAAAAAAAATTCAATGGTTTGAACTGCCCTACACAACCCAAGTTTGAGGGAAAAAGAGAGATACTAGGCTCCATTTTACTCTCAAGACTCTTTTGACACTCTGACACCTCAGCCTGAGAGGAACTTACTTACGAAACCCAGCATTCAGAAATAAATTTTAAAAACAGCCCAAGCTGCCCCACATTCAGGAGAAAAGCTGTTTATTTACTCTGCCTTCTCTTGCAGTGCCTGTGTGCTTGTGTCAGAGCATGCTCTGAATTGCCCACTGACCTACATTCCGTGGGACATGAAGCTGTGCCTCCCTGCTCCAGGGCTCGGCAGCACCCCTTGCCCTGGCCCTGCACTCCCTCTCCAGCATTGCACCAGCTCTTCCAGCAACACTCTGCATAAGTGGATAATGTCTCAGGCCACCGAAGCATGCTTTTAAATGGATAGCCAGCCAAGTGTATATTAATTAAACTTAAAAGTTCTATTTATTGCCAAACACAGGGGGATTATACAGACAACAAGTGGTGGAAAGTACTCCAAAATGTTCTCACCCCTTTAATTACTATGCTATAGTTAGCCCAGCAAGCTGATGTATAATCAGCGCTGCTGTACGCACTGTTTACAGCAAGCACTCAGGAGAAACACACTTACTCCATGGCCTCTCTGAGCAGCTGCCACATTTGGAGGGGCAGGAGGAACGCAGAAAGCACTGAAGAACCCTTTTCTTTATCTCCTCCCCTTAGGGCTACACTTTTCCAGCACCCTGCTGTGCTCCCTGGTCCCAGGGGGTTTCTGCCACCAGCCCATGACCCCCTCAGCAGTGCTTCCAGTCCATCACACCAAATCTCCCCTAGGGCCCAACATGCACCTCTCCCTGAGCTGCCACCATGGAATTTAATTACCACTGCATCACACTTTGCTGCTGGCCAATTTTAGAGCTGGCCATCTTAGGAGTTTGAATTTATTTTATCCTTTGTGTTTTGTGTGCTCACAGCTCATGCATTTCACAGGTGAGCTGAGCAGCCAAGTGAAGAAGCCAGGAAGATCTGGACCCCCAAGAAGCTGATCCTGTTCCCCTGAGTCTGTCACTGGGACCAACCACTTGAATTCAGAGAGAATAGTGCTAGATCCAGCAATGTGATTGTACTCAGTTCCTCTAAGGGCAGCTTGCAAGCTCTCACCTAAAGTGTATCTTCTTTATAAAACTGAAGATGAAAAAAATCAGCAAAATATGGTGAAAAATTAATATCCCAGTTTGAAAAAGTCTTGCTCTCCCTCACACATACCACTACACAGAGTTAATAGCACTGACCTCTGTGCTCCTCTGTTTCTCTGTCTCCCAGCAGTGCCTCACAAGCTGTAGCATATTGCTGTCTGCTACTCATCTTGGCTGCCTTCACCACTGGCAGCTCATTTTCCTTCCCTGAATCCGCAAATTCTCAGTTCATTTCCAGGTGTTTTCATTGATATAGCATGAAAAAGCATACACATGCACCCATTAGTAAGCCAGCAAAAACCTTTCATTCTCTCAAATTTTCACAACTGATTGCAATTGAAACAGCAATATGAATTTTTCACGTGACCCTGGGTCTGTGTTTCAAAGTCATATCCACACCCAACTGTACACATTTCCCCATCCAGACAACCTGAACAATATGAGGAACAGGTAAATAAAGTCATGGTAAACATGGGAACAGCTGAGTAAATCACATTACAGCATCACAATGTCTGCCACTACTACCACCCTCCTTACAAGCAGTCTGAGGAACCTTATATATTTAGTACCTCCACACTCATATAGGTAGCAGCTCTTTGGACAGCACTCATGTTTAACCTTCACCAAAACAGTCTGACTTGATCTTCCAGGACCTCAAAGTCTCTGTCACAAGGTTCAGCAAGCTGCTCTTCCACAAGGTAGAGTGAGGTGTAGGCATAAACACTCCCCATCTTCAATCCTTGGGCTCCTCTGTAAGATAAGGTCTCTCTGACTTGCTGAAAACATCATCTAGGAAATCATCTGAAAGCCTAGAGCTGTCAGAGCAAAGAGCACTTTGGGCACTCTTTCTCATCAGCCATACTGCCTGTCATGGTCTGCTTGCAAAACCCCTCATCCTTAGACTGAGACCAGGATGTCTAAGGATTTCAGGATTAATCCAGAAAGGAGAGATTCTGCAGCTTTCCCATTCCACAAATAGAATAACACCAAAGCCTTTCAAAGAGAAGCTGGTCAGAAATTTTCTGATCAGAAAATAGAAATTCATTCCTTCCCAAACTGTTTCTGCTTTCCCAAACACAGCTGACAACTCAGCTGTCTGGGAACCTCACTCAAGGCTTTGGAGGTGAGCCTTGGTATTTGGGACACCTGTTCAGCACTCAGGGTCTTCTTTCCTGCAGAACTGCCCTGGACCCAGGAGTCTAGGGAACCTCCAGCAAAGGTTTACTGTCAAGGCTGCATTCCACGGTGCTCTCTGTTCCATTGAGCAAGTATAGACCCTGCAGAGCTGCTGGAAATTTCTTCAGTCTTTCCTTGCTTTGCTTGCTTTAATATACATCACATTTCAAAACAGCAGCATTTCTTTCAAACTAAAATCCAAATTTTTAGGCAGCTCTGCAGTTAATGCCTATATTGACAATCTCTGGACCAAAATGCAAAATTTATACACTTCCAAATTACTTTGAGACATACTAAAAATGCCCTAAAATGAATAGCTGGCAAATCAGCAAACTGAACAACCCCAAATTACACTGAAGTTCATGAATGTGTATGCATGAATATGCACATACCACCTCACAAACCGACAGAAAATGTTCCCTGTCACAGGACAAGCATTGCCTAAGTTGGATTAACATGCTGAACTACTCTGTGTCTGCATCTGGCACAGCTTTTGCTGGACAGATGACTCACATTCATTCTGCTCCTAATTGCTAAGTCTTTTGAAGACATATTCTTATGCTGCTCTATCTTTCTGTAATGGGTAGAAGAATTAATTTCCTTGTATATGGCAGCGTGTTTCCATATATCCCACTGCCAGGTGTTGCTGTGAACCAGGTGGCAGTCCATCCTGCTCTGAATCTCGACTGTTTCATAGGCTTGCTAGGACTGTGTCACGTTGGCATTTTCAATTGCATGAAGAAAGGCAGCTTGCCCTTTTTTTAGAGACCAGAAAACACAAGTGCTGCCCAAAGAGTTGCTATACACGTGAGTGATGATGTACTAGATGTATAGGTTTGTCTCAGGGTTGTCTGCAATGAGAGTGGTGCTAATGGTGGATGTTACCAGCCTCAGGGTGGGAAAACGCAGATTGCCCCAGAAGACCTTTTTCAGATATTTAGAAAGAGATTTTATTCACTGGGCAGTATGCCTGGCCACTGTGCCAAAGACATCAGAGGAGCTCTTTATACCATGTGAAAGCCTTCTCCCAGGCACAGTCCTGGGACATGCAGACCCCCAGAGCTGAGCTCAGCCCTTCAGTCCATCGCTGTGGACTTACTCACGCATATGCACATGGCCTTTAGGTCTGAAGCCCTCCTGTTTCCCCAGCAATCATTGCTCCTGCTGGAGTCTGGTTCCAACAAAACCCATTCCCTGACTTTTGTGACATTTTCCACACTACTGCATCAGCAATGGCACTGCAGTCAGTTCTTTGCAGAGCCAACCCCAGACCTTGGATGTTCCTTCTGTTCCTCAGGGCATTATAAAAGTGTCACCAACTGGACACTGAGTAGGGCAACTTGTGAGTCACACGGCACCCAGTGGTGTTCCAGAAGTTCCTGCGTGAGTGATGGGCACTCTGCAACACAAATAAATAAAAATTCTTGTGTAAATATAACACACAGGGATGCTGCCACTGATTTGCACATAAAATAGCAAATGCACAGCTCAGTTTGTTTTGTAAGATTGAGGGGTGGCTTGAGATACAAGTTAAGTAGGGTTTTATTTCTGGCTTCACCCCTAGGACCAATGTTCACTGATACTGATATTTAAAGAAGTGCTTTCTTCAGCATGGCTACAATCCAGGGTGGGTGGTGTGGTGGTCTTTTTTTTCCTACGGTGGCTTCAAACAAGCTGTGGGTGTCTAGGTGGGTGGGTTGAATGACATATTAGTGAGGATGCTTCCTCCCCTTTCAGAGCTACATGGAGAAGTCAGAAAGGCATCGTTTTAGAAAGTGACAGGCAGATCAGGTCTGACTATTGCTGATGAAAAAGGGTTTAAATCCATCAAGAATCTTGAATTTGGAACTGCACTGCTACAGAGAGCAGGGTGAAGTGAACTTCACTAACCTCTATAAATATTATCTGTCGTTTAATTTCAGATTTGCTCCTCGAAAAGCCTTTCAAAATGCACGCTGCCTCCTTTCAGCTCCTGGCATCCAATCAAACTAGCTATCTAACAACAAGGAGCAGAGGAAGTCTGTCCTTCGCCTCCATTTAGAAGTGAAAGATTCCCCCTTCCCTCCTGCCCACCCCCCCCCGGCTGACTCTGAAGGTCTTCCAATTATCTCCTTTACCTGCCGCATTAAAAAGTAAAACATATGAGTTGCCAGAGATACAGAGTCTGAGGACAAGCCACTGTGGCAAAGCCATGACATTAGAACAGATGGAAAACTTCTCGGGAACAAAATGTGCACAAAAAAATGGGTTCTGGCTTTGAAGTGTATATTCACGGTGGGTGCTTTCATGTCTTTTGAAAAGCCCTAGCTCAAATATGACCTACTTAGGCAACATTCTTATTTATGTCTCCAACTAAGGAGCAGTATATTTAGCAAATGAGAGGAAATCATCCCCCTGTCATGTTTATAGATTGGAGCAAACTTTGCTGTTTAATTCTTCAACAGATTTGTCTCCATAAAAGTGGATGTAATTTAAACACTGTTAAAAAAATCAATAAATTCCAGAAACTTGGGATAAATGGAATCATAATTTCAAATATATATATATATTATATATGTACAGACATACATACAGAGAAATAAAGAGAGAACATTTATTCAGTAGACTGCGGTTAAACCATATTTATTTAACTGGTTCAAGAGTAATGGATAAGGCTGAGCAAAGGTGGACAGAGAATCATAAGACTTTGCCATTTTAATTATGCTAAATGCTAACTATTCTGTAAGATAATAAGCAACATAGAAATTCTTAACTCTTCATAGACTAGGTAGGCTTACCTGGACCAAAATGAAAGCAGATTAAAATGTAGTTTAAAAGATTCTTAAATTCAAGAAATTGAAGTTGAAAGGCATTTCAGGAGGACATTTAGTTCATCTCCCAAAGGCAAGATGAATAAGACCTACGTTATTCTAGAGTGTAATCTGTCTGACCTCCAAGGATGGACATTTGGTAAGCTTCCAAGCAAGCTATTTCCTCTTTTCGCAATTATCACTATCACTAGAAGGATCTTGCTGGCATCTAAGTCATGTCTCTCACTGAGGTTACAGCCCATTACCCCTTGTCCCAGTAGACAAAGAGTGCAGATTATTTTTTTCTGCTTTTTAGTAACCTTTCAAGATTTATCATGTTCCTTCTTTCTTCTTTAGATTTGGCAACCCCAGTTTGTTCAATCTTCTCTCACCGATCATGTTCCTCATTGATCAAATTGTGTCACCTTATTGACTCACATCTCACCTATTACCTCTTCTAAGATAATCCACTTCAAAACCCAGAGCTTTCTCTTCAAGAAGTCACCTACTCTCATTGCATTAATGCTGTTCAGTGCTCCTACCAACAGAGGAGAGTCTTGCAGCTGTCTACGCCCCATTTCAAACCAACTTCTCCAGGTTACTTTACATTCTGAACCCATTCTCCACCTGGCCCACAGCCCATCCCAGCCTTCAAAGCAAATAAGGACCTCTGCTTTTCACCATCCCTCTGCATCACAGTCTGTCCCAGCACAGATCCCAAAGCAATCCACCCAAAATCCCCTTGCAGTGGCACAGGTAACCATTGGTAACTGGTCCCTGGCTACAGCTTGCCAGACACCTGTGCACCTTGCCGGACCTCAGAGGACAGTTTCGTCTCATTCTGGTGTCACCACATTGCTTCTGACTGTGTCTTGCAAAACAGTATGAAAAACCTTTTTAAAATCAAGACGAACTGACAACCACTGTTTTTTTCCAACCAACAAGGTCTGTTGCTGTGTTTCAGGAGGAAAAGAGATTGGTTTCAGGTGATTTACCCCTGACAAATACATGCCAGCTATCCTGCTCACATCCTTTCCTTCAAGGGTTTTATGATCTGTTGTTTGATTGTTTGTTCCATGTATCAGCAGGTATACAACTTTACTACAAATCCCTGGGTTCAGCTGTTCCTCCTCGCTAAGGATAGACACTATCTCTGCCCTTTTTCCATTCTCCAGAACATCTCCTGTCCTTCATGACTTCTTGGGACAAATGCTAAACTTTATGGTACTCTTTCAGTCAGTTTGCTGGTTCTCTATACCCAAGGTTGAATTTCATAAGACCCGATACACTAAAAAACATTTTGTTTATCTCAGTATTTTCTAATCTCATTTTTCTCTACTGTAGCCTGAACTACTATCCTGTAGTCATTGGCTGTATTAATCCTACAATCATAGCTGAGCTTCTTAAGAAACACTGATTCAGAAGCTGATAACACAATTTATTTCAGATAACTTCACTCTGGGGGAATGACCTAGTCTTTCACAACCTTTTTAGGCCAAATACTTCAAGTTCTCAAGTTGTCTCTTAGCTACCTGATGCTCAAAGGCCCCCTTAATCTCCTAAATGGAAAGGAGTGCTTGGAGTCTTAAAAAAAAAGGCCCCAGTTGAGGTTCATACTTTGTATCTCAAGACAACTGTGACTCTTCTCAATCAAAACTGATCTGAAAATACCATAGGAATACTTAACTTGTCACTGTTCCAGCTGAATGTAGAAGGGCCCTGGTGTGCAGAAATGGAAGTAGATAATCAAACCCCTGCAAAACCCCATCCACATTTTCAGTGAGAGCTCCAAACCTTTCTTCTGCAACCCAACAGTTTGACCTACCTTAAACCACCTTAATTCTCACACCTTGCCCTCCCAAGTCATAACATCATATTTATACATGTCTCTTTAATACTTGTTTAGAGAACACTTACAAATCCACTGATGAAATTTAAAAACCCAAAAGACATGGTCTCTCTTAAAATGGATTAAAACAGTGTCAGCTCCCTTGAAGTTAATGAATGAATACTATTCCTTAGAGCTGTTTTTATTCCTTCTGATATCCTAAATGATGCTGAATCAGAAAGGGAGAAGTAACTGAAATCCAGATATGTTAGTTTCTGCTCCATTAGGAAAAGGAAAAATCAATTTGGCAAAACATAAAAGAAGAAAATCAATAGGAAAAGAAATTTTATTTTCAGTTGAAAACTAAGAATACATTACAAACAATGGTGAGTGAAAATTATTCATTGATTTGTATAACACCTTTTACAAGCCCAAAAAGTGCTCCAAAGAATTATAGATTATTTAAACCTAAGGATCACTTACCACCAAAATGCATCTATCTCTGGAGTGGAATGCAGCTGCTACAAAATTGCAATAGCAAACAAAACACCACAGCTTTAGGGCACAAATGCTTTATCTGAAGATGCATCAAGGGAAGCTGAAAATGCAGAATGGAATTATCCAGGCTGGAATATGACCACACTGCAACTATATCGATTTCAGTTTAAGCTTAAACTCACAGAAGATAGGCCCATCAGCCCATTTAACAAACTTTGGCTCACAAAGTCCCTAAAAATGCTCTGGGATAATGTGCCAGAGGATGGGTTTGGCCTATTCCTGCTGCTGTTTCCCTGGTCACTGTCAGCAAGCCGATTGCACTGGGCTGATTGCCCTTAGGTGTGAAGTGGCCCTCAGGGGCAGGGCAGCCACCTCTGGCAGCAGGGCAGGTGGTGCAGGAGGCAGTCCTGTGTGTTCTCTGGCATGAATCACCACACTCCCGTCCGGAGGTACTCTAAATCCTCCCCGTTAAGCACACATTAAGTTGTTTCAGGATATGGGCCACATTTATATCACTGTCATTAGTAGCAAGGGCTCACACTGCATAAAATTACACAAAGTACCTTTTGCGCCTCAAGATGTACTTAGCAAGCAAACTCCTAGGGGCAGGGAATGTGCAGTCTCCTGTTTCTCTAAAGCACCTTAATCAATTACAGCAATATAAAAATGATTTATTACAATCTATTAAAAATACAACTCAAATGACTTATCACTCCTGGGGTCCTGGGAATATACTGTAGGATTTACCATTTAATTGTAAATCAAATCTAGTGACCAGTACCTCATGTTTTAGAGAAAGATGAAAACTATTGATACACCTCACCAATTGCAAGTGCAGCATGTCTGGGATGATTCAATCTTGGGTTATCACACATATGTGACCAGGGGAAGCAGAAATAGAGAATAAAGTGGTAGACATTTCTGTTCCCTACAGTTTGTAACCAAATCAGGGCTTCCACTGATCAGGAAGTTTCCAGGAGTCCAAGGGCTGCTGCAGGGCAGGTAGGCAGGCACACTGCCATCGCTGCCATGGCAGTTTCTTTCTCCCTCAGCTTTCTCTGGAAAAGCCTCTTGGGAAGACGAAACTACAAAATAGCAGCAAGACAGAATAATCACCTCCCTTAAAAGGCCACAAGCTGGGCTGGAAAGAGATTCACAGAGCATCTTACACCCACAGTCCTGGGCAAACTGCACTGCACGGGATGACCCAGAGCCCTGGGGACAGCTGAAGCTATTTATGGGGTAGAAACACAGCACCTGTTTCATCCCACCCAATTCAACAATCCAAGTCTACCTGTTCCTGTGCTAAAACCAAGAATATGTAATAAGAAAATCTCAGTTTAGAAACTTGGCCCTTCTCTTCTTATTTTCAGAATAGCCAAGGTCTAGTACAGCAGCCTGCACCAGTATCAGAATTAAAATAGACACTGTGTACATCACACACCATATCTGATAAAATACTCCTAATTCTCACCATCAGCAGACAGGGATGGAAACTATTTGCACCCTGGAACTGCCTGTTTTTGATAAAGAGTGTTGATAAAGCTGTATTCATAGGAACACCCAGGCTAGGAACTGAGCTATTTGGCCAATAAACTCTCTCCTCTGCTCTTACAGACAATGACATCTGGCAGCTCTTTTCATAAGCTGGTAAAGCTGTACCTTGAAAACAACATCAGAGCAGATGAGGGAGGTTAACCCCTGTTGAGTGATCACACAGCACAGGCTAGAAATCCACAACACAGCTATTTAGAGATGCCCTCACCTGATAAAACCAGCCAAGAATACAATACTTTAGAAAAATATCTTTAAGTCTAATGTCATATTGAATAAATAGATAAATCTGCATATGAGAAATGGCAGAAGTTGTAGGAATGCTAATTTCTCCTTGCTTTCACACTTTCTACCAATCCTCAGCTTCAGGTCTTCCACTGCTCCTTCCCCCAGTTCATGAGCTTTGTTCCCATGATTGGAAGAACTCTTAATATATTCCATTCTTAAGGAAGATTCAAACATAAAGGCCACTACTAGTACAGAATATGTTTCTTGCATCATAAAAATCATGAATGCATTGATTCCCATGGATGTCCCTGGCCAATTCCCTAGGGATTAGCACAACACCAGTGACAGGTGATGCTTTACCCCTGTGTGGATTTCCACAAAGGATTCCTTTGTAGATACTCTAGCACCTAATATGGCTTACCCTGTCTCTAGCAGCTAATATCCCTGTACCTTTCCCTCAGTAAAGTCATTCTCTCTTCTAAAAAGCTGTCTTTTTTCAGAGAGCTTTGTCTCTTGAGAAAATGTTCTTTGGTTATATTTGGCTAAAGCTGGCCAACCAGCTCAAAAGTCACTGAGAAGACAGCTACACACCTCACCTCACCCACAGTGCAACACAGAAGCCTCATTTTCTAAGGAAATGAGGCTAAAAAACAAACAGTGAACTCAGAATCTTCTGGTCTCTCCCTGTGAATCTAACATTCATCTTTGTTATAACCCTCTTCTGACAGGAATTGCCTTTATCTGTATTTTGTAAAGCTTTGAGCATATTGCCAGCACTTTAATAGTAAAATATCATAGAGAACCATATATCTGAATATTATTATGCAGAAAATATGTGCATGTTCACACAGACAGCAGATATATAAAAATACTGAATATGTAATTTAAGGCCATATTTGTGTTTAAGTATGTAGGTCAAACACAGGGCAAAATTTTTTCTATTACACACAAAACCTACATGTACACTGGACCGAAAGAAATCACATAAAAACTCCTTTAATTCTGGATGCTAAAAGGTGCAAGTTCTAACTAGCGTTTGGGAGGGTGATTTCCCCAGGGAACCCCAGGTGTTCTGGGCACACGCCAAGCCATTATTGCTGAGCACTGGGGTTGAGGTTCACCTCACCTAACCTCGGCCATCTGTCTCCCTATAGAGACTCAGGCACCTCCAGAGGGTGATACCTGGGAGGATGGAATGAATCAACCTGCCTGAGTCTCACCACTGACTACAGGGGCGGCCCAGACTACTCACTCAGATAAACGGTGTAATTTTTGAATAACTACGGTTAGGTGAGATGAATGCCAGACTCGGCCTGCAAAAACCAAGTGAGTGGGAAGATTCCACATCACAGCTGGGTGAGAATAAGAAAGAGCAAACCATAAACCCTGAATTCTCAGGGTCTACACGGAAGCAAGAACCAGTTTATAATACCCGGAAACTTCTGCAACTGCATGAAGAGGTCTTTCATAAGAAACAAACAAATATTGCTAAGGCAACTAACATTAGCATTTTGAATATATTTATTGACAATGAAATTTTGAAGTATTCTCCCTATAGGTACTTAAAAATAGGGACTATTGCCAGCAAATGGCAGAGGGGCAATCTCTACTTTGGTTCTGATTCAGTTAATTTCCCTTTAGTTGCCACAAAAATCAGAATGAAGATCTAGAGTGAAAAAATCCAAAAAAATCCATACTATCTGAGCTGGACTCTGCCGCAGCAGGCTCTAATTTCTCTACCTTCCCCATATTTCAGGCAGAAAGGGTAACACACATGACCCACTGGACAGTGGGTTTAAAAACTGCTAGTCATCCACTCATTTCTGCAGTTCAGTTTGTTGGCTTTAGAGTAATTCTATTGGTTTCAAAGTTCTACTTCCCATTAGTGCTATCGACTATGAGATATTGTTAGAGGGGGTTTTTGTGCTTTTTTTTTCTACCTTCACTGGCTGGAATACAGCTTATCCCCATGTCCATTAAATATACATTTGAACAGCATTTCCACCTGCACTTTGTCACCTCGGGTCTCAAGGGGTGTACCTCCACTTGGCTCTGAGCTCAAGGGCGCCCTTGATATCAGCCTGAGAGTGCCAACAGGCATGCTAATACCTATTTGAAATAGCTTTTCCTTTGCCTCAGATGTTTTCATGCACTCAACAAATAAAAAGTCTCTGCTTCACTCCGTCTGCAGTGCTGTAGGACGACCTCGCCTCATTCTGTCAGTGAGCTACAGTTGCTTTCAGGCTTTTACCTTCTAGACTTTGCTTTCCTTCCTGGAGTGTGTCGTGTGTCCCCCCCTACTTTAGGATCCAAGTTAGCAAAAGGCTCTGAGTGTATTGATCTAAGCTTACCTTCCTGAAGGTGCTCACCCCAACTGCTGTTAATACTGTACTTCTTTTCAAAATGTCCACATTCCCTGGAAGATTAGAAACACCCTGTTATTATGAGCTGCTTCTGAACACGAAAGAACACCAATTGCAGAGGGAAGAAAAAGCTGAATTTTCTGCAAATAAAACTTTGGCAGTAAGGATAATTTGTTCCTCTGCTGTCAGTAAGAGGTGTCTATATGGGTCACTGAAGAGGTTCTTTACTGGGAATAAGTTAAATTCAGCATCTACCATCTTGTCCTGTGGGTGAAGCATGCTATCTCAGATACGCAATACAGCCCAAACTGGGTGTCATCTTTTTTAAACTTTCTTTTTTTGTGAATCACTTCCAAGTCTTGGGGTAGGACATCACGACAGCCAGTTCCTCAACAAAGAACTGACATGAGAACAAAAGCTATTCCTGAAGAGTTCTCAAAATAAAAGTGAGACAGATGAGTGAGGAAAAGTTGCATGGGTGTTTCATCAAACAAGAACATGGTCAGGAAAGAAGTATCGGAAAATATAAATTCATTAAAGATGAACTGGCTCACAGAATTGTCAGTTCTGCAGAAATATGTGTTGCTGTTTCTCTCATGGTGGGGTGCTATTGCCAGCTAGCCGATCCCCCAGACCACAGAAACAGTTTGTGTGGGTCCTCAGCTCAGCAGGCTGTGCGTGGGTTCAGGCTTGGAAGAAAGAAGCGTGCTCTCTCTCTTGGGTTAATAAGGATGTTTATTCAGTGCAGCCATGTGGCAGAGGCTTTGCCAGAGCCCCTGTCTCATCATGGAGGAAGCAGGGAGAGAGAGAGAGAATGTGGGCCTCGTGTGTCCCCTTTTCCCCAGGTCCGGGACTGGGCAGGGAAACACTGACCCGATGGGGAAGGGAAGGGGCAGGGGTTACATCAGGAGGAACCACAGGGGTCATCAGGGGTAGGGGGGTGAAAGGGACATACCAAATACAGACAAATAACAAATAACAAATACAAATTCAAGACCTAAAATTCGCATCGCTACAATATGTTTTAGGAAAACAACACAAGAAGGCTCCAACACTGTGAATATGTCAGGTTTGGACACTTTCAGAGATAACAGCATCAGTGTTTCATCTGAGAATTATTTTCCATTTTTAATATATTTGTATATTTTATGTTCTAGTACTGTATTGAATAGTAAAACCAGCACAGTTGATTCAGAGTGAATCCTTCCTAGAACCTTCCTCTGTGAGGAGGAATTTCAGACTTTTGTTCTAAATTGAACCTAAGGTAAATTTCAAAATCTTGAAATCCTTTGGAAAATGGAATATTCATTCATTGCCCAACACTGTTTTAACCTCAACACTTTGTCAACAACTAAGTCAAGCATTGGGAGAAAATGCTAGTGTCCTTTTGAAAAATGGTTCCTGCTTGGATTCCCTTTCCAATGACATCTGGTGAGGGCTGCTTTGCCAGAAATCTCGACCAAAAGCTGCTAAGCAGTTGTCCTAAAAATCTACAAATAGTTAAGTACCCAGCCATATTCTGGGCCCTGGGCAATATTTTTCCATACAATTATTTCTGCTGTTGTCATTAGCTCCAGCACTCTCACTATTTATTACCATAGGTATTTTGAGACTCATAAAAATGTGCTCTTACTCAAGGCTTAAGCAACACATGAAATAAATCAGCAGCAGTGAACACTGGCTGACACTGGATGAAACCTGGCTGGGAACAGCTGGATTGCTCTCTTGACTAAATATTTACAAAAGCCATGATTATATCACTGAGTGACACCGTGTGAATATAACAATTTATCAATCATCATGTTTAACTGAAATCCCTGCAGGAGGGGATGGCATTCTCACTTAACAATAAGTATCTACTGTATGCTAATGAAGTCACTTTGTGGCTAAGCTTACTTCAGGGTTGTTTGGGCATTTTAACTACCCATTTCCTAAGCACTGCTTACTTCAGAGGTAGAGAAAACACAGAGTTCAGCAGGGCTGTCACTTACATCGGTACCCATCCAGTAACACCGCTGGAATTACATGGGGCATACGCTGGAGAAGGGGGAGCACAGACCAACACACAGAATTTATTTCCACACTCCTGCTGTGGCTCCCCTGCCCGCTGCAGGGTGCCAAAGGGCAGCAAGTACCACAGCAGTTTCCCTGCCATCCCTCTGGCTGCCACCAGCACCAGCCACTTTGGTCTGCTGCCTTTGCACACCCTCACCCAAGCAGGCAGCGAGTTTCCCTGCCATACCCCTGGCAGTGCTCACAGCACTGGCTACCAGCTTTGTGTCCAAGCTGAAATTCCCATGTCCCTAGGAAAGGTTCCAATTTTCTCACCCGTATTTACCAGGATGGGCAAAACTGAGGGTTTGCTCACTCTAAAACTGTGTGAAGTTTCACCTCATAATGCAGAGGTCTCCAACCAAACCCATTTCTCTGACAGCACCGACACAAGTCTGTCAGAACTGGGGGTGCAGGACAACCTGTCCCCCTGCCAGCAGGACCTGGTGGCTCTTTTTCCATCAGAGCTGGTCAGCACTGGCTGGGTAACCTCCTGAAAAGGCCACTGAATACAAGGCTACCTGGTGCAAGGAGAGAAGGGCTGGGACATGGAGAGTTCTGCCAGAAGTGTGACATTGCCAGGAAACATAAGGATCAGGCTCATACAGATGGGAGAAGCAAGTGGACCTGCTCAGAGGGGAGAAGGTTCCCATGAAGATAAAACCAACATGTCACAGTGACACGAAACTCATATTTGGGCACCAGAAACCACTATCACATGGCATGAGCTTTTTATGAAATCTTCCACCTTCTGTGTTATGCCAGATTAACACTCTTGTACCAGCAATGGCATGAGCAGTTCAGGTACCTTCCTGTCTCCTTCAGATTACAGTTTTACTCCAATGCAAGAGAAAACACAAACCTCCTATTTGCCAGTCCCAATGCACACACTCTTTAGAAAGTTTTTCTTCAAAATGTCACACAGGTACATGAATAGCACAGCCTGTTTGTGTGAATCTCAGGCTAACATTCAAAAGGAACAGGTGGCATCCATGGTTCACCTCTGCAAACTGCTTTTAAACCTTGTCTTTCTTTCCAGGAATCATTGTTCAAAAAGAAGAAAAAAGTTTGGGGTGATGAAGTCTGCTCCCTTGAGAGCCTGAGAAGAAAGTTTCCCTCATATGGATCTTAGACACGGATTTTTATTCCCATTTTCTACATGTTGAGAGTCTGCATAATAATTGTATTTTAGTCTTTGGAGCCCATCTGCCAGTAAAGGGGAAATTTCACCTTCTTCTTTCTACCTACAGAGAGGTTTATAAATCAGTAAGCGCACAGACATGGGAGCACAGGACTTCGTTGCCCTTCCAGGAGCCCTTAATGGCTCAGACAATCACAGCAAGTGCTCTTTTCAGAAACACAGGGAGGGAGGAGAGAAGTTACGATAAATTTAGTTTTCTTTTGAAGTTAATAACCTCCTACAAAGGCTTTTGGTAAAACACAGACACCTTAACATTTTTTTCCCTTTCAAACAATTTTTTCCTCTATTTTTCCCTCAGATGGTAAAATCTGAGGAAATCTGTCTCTTCAGAAGTAACTGCTTTGTGTGAATGACATCAGCAGATCACGAGGTTACCACTGGCAAGTTGGCACCCTGAGGGGAATGAAATGAAATCTCTTATCAGCCTACTTGCTCCTCTTCTTTTCTACATTTGGTGCCTTTTGTAATATGCAAAGCAAAGGAAATGTTTTGCTCCCCTTGATTTTTTTCACCTTTTTTTTTCCCTCAGGAGAAAGAACAATACATTTGACTGGTTTCCCCAATGTCTCAGCTGTAGCTTCAGTTTGCTTGGTACCTCAGTCAGAGGTGAATGATTTATACTCCCTCCTCTTTTTGCCTCATATCAGTCTTTCTCTCACCTACCACTGGGTTCTCTTGAGACTTGTTTCAGGCAGTTTGAAAACCCACAGTCTTCCCAGGGAAAGAGGACCTCCAAAAATGTGGATACTGTTAATTTTTATAAACTCCTTCACCACAGCAATGGCTTTGCTGTCTTGACTTCAAAATCATGGCAGATATAATCTATTTTCAATTTTCCAGTGTGGCTATCCTGTTGTAACTCTCCTTCTTTTGGCTTCTCTCTGGTCAGAAGGTTTCAGAGGCAGAAACTGTTGGTGTGGAAGGGAGATGATGAGCAGGAGAAAATGGGTGAATGTATGGGAAAGTGGCTACATCATGAGAAGGTTCCCTTCCCCATACACAGGATTTTCAACAGGTGGAGCCAGTATGCCAACCTCCCACAAAAAAATAGGGAACAAACCTGAAAGGTGAAAGCTCCAAGGGAAGGTTCCAAGAGGGAGTGACTAGGGTTTGTTGCAGGAGAACATCTGAAATAACGAACCTATCACAGCACACAACCATTAGCCCCAGGACAGGAGATGTGAGGTGGGGTCTTTCTGCATATGTTTTTAATAAGTGTCATGGATCCAGTGAGCACACATTATGCAAAGAACAGTTTAATCTTTCCTA
Source organism: Trochalopteron elliotii (assembly GCA_024734555.1). Classification (NCBI taxonomy): domain Eukaryota; kingdom Metazoa; phylum Chordata; class Aves; order Passeriformes; family Leiothrichidae; genus Trochalopteron; species Trochalopteron elliotii. Next base: position 2,875,346 of record JANPWX010000009.1, read on the forward strand.
AACAAAGCTTAGAAACAAAGACGTTAAATCACTGCAGGATTTCAAGTCTGGAGTACAGCAGGGGAGCCTGGAAGTCATCAGGAGGATTGCTCATATACTGTTACATGTGGCTTCCCAGCAGGTGAGGGAATATGTGGAAGCAGGGAGAGAATGCTAGCCCAAGCTAAGGTGGAGGAGAACTTCGAAAAACCTGCCAGGGAAGATTAAAGGTTAAGGAGCCAAACTATACACACAGATTTCTATTGTTTTTACAAACAACATGCTTTAACAAACTGTTTCTAAAAAAATAAAAAAAACATATTTTCCTTTTTAAATAAAATAAGAAGAGCAATGCTATTTTCTTTTTGGAGAAGCTATTTCTGAGTCACTACACCCACCTGACACGACTCGACTCTTGCAGAGCAAAGATGCCTGTACCCTCATGGATCCTCTGAGAACACCCAGAGGTTCATGCTAGGGAGAGGCACAGAGAGCCAGGTTTAGGAGCCATCAGTCAGTGAAGGACAAGAAAAGGTGTCAGCCACCTTGTAAGTGTGACAAGGATAGGCTGAGAGTCGGATGGGTAAATTCAGCACATGACAGAGACATGATAGAAAGGCACGAGGGAAGAGATAGTGAAGATACTGTTTTTTGAAGGATGACACAATTTAAAACAAAATAAGTTTGGTCAAATGTTTATCATAGTCTCTCCAGGAACCTCCACTGTTCCTGTTTATTAATTTTAATGATATGGTATCTGCAGTTCCTAGTCAGAACCAAGGCTCCCCTGACACATGCATCACAAGAGGATGAGGCCCTGCCATGCCACGCACACAGAGAAGGAAGATAAATAGTGCACCAAGAATAGGCCAGCAGGATAAAACTATTCGCATGACTTTTGAAGCCTTAGAGTGTCCCAATTTTCTTTTGCAGGAAATTATTCCGTGCCAAAACACTGGTCTTAATTCCAAACAAAGCTAAATACCACATTTGAAATTTCCCAAGCAGAAAAAAATCCCAACAACCACTATAGTGTTGGTTACAAATATAACATCAAACCAAGTACATCTCAAATGGCTTTCTGAAGGGTATAGGTTTCAATTAATCCATGCATCCTAGCTTGCCTGAGCAGTTCTGTGTACACACATAGACACATCTGCAGTTTTTAAAAACATAAATAGGCATCTGCACCTGTCTCTCTATTTTGTTGCAGCTGTGTCCTCTTTATATTTCCCCAAGAAATCATATTTTGACACATCAAAAAATACTCCTCTCCCAGCAGCCCGCCTTGAGGCTGTAAAGAAAGGTATAGATGCAACAGGAATGAAGCCAGCAGTGTTCCAGAGAAATGTGGGAAAAGAATATTGGACATACTCTTAAAACTTGAAGTGTGCAATGCTCACAAGCACAGACTGTCAGCATGCCCTGGCAGGTTTTACCATTTCTGATGGCAACATGAAGGAGGACATAAAGGTGTGGGACTGATCTCCCCTACTTGTAATCCCCTGGAAGTCCAGGCAGCTGGAAGAGAGCGCTATTCATCCAGGCTCCCTTTGTACTCAGAGGACAGTGAGCGATCCCCTCAGAGAGGGATTCATCCCTTCCTACATAGATGCCTGAGGGAGACAGGATGAATCAGTCCTGAAGGGGCTCTCTGCAGAGTCCTCCCACCACTGCAGAGGGGCCTCAGACCACCATCATCGATTTGATGCCTGTTACAAGCCAGATGAGAAGAATCCCTCCCAAAACACTTTCAAAGCAGTGTCAGTGTCACCTCGGGATGACCCAGCTCAATCCTCTATTTCACCATGTGCTGTGTCTCCCTGCCTTGTTAGTTTATATCACCTGGCAAAGAACGTGTTAATTAACATCACTGGGAAGTGCAGTGCCTCTGGTGAAAAGCTGTGCCTGTGCCAAAAACTGCCCTCCATTTTTAATTTTTGAGATTTTTATTCTGATTACTGTATCACAGAGAAGTCATATTCTACCCCAAAACGCATCTCCACTGTTTAAACCTACAAAACAACTTCCTTGTTTTAACTCCAAAGTTATTTCCAACCTGCAAAGTTTTGAGTGTAGTTTCACCATTTATTACTATATATCGAGCACAAGAAAACATTCCTGGTAAAAGGTAAAATCATTCCCAGTTTTCTCCTGTCCTTCACCCTAAGTCTGTCACACATAAGGAAACGCTGGCAAGGGAACCTGGGTTACTGTACTTCTTCACAGAGATATAAGCTTCTAGGAATGCATTAAATAACCCAACTTAATTTTACCAAATTAGTTTGGACATATTCTTTGATATTTTCTACTTCAGGGACCATCTAGTTTCCCGAGTCCAGTAAAGTAAATTTTTTAAATCTTTGTGAAAGCCAAAGGATTAAAGGATGAATTCAGAGATTTAGAAGGTGGTAACTGTTGAGGGTACGGACCAGAAAGCCCGTCTTCCACAGTGAGCCCTGCCAGTGAGCTGCTCTGTGGCCTTGAACAAATCACTTCACTCCTCCTGTACTTCTGCTTTCTTGTCAATATTTTTGTCTGCTTAAGTGTGTGGTTTCTGGGGCAACTCCTGTGGGTTTGTAGAGTGCCTGCCAGTATAGGAACCCAGCATCAAACAGAATGACACTTTAGTACAAAAATAAGGACAGAAATTCAGGAAGTACAGGGATTTGAAAGGAAACGGCTACAGTGTTTTCTTAAAACCTCTGATGCTATTGGGGTCTCCAGATCTCCAGGCTCTGAAGGTGTAACAATTTTTTAAAGGACTAAGTGCCTGTCATAGATCATAACCGGGAAAAATGTAGTCATCTATGTTTTTATGACTGGCCTCTATTCTGCTTGGCTTGGTTATGTTTAATACCTGTGGAGCAGGTAATTTTAATAAATAAAAAGAGAGAGAAAGAGAGAAAGTGTCAGCGTGAGACTGGGTATGAAGTTATTGAGAACAGGAGTGTAAATGTGTCAAGGAAATCCCCAGTGATCCAAAAGGGAATGCAAGTAGCTTTGCAAACAGCAGAAGCAAGCTGGATAAATTGTACAGGGGTCTTAGCTTTGCAGAAAGATTTTCATTTTCCAAACTGTAAATCAAACCAAATTAAATCAAAACTACATTTCTATAGCACTTTTCATACTGGGCTCCCAAGGCACTTCACACCAAAGGCCAAGCCACTGAAGTGTTTATGAAGGCAGCAGGTCAGAAGAGCCCTGAGCCAAGGCATAGGGGCTGGGAGGCAGCAGCACCAGGAGATGGCACTGGCTGAGACGTCCCTGCACCACAGGGCCAGGCTCAGCACTCCCACAGGAGGAGGAAAGCCAGGAAACATCATAGTGCACAGACCCATATGTGAGGTGCAGGGCACCGGTAAGCCATGCGAGAGCTCTCAGGGCCTTGTAAAAGACAGAGACAACACAAGAACTGCCCAACTGCTCCACAAGCACCAACAGAGAGAGGAAATGTAATTTGTGCCTCCTCTGCTCCAATCCACAGGGTCCAGCAAAGGCAATTCTTGCCTCCTCTGTTCTTTATCCAGAGTCCAGCACTGCTGCAAGAAAAGGATGCCCTAAAATTCCAACAGTGTACATAGCGCAGTGACTGCAGCCAGAGTGCCTGGGCAGCAGCCAGGTTTTGGGACACACCTCTACAGCCCACTTAGGAGCAAGAGCAAACAGCCCAGCCCTACCCTGGCACTGCTGCACACAGCAGGCTGACCTGTCCCCTCAGCCATACTCAGACATCTGGCCACCCCCTGGACCAAGCTGGATGGAAATACAGCACACCAGGCAGCAAAACCTTCAGTTGCCACAAAACAGCAGCAAGCTTAGGAACAAAAAACCTTCTGGGTGCAAAAGCTGCAAAAGCACTGAAATCCTTTCACCAGTAACTCTAGGCAGGCTCACCTTTCTAAGGTAAATTTCATCTCTGCTAATCCTATCAGTTAATATTGAAATCAAATACAATATGGTATTTGATATGACAGTCTCCCTCTTATGAAGTCAGATGCAGCATTTTTTATTTGCATATGATTTAATTACATTTTCATTCCAGGTCTTCCATTCTGTGCATGGTGGCTAAAAGCACATGAATTCTGTATGACTGTGATGATAGGAGAGATTATGAAACTTAGAATAATGCTGCAATGTTAGGAAATATGGAAGAGAAGTATTGCTGTTTTAGGAATGAGGCTTCAGGGGGATGGGTGAAGTGAATAAGCAATACAGTCCCATTTCTGACAGATACAGAGCAACATTTCAGCAGTCCACATAATTTTTAAGATAGCCAGAGCCTTCTTTTGTAAGACACACTACCTTGTTTACAGGTTTTAGCTAAACCAATACTTGAGGAGAAAAAGTTCAAAAAGTGAAGAATAGCAGGTCACCTCAATTCCAGGCAAAATGCAGCTCTGGCATTGCCAGGCTTACTCTCCCTTGTATCCAAGGGGTGGGTGGTGGGTTTGGGAGTACCTCTGCCCTGTGTTCTCCAGCATGTGTTTGCTCTGTAACGTTTCTGCTCCCAGATTAACAAGGAGCATTGGAAATCACAAAAATTTTCCGCATAGCCAGAATGGAAAATACAACGTTTGCAATAAAAGGAAACAGATGAGCAAATTGTCGGATGCTGTGCATCAGTGACCATTATTTATGGTCACTGGTAGTGACAACCAGTAAGACCTCTCAGGGCCAAACTCTTGCTTATTAGCTGTAGGCACACGCACAACATTCAAGTGCAAATATCCCCAGTCTCCTGTAAATAGTAGCACATAATGTAGAATTGCTCCACCCTCTGCCACACCAATTGTAGCCATCAAGTGTGAGCTTGAAGAAACCTCTTCGAGAAAGTGGTGATAAGGAGAGGCCCCCAGGTGTTTTGCACATATGAAGAAGGATTTGTGCAGACTGGGGATACAAAATCGATTCCCAGTCCTCAAATCCTGACATGAAGAATTAGGGGTAAACTACATTTTTATGTTAAAAAAATAAAATCTGAACTTGTTTTATGACACACATGTTACTCATTTGTCTGTCTACCATACCAGAAATTGTTAAGGGAAGGAAAATGCCACGTTCTTATATATTCAATTGAGACAGTGGAAAGGGCAATGGGAAACATTTATGGTCTTGTAAGTGCTGAAGATTTTTTCTTGTTTCTGGATTTTGTTCCTAGCCAAGTTCATAATTTCACAGTATTTTCTGCCTTAGTTTACCCATCAGTAGGCTGGGTATAATGATAGTGCTGATTCTTAATTCAGAGTTCACATTTTCACAGTGAGCTGAGACAAACAGAAGGTGCTTTATGAATGAAAAATACTGATTTTTTTTTTCTTTCCATTTGCACAAGGTCTAGAACTTTGTACAGTAGTTAACATGTTCCTTGGACACAGCACAAATTTCCTTCTTTTCTGTAGCAAGAGGACATTCAGAAAGAGACTTGGAGACAAAATCAAATCAAACAGGGCTGCCTGCCCATGAAGAACAGTGATAAAAAACCAATTTTGGTTATTTAGCATGAAAATGTTTCAGTCATAATAATCTTTGACTTACTGGTTATTGGGCTGCACCTGTTATAGATGGTATGGCATAATTAAGTTTTCTGTCTTTCTATTAGGTTACAATCACAAGGAATGTTTGCCTTTAATATCTTAGTTAACAAGTAGATAAACTCATTATATGAACACCCAAGTATTTATACTTGACAACAGCTTTTGCTGAGATCAGAGTGTAAAATTATTTGAAGTCAGTGCTCCACTGTGAAAAGTTTCCAGTGTTAATTTAATGTTTCACTAGTTCTAGGTGCATTTCCTCTAATGTTGAAATTGTGAAAAAATGGAAACAGAAAAGCAGGCAATGGTTTTGTCTGGATTAGTCATTTCTATAATGCATGTGAAGATCTTAAAAAGTTCAGGAACAAATTTGGAAAACTGAAAAATTTCCTGCTTTCACTGAGGAGAAGGAAAGAACTGACTAAGAAGAATTTCAGTTAATGATGTAGATAAAATATATGAATAGAAGATTTGGAAGTGACAAGTAGTTTTCTTCTTTGGAATAAAACTCACAAGCTTGTATTTTTTCAATATCAGATCTATTTTTCTTGCCATTTTGAACACTTCGCATTCTTTTTCTGGAGTTACAATTTTAGTCTTCTGTAGAGACAACATCAAGAAACTCCTCTTTTCATGCACACAGGCATTTCAACTGAGATATATTTACCAAGCAGATATGTGCTAAACATAGGCAAGGCAGCACAATCTAATGCAAACACACACACACAGACACACACACACACACACAGACAGAATTGTTTCAATACAAAAGGTAGAAGTACTGATTTTACACAGTAAGGCTGGGAGCTGATAGGCTGAAGAGTTCATGTTCATTAATACTGGTGAGCTGGTTTTGGACTGTAACAGGAGGTAAGATGATAGTAAAGGGAGAAGTAACTACTTTAAGTATTTGGAGAAGTGACTTTTCAACAGCACAAGAGGGCCATACAAGTCCACCACAGTCCTTACGTGCAGATTTGCAGGGTTGAAACCCATGTTCCAGGAGGCTTCACAGTTCTTGTTACCCAAACCAGTCAGAGAAACTCTACAAATGTTTCAGATAAAGGCAGATAAAGTCTCACATGTGTGGACAAAAAGATCAGCAAGCTACATACTTACACTTCATGAATAAACCACTGTAAATAATTAAAGTGACCTCCACTCTGTAATTAGCTCAACCACGTTTTCATGCAAGGGTTTTGCCAGATGAAAGCAAATCAGGGGAACTGGATTTTCCCATAGATACTTCAGTCTTATAGGAAGGAATGATTAGTCCCATCTTTCCCATTCCCTGCTTCTCACACCCCAGGACAGCTCTGGTTTTTACTCTTCTGTTGGCAGAGGGATACAAGTACTTCTTGTAATTCAATCGTCAAGCTTTAAGACTGCTTCCCGAGGCTAAATGGAAGCCAAATCTCAAAGCTGCTTCCATCTTATGGCCTACTGGGATCTAAATACAACTAATTTCTGCTGGCTGAACTGTAATAATGAAGATTTTGAGTGCTCAGTGATAAAATTGGGGAGGCCGTATTTAAGGCAATGGAAGTTATACCATGTGCAAAATTCTATTCCCCAGACCAAGATGAAAATGCTGTTGTTGAATGTTGCACGGATAAGACAGAAGAAGAATATAATTTATGCATTATAATTGAAATCAAGGAAGCATTTCCTGCTAATGCTGTCATGCCTGCTTTGCAAGGCTAACCCTAATGACCAACAATTGTACTTTTTAATACAATTTCCGAAGCAAGGGGTGGCTAGGGAATAGTCCCATTGGAACACACACCACACATGCCTCCCCTACATTTCTTCACGTACAATGCACAGATGATTGCTTTGCAAGACAGTGAATGCATGACTTACTCATTCTAGAAGAGTGAAGGGTCCCATAAAAGCATTTACTAATAGACTCTCTGGCAAGAAAATCCACCTCTGTGCTGTTCCAAGCACTTTAAACTTTTCTTAATCACCTAATGAACAGTGATTCCCTTTCACTGTTGGGAATGGAAAGGCAGGTTCAGAAAAAAATAAGGACCAATCCAAACCACTGTCCACAAATGTGGCTGGACTGTTTTTCAGGACAAAGTAAAAAGCTTGTGTCCTTCTAGTTTAAACAAGAAGCAGAGAAAAGTGAACTATTTATTTGTTTTTCTGGCACAGCAAAAAGCCATATTAAAAATGCCCTAAGAAATCCATGATGTCAAAATTTTCAGATCTAGGTTTACAGGTGCTTTAGCTCAAGGTTGAAGATGTTCACATGGCATATTTTCTTTGGGGATAATCCCAAGAAGCACTAAACCCATCACTATTTGCTGAAGGGATAAGAATTGTCACTTCTTACAAGTACTAGGCAGAGTAGCTTTAATGGAACAGAAAATCATGGAGAACAGACTTCCCACTCACCTTCCTAACAGTTTCAGGATAATACCAACAAGACATTTTACCTGCTATCTGACGTTGGCTGCATTCACCTGTACGCAGATAAGCTTTCCTCTCCAGTATTAGGGTCAACCTAAGGAGGCACATTTAGGCACAAGGACCATCACTGGTAAGAGCCACATCCTCAAATTTCTTTCCTTCTTATCATTTCATCTTAGCCCTTCATCGTTTTTCCAGCATAACTACTTAAATCAAGAGTATTTGCAAATGATGTAGCAAATCAGTAATAAAAGCCACTGATCATTAAAACAAGAAGGCATCTTGGGATTAAGAACTAATAAGATGGCATTAACACTATAATTACTGCCACATTAGGCGACATTAGTGCCACATCTATATCTGTGCCAGCAAACTCTTGGAAAAACAAATCTTTTTTGTTAATTGTTTTTCACGATGCCTTTGTCTCCCATGGTTCTCCTGACTGCAAGTCTGGCTAGTCAAGCTCTCCCCTTGCTCTCAGATATTACACAGAGAAGTGTGTTGGCTCCCAGCTAGGAGAATGCACTAAACAAAAACAAAAACACCTCCCCCCCCTCAAAAAAAAAAAAAAATAAAAACAAAAACAACCAAACCTGAATTTCCCTTAGTTCTTATTTGCCTGAAAAACACACATGAAAGATTCATGGATAAATACACGCTAGTGTTCCATACTAGTGTTGACATATCATAGAAAGCAATAAGACAGCTATGAGAAATTAGCTTTTATGTAGCTCTGTCTGCCAAGACTAAAATCTTTTCCACCTCCAGTCACTAAGGGTCTTCCTAGTGTAAAATCCCTCTTGGATCCTAAACTACACTGCTTTTGATTTTATTCAGTTGAGTATAAGATCCTCCTTGGTCCTAAATGTAAAGATACAAGATCAATGATTTCATCACAGCAATAATTTCTACTCTGTGTCAGATAGGAATTGTTGACAGATGATGCTCCATCTGTCACAGTATTTTACAGTAACAAGCCAAAATACAGCAAAAAAAAAAATTGTAAACTGTACTGTTAGGAACTGTTGCAACAGAGCATCTTGGCTTTTTGGAAATACAAGTTATTATAACAAAAAGCTCTATTTCAAAGCCTGGATCCTGGGACAGGGATAGGTATTTAGCATCTTTGCACAATGAGGTTTAAACCTAATACTGTGTGGCAATGCAGTATTTCAAGTAGATTTACATGGGCAGACAACCACACACCTGCTCTCCTCACACTTGGATCTGGACAGTGCAAGCTAGATCCCATCCAGAAGCTGTGCTAGCACGCTTGCACAACATCAATCCCCAGCTACCAACCAAGTTATATATTCATATTCCTCTGATTCAATGTTCAAACTGAGCAGTCACATAATGGTCTGTGTCTACTCATTCCAACATGCACAGGGCCCTGTGTTTAATGGGGTTAAGCCAACAAGTATGGGGGTGGGGATGGCAGATGGTGTGGAAACAGAGCAAACTTGGGGAGAGCCAGGGATGTGTGATCCCTGCTGGCACCCACTAGCACCCACTGGTGAGGAGATCCTATGGTTCTCAACTTATCCCTTTCTCCTTTTCCCATTAGTGTGGTGATAGCCAGAACAGATTCAGCATCTGATTCCCCTGCAAGGGTAAACTCTTTAAAATCTATGCCTCTGTCTAACCTCTAAGTGTGTCTTTCCATTTTCTAACCCCCATGTGCTTCCCTTTCCTTCCCAGATCATCAGAAGGGTGAAGGCAGAAAAGATGGATGATTCTGCCCTTGAACTGGCACTCATTTTACAAGTCAGTTTTCTATCACAGACTCCCTGCTAAAGCTGTTTCCCTGTAAAACACGTAGACGTGGACAGAAACAAAACAGAATGCCTGATGTAGTAGAACATACTGGAACATAATGCACAAATCAATGATCACTTCAAATTTAGAACTTCATGCAAGTCACACAAACCAGAATCACTCAGCTTTGCAGTCTCTATACAAAAAAGAAACAGAGCAAGACAGAACAGAAAAAAAAAAAACCAACCCTGCATAGGAAAATCACATCAAACTTGATTTATTTTCTGTCTTTGCCGGTATATTCCGAGCTTAATTCTTCTTGTATCACAGCTGTTTCCCTCCCTTCCACCAAGCCCAGTCCAATGGCACAGCTTCCTCAATGTTTGCTCTGTCTTTGCTGGGTGAGCAAAGCCTTTTCATTTCACACATCATTTACAGCTCGCTGCTGTGATTTCAGAAAGTCAGTGGGCTTTTACCAAGCTAACAAGTGAGATAAACATTTTGTGTCTGCTAATTCTAAAACTTGTGCAGATTTTCTGACAGTAGGTACCCTAAGCAGTTAGAGAAATTCAGTGGTTTCAGTTCAATTTGCACCACATGGCAAACAAGTTTGCCTGGGAGTCAGTAAATAAATCAGGAAGAAAGAGCAGGAAATAAAGAACAGACTCTTCAAAGTCACATCCTATACCTATAATGCAAACCTAAATTCTCTCAACTTTCAATGTATTTTACGTGCTCACTAAATGGATTCACTCATTCTTGGTTTGAACCAAGAGAAGAAAGGTAAAAGTTTCTTTCTTTCTTTCTTTCATTTTTGTCGTTGAGCCAGATTTAGACACTTTCTCCTGGAGTAAGAGAATGACTGCTCACTCAGGGACAAATACTGGATAATGCATCCAGCTGCCCAATGTGTCCAAATTGAGTCTGTATTTTCAAGATCACTGGACATGAAAGACACGAGAATCTGGATGTCTAATTTGCACATACAGGATTTTATCTGATACTCCCCAAATTTAATGGCAAAGCTCCTGTTTATTTTAAAGGTACAGAACTAGAGCTCTATATGTGCATATGTAAATTGAACAACTATATGTTCAAATAACAATATGATTGACAAAGGTAAATTAAAAATGCAAATCAGGTGTGTTTTTTTATGTACATCCAGCTGTGTGTCCAAAGCTTTTTAAAGTGTTGTTCTGTTTGAACAAGGAGAAACAGGAAAAGCAAAACTAAACAGAAAAAGTGTGAGATTTTCCTAGAGAGATTCTTTGAATGGACCTGAGTCCATTCTTCTGTGCAGGCAGGGATATGATCACTTACAGTCAATATATCACCTTCTACTTAAACAACAACAATTTTAAAAAGCTTCCCAAAAAAAGGCATAAAAATTTTACTGCCTGGTTTGTTGTGGTATTCTTATTTTCACATCACTAGTAGCACTCTCCTGTGCACCATGAGCTTGGCACCACAAAATGACTAATTCATTCTGGATTCTTAGAATGTCAACACCATCAAACCTCAAGATCAGAAGTGAATTAAATGAAAGAATTGCACGTCTTATTTATTAACAACAATAGAAGAAAGGGAATGGTGAACCATTTCAACCTGCAAGCCAGCAACTGGCAAGAAAAGGGCTTGATTCTCCTACTCACATTTAACTTCATTTAATAGAATAATAAGGCATGATCATAGCTAACAGAATTGGCAATAAAATGGCTATTCAAATTTAATCAGTATGGGAGAGGAAGGACTATAAAAAGGATGAGGGAAAAAAAAAATGGATGGGTGCCTTCTATCTGGCATCACAGTCCGGAGACTGGGAAGTGATGATTGTCGCATGTTCCTTATTTCACACAGCAATATGTTGTAAAGAGGATGGAACCAGTCACATATGTTCTGGGCCTGGCTGGGATGCGTCTGTTTTTTACAAGCATGAAAAGAATGTTTCTCCACATTAATCAGGACTTAAGGAAATACATAGCTACATCTTCCAAATCAAACAAGAGAAAGCCAGAGTGAAGAGGATTCAAACCTCTGAAGCAAAGTTATGCTTAAGGCAAAGCCTCAAGAAATTGGAAGTGAGAGGCTCTCCCCCTAAACTTTAGACTTGCATTCCCTTTGCCCTGACAGTGCTCAGAGAAATACCTGTATTGCTGAGGGATATCTCTTGTATATACGCCTCCAGGAAAACTAAGATCTAATTTAGGAAAATATTAAAAATCTCAGACCTTACATACATGCCCAAACCTAAGCATGTGCTTAAATGTGTTCCTGAAAGAAGCTCCAGTTGTGTAACTGGTTTATTTCAGCTATCATCAGCCCTGAAAAGCTAAAAATTGAACCATCAGCATTTTAGTTGTATTGCATCAGAGCTAATTTTTAAGTTTGTCTTTTGAAGGATGCTGAGTGCCATATCTAAAACATCCAAGGTCTTTTTCTTTTGGAGAGAGGCACTGTAGCAGATCAGGCAGTAATGCACAAGGGTCTCTGAATACTTTTGCTGTAGATTGCTGTGCAAAACCAATTATTTCATAAATTTAAAAAAAATGCAAAGCAGGATATTTCAAACAGGAAACAACATAAGTAGCACTGGTTTTGAGAGAAATAATCATGTTATTATGGAATACTAATCCAAGCAAGCTTCTTTATATTCCAAAATATTGTTTTATATGAGGCATTTTATATTCTTTTTGGTGTGTTTTTTAAAAGGGATATAATATTTAGGAACTGAACTACTAGACCTCAGTGAGGCTGTTATCTCAGGAAGAAAAGGACTCATTGCAAGTGCTTGAAAAAAACAACAAAACAGTGAAGGGAAAAATGCCTCCAGTGCTGAAGATATTTTTAAGATATCATTGAACAATGTTAGCAAAATTAACACTTGTAAGAAAGTCGAAAAAGAGCAAGAAGTGAGGCTCAGGCAAATGCTAATTGGGGAGTTCTTTAAATTCCTGTTCAGAGGAGCAAAACAGTCTCCTGGGTAGAGTTCCTCTGGGATTCATGAATCTGGAGCTCTCTCCCCAGCCATCACTACCTGAATTCCCAAGTGACCCTCTGCATTTAAAGCCAAGAAACATCTTGATCTGCAGAACAAGAGCCATGAATTTTGTGTAGCACTTTTGAGATCTGCCATTGCAAAACTCTGTGTCAAGATAAGGAATTCCAAAATCTGCAATTAGTTGTACACAAGGGTAAACGCATAAAGCAGATCAGAAGATTCTACCACCAGACTTTCTTATGAAATGTTTAAAATTCAAGTCCACAACAGTAAGATTCTGAGCCTGAGTCTTCTCTCCACTAAGTACTGAACCAGCACAAAGCCATAGCAGTGAATTATTGCTCCAATTTTTCATTTTAGTTTATACCAAATTCACCAAATTTCAGTTGTTCCAAAGGTCAATATAATAATATTTTTAAAGTTACACTTACATGAAGCCTTTTCTCTCCAAATACTTACCCAGGTATACACAAGTTACACCTTATTATATCTTTGAGTAGCAAATAACTGCAATGTCCCTTAAAGAGAGCTGCACAAATGCAAGAGAAGTAGCTTGCCCATGTCCCCCAAAATGGTGGCCACGGTCAAAATTGCTTCCCTGACATTTCCAGTGAAAGTATTTGCACAACAGTCCATTAAAAAGCTCTGTGTCTTAGGGGGGAAAAAGTAATCGTGGGTAAATTTGGGGTTGCAGCTGTTACTAGGAGGAAAGAAATAAATTACACAGGACTTCATTTGCACTGTGCAGCTGCAGCTCACATCAGTGGAATACCTTGAGGACAGACTGATGCAAAACATCACACCTTCAAAAGCAGGGGAGTTGTTACTGGGCTTCTGGCATCCCAGCTGGGCACTTGTGAAAATGTTACCCAAACCAGCATTTTTGCTGATGTAATCGCTTCCTGCCTTTTTTTGGTTGTTTGTGTGGGTGGGTGGGTTTTTTTGTTTTGGTTTGGGTTTTGGGTTTTGGTGGTTTTTTGTAATGTAGGCACTTCAAACTTTGAGCAAAATACATAGGTTACTTTTCCTTGTTCTTACTGGGGTATTGGGTAATTTCTGAAACTTCACAGAAGGACAGAACAAGAGAAGTGTTAACTTTAAATTGCAGAAAGAACTCTATGTTTTATTTCTTAATGTAAATGCGGCCTGAATGTTGAATCTTAGCTTTATTGGGAAAGGTATTTTAACCCTTGACCACAAAAATACTCCGTCTCCCATCCATATGGTAGTGTCTTTGTCCCTCATGTCTTTCCAGCTGTATGGAAGTTATGTGTATTAGAACAAAGGTACCACATACTTCTGGGTAGAAAAATTAATGTGGTCATGCTCTCAGATATTAATTGCCAGGAAAGGGTTCAGAAATACTGAGGTGAAGTTTAGATATAAGTGCACTAACAATAAATATTCCTCAGCTTTTTGGGGACTCAGACATAAGATTGAATGTCCCTGTAACTCTTGGCCTGATATCTCAGCCAAACCTATAGTACTGTCATAGGTTTGCAAGCTTCTTTTTCAGTTTCTGTTCTTTACTGTCACTCATTAGAGTTTGGGACTGTAAACCACCCTTAGTTCATGTCAGCAGCATTTTCCCATCACCCAGATTATGGATTCATGCACTTCCTTTACTGTAATGTGACTTTTTATATCCAGTATAACCTTCTTACAATCATGCACACTTTCTGTAAAGAGGAAGAGATATTTCCCAATGTCTCTGTTCAATTATTAGTGTCATCTGCAACGAACTATTCTGGTTTAATTGCAGAATTTTTCTCTGTTGTTCTATGGACAAAATAAAACACAATCAAAGATTAATTTAAATAGGAAAACTAATGTTCACAGCAATTATTGAAAAGTTGAGGGTGCTTTTTCAATTTTCTCTATCTGCTGAGGTGATTCTTTTGAGAAGACCACTAGATTGATAAACCTGACACACAGAGAGCTTAACACAGGGACATACATGAACATTTGCACATTCGTAAGTGAATGGCTCACTTCTGAATTACAACACAGCCAGTAACTCCACATCACAGGAAAATGTCTGAGGGAGGGTATTATATGTTCAGCCATGGCTGGATCAATGTTTCTATCAAGTGATTTGACAAAATCAGAATTGGTGTCTATCTTGGTGATGCCCTATTTACATTTAGGCCAGCAGTGAGAAGAGGCTAAAACTGCCATGTTCTCTTTGACTGTAGTGTACTCATCCCTCACATCAAAGTGATAAAGGTATCATTTATGCTACAATTTTTTTCACCTCAAATGCAGTTGCCACACTTGGGGACTAAATTTATCGTGACTGTGGCCTGTTTTTGCAACACTGGTCAATTCAGGTCTTCCATGCTGTCAACAGCAGCTCTAGAGGAGCTAATTTTAGCTTTTACAGAAAAAGAGGGTGGGGTACACAATGCCAATGGCAAACCCCATACTACCCCATGTTGCTGACGTGCTTGGTTGATAGCCTGGACAATATTCTGTTTTCACACATACTTATTTTCCAGTCCTATCCAGATAACAACCCATTAATATTAAAGAACATACTAAGCTGAGTACAGAGAAAGGCTTTTGAAAACAGTGCTTTAACTCTTCAGAGAACCATCTGCTTGTGAAATGGCCGTAACTCTTGCATCATATTATCTAATTTTACCTAATGCCTCCCTCTAAATATTCTGTAAGACCCAGGGATGATGGGGCCTATAAGCTATATTGTTACCCATTTTTCCTATTAATGGAGCCCCACTTCTGCTTGTTTCCCATCAGGAACCTTGCTGTATGATGTATATGATGTATATGATCATGTATAATGCATTTCTGCAGCATGTAGCTGAACAGCTCTCTTTCCACTGGCTCAGTCAGCTTCATTTTGGAAGGAACAACTTGCCAGAAACCACTAAGACCCTCCATGCAAACAACCAGATATTAAGGCTCTGCAGGGGGCATGCCACTGCCTCACAGCAAGGAAATAAGAAGTAGGGCTATGGCAGCCCACAAACAGATAATCCTTTATCACAGTTTAGTCAACTATAATCGCAGCAGCTTTTCTACGTTTCCTATTCTTTCATTTCCAGCCAGTAAAAGGGCTCCCTTTTACTGGAGCTGAGGTACAAGGTCCTTGACACTCACACCCTGTTAGCACTGAATCACAAACCTTCAGAAACACCACTGAACATCTTGTTCTTCCACCACCACCAAAGCAGTAATGGTGTCATTCTCACATGCATCACCAGCTAAGGTTAAGTGTTATATCTTTTTAATGGCTGATGCACTCTTTATCCAGGACTCTCTTCTGGTGTCGGGGGATGAGCTACCTACTCACTTGTGTCTCCAATATCTGTAAATTAGCATTTACATGATATAATTCCCCATCTGCACACACATTAAAGAGATACGTATTTCAAAGTTGCTCTTCCAGGACATATATTGATTCACTCC
The DNA here is from genome assembly GCA_024734555.1 of Trochalopteron elliotii. Classification (NCBI taxonomy): domain Eukaryota; kingdom Metazoa; phylum Chordata; class Aves; order Passeriformes; family Leiothrichidae; genus Trochalopteron; species Trochalopteron elliotii. Next base: position 2,891,465 of record JANPWX010000009.1, read on the forward strand.
ACACAAAGTCATCACCTGTCAGGGCAAAGGATGTGATTTACACAAGACTCCGTGGTGCACAGGGAGAGGTCAAGCCACCATGAGCTATGATCCTGCCTGAAACCTCTGTGGATCTGGAGGAATGGCACTGACCACATCCTACAAGCCCTGCACCCACAGCTGGCTGTCAGGGAGGGGTGCAGTCAATGTCACAGCAACACATCCCTTTCAGGGCAATCCTTGGTATGGCCTTGAGGGAAATGTCCCTTTGCTCCTCCATCTAAGCAGTCTACTCCTTTTTGAAAGACAAGAAATTTCTTGCACTTTGCCTTTCCAACACTGCAACAAAAGTTGCTGTATAAGTCAGTCAACACACGTCCCCCTCCGAGTAGGGAGGTTTAACAGTCCTCTCCTGACATCTTTAATATGCAGCCTGACAGGTTATGTGGCTTCCAGTCTTTTTTTTTTTTTGCTACGAGCTGGGTAAAAGCTAGTGGAAGATGATGGGTGTAACACTTCATGCTTTCATTCAGAATAAATTCAGAGAAGCCATTAAGGTTCTTTACGAAGCCAGATGTTTGAAACAATAATGATCTCCACCCCAAACATAACTACGTGCCATCTCCCAAAACAAAGACACATGTGGACAGAGAGGTTTCACAGGCAATTATATTGTGAGGGTTTGTGCATGACAGAAACAGCAAGAGCAGAAAAGCTGAGGAAGAAGACAAAAAAAAAAAAGACCTTGTCACTATTGTGACAAAATGGAGAAGAATAAGTATCTGGATGAGCAGGGGCTGGGGCAGAGAGACCTGACCCTGTGTGTAAAGAGATTATCTTCTGTCAGATTCCCCACGGGTTCAAGGGAGCAGTTCCTCATGCATTCTTTGTCATAATACAAGATTTCACTCAGACCACCTGATTGCCTCATCCATCTCTTCTAGCAAAAGAGCAGCAGTACTCTGAACTTTGGTTAACTTCTCAGGTCAGATATGCATAACATCTAACCTACAGGACTTTTAGAGTCTGTGCTCACACACATCATCTAATGAGTGAATGAAACTCAGATTGTATTTTGAGTGTGGGGGGTTGTTTTAACCACTATATAAGCTGTGCAAACTTCCACTGTCTACCCAGCCCTGCACACGTAGTTTACTGGAAAAATTACCTGGCCCTGGAGGACACTGATGCCGAACATGGAAACTTGTTAAGTGTTTGGTGATACCAGTTAATTTGCAGTCACAGTAACATTTTGCATTTGCTGCTACAAGAACAGTACCCACCTAATGGTTCCTCAGGTGAAATGGCCGTATTCCCCAGTCGGTAATAAGCAAAGGGTTACCCTTTATTTAACAGATATCCATAATGATCACATACATGATTTTAAGGGGAAAATATGAAGGAAAGGGGAGAAAGGGAAACTGCCCTTTTGTAACCATAAACTGCATACTCTTCATAAATCCATTACTACAATTTGCAGTACATTTTTTTAGCCATTGGATAGATAGATACATTGCAACTCAAAGTCTTCATATGACGGGTTTTATTCTTTCATTTCTTACAGCTCAAATGAGTGCAGACTTAAGAAAGCAGAGCTTTGGATCACTTGTACTGATAAACAAAATGAAGAGTACAATCAAGCTTTTGAATGCTGACAACTCTTCCCTCTGTCTCATTGTACTAGAGCAGCCGGCTTGCAAAACAGCTCATCTTCAGCTGCCTCAAAGCATCATGTCTTTCCCAGCTCCTCTCCTATTACCAGTGCTTCCTCCCCATCATGCTGTGCCTCTCTGCATCCCCTTCACTTTCTCTAAACAACACTTAGGAAGAGGCAGAAGACTGCTTTTCTCCGTTGATCACGACAGCAGTATTCTCAATCTCCAGCTCCAACCAGGAGTAATCCTATAACCTTTGCTTTCCTCAACCCTTAACTAAAGCCTCCCCTTCCCAAACACTGTTTCCTCCTGCACCCTGCAGTTTGTCTGTGTGCATCTCCTCATTGCACTCACTGGCTCCCTTCCCCAGCTTCCCCAGTTGCAGCGGGTTAAAAAGGAAGTGTAAGATGTTGCCAGCAATTGATTTTAATTCTTTCCCTTGTGTTGCCCCTGCAGGCACGAGCTGGCCAGCCCAGCTGTGGCACCGAGTTCAGCCAGTTCTCCCTCCTGCACAGCCTTCAGTCAGCAAGCTGTGACTGATCACAGACAGACAAATGCACACATACAGTCATATTTATTTCTCTGCACTCTCTGGAGTTTCCTTACAGTATGAAGTCTAGCAGAAGAAAACATCTGCTTTCTTTGTATTTTAAGGTAACGGCTTTCTCTGCAGACCTGGAAACACAAACATGACAGCAATGGACCTTTGTGGGAGAAGCAGAGCGGGGCTCCAAACTGAGAGTGAAATGGCTGAGAGCAGCTGAAGTGTTCAAGTAAAATGAAAATACAGAAGTCTTAAGAAAACAAAAAACAGTGAGGGAAGTAAATGGATTTTTGAATCCTCTTTTTTTTTTTTTTTTCTTTTTAATAAGGCCCTAATGTGTTGTTTTAAGGAAATGAATGCGAGGAAGAAACATGAAATTTTCCAGCCTACCACCATCTTTCTAGAAGAGTTAAAATGATGCAGAGATTCTGGCTTGGACAGACATCTCAGATTTCTTCTCTCCCCATGCACAACATTCCACCAATCCTCTTGCTTATCAAATCTTCCAGTGGGTGAGAAGGCCATAGTGTTAGATCATAACTGGTAGAACATCTAGCATGATCACCTGCAAGATTAATCTGTCACTCTGTTTACCATTGGAGACCCTTCTTTTGTGACAACCTCCTTCATCACGCCAAATGTTCTTGAAGACCCCTTCTTTCACTCTCCAGTAGCTGCCTGCAAGGCTCAGCATGAGGGGACAGACTACAGGTTATGCACCATATCTCAAAGGAGTGAGATAGAGTGAATGGGACAAAAATGTGCCACCCACTAAGACCAGGTCGCTTAAAGCCCCATTCAGTCTGGCCTTGAACACTTCAGTTGTGGATGTGTGGCATCCACAACTTTCCTGAACAAACTCTTCCACTGCCCCACTAACTCCACACTAAAGAATTTCTTCCTAATATCTAACCTAAACATACCCTCTTCCAGCTTAAAGCCATTCCCTCTTGTCATATCACTACATGCACTTGTAAAAAAAAACTCACCAGCTCTCTTATAGACCTCCTGTAGGTACTGAAAGATGAACTTCTGCTGTCCCAGAGTGAGTGTAAATGAAGAGACCTAGAGGACTTGTCCATCTGGGACTAACCAATGAGAAATCATGAATGAGGAAAGGTGGTCAGGAAAGGTCCTGCAGTCCTCTGTGATGCCAGGACTAAGAGGAATGAACAGCAGGACAAAACCTGCACAACAAAAGCATGTGAGAGCAGCTGAAAGATGTCATCAAAAAGCTCTGGATGGATGCATGGATACCCAGAACACACTACATATTCTAAAACCTGATAAAGGGAGCTAAAGGAAATCAAGTGCCTGATGATTCTGAAGAGATGAGGCCTGGAAAATGGGTGGAATAGCATAGAATTGCTTTTCAAAACACTAATTGACAACTGGTAGAGTCATGCTGCACCTGCTCCATGAATATCTGTAACTTCATGGGGTAGTTCTCTGTAGGAACTGATGTTGCTACCAGAAAATGTTAGCATGACAATCCATCATGTCCCACAACAGTCCAAGATTTGGTTTTCTGGAAGCAAATCAAGTCAAGGGTTAAGATTGGCTCTCATATTGACATCACACCTAGCTTTACAAGTTCCTAATTGTTCTTATTTACTCCTGAAATAAGGAGAGATCATAGGAATTCATGATGCTCAATGTGTGGCACAATGGGGTGTACACATCCTTTCAGTGCAAACAGTGACATCTCCAAATAATAATAATAAATAATTTCATCTAGAGATCTCATCAGGAAAAGGAGATCTCATGGAGGGATCCTGCTGGACACTCACAGGTCACCATCACTACTAATGTGATGTACTTTATTCAGCAATTTGTCCAAAGACTCTGAAGAACCTTAAGAGCTTTAAAAAAGAAAACAGATTTTACGCCTTGTTATGTAGCAACTGTAGTCATCTTGCTTTACTCCTTAGATCCTACTATTATAGAGAGAAAAAATTAGAGACACTTTTGGGGAAGAGACAGCAGAAATAACAGTTTGCAAGTCTTCTTGCTGAAATGTATTTAAATCACAGATGCTGACATTTTACTGAAATTACACTTCTCCAGTAGTGGGAATGTAGAAGAAAGGAGGGCTGACCCTTCCTGTCTTAGATGATAAATATTAAATCTACTTGAACTCTAATAATTTACATAAGTTGAAGCAACAAACAGAAAAGGGCTGGTTGAACCTAAAAGAACTGGAATATTTCTCAGTGCTCTGGGAGCCCTTTCTCATTTCAGTGTGGCTCAGACTACTTGGCTATATTTCCTAGCTTTCTGACTGAAGATGAAATACTAAAACTATTCAGCATTTTGCTACAGTTGCAGAAGAACATGGGAAAGAAGCAAGTGAAATTACAGGAGCAGAGACTGCCTTTTGTTACTACATTTAAGTTCTACTGTCATGCACTTCAATTTAAAAGAATAGCATCTGTAGCTAAAAGAAAAACTCACTCCAGTACTTACAACCAATCAGAAATAAACAGAAAAAAAAAAAACAACTGGAGGGAAACATATAATCTTTATCAGAAGTGGAATGGCCACCTTTAAATACAAACAGGGAAGACAGATAGCTGACCCCTCAAATAAATGGTCACAAACCTTTCATTTGTTGGGAACAGTAATGACTGCCTGAATATGAATTAACTCTATTGCATGAAACTGATTTTCACGTTTACCACTGCCTGAGAATGAAAAGAGAACTTGTTCTTAGCGTGTTTATCTATGAAGAAACTTCTCTATGAATAACCACACAAGCAAGATTCTAATTTTTAAGGCAAAAGGCCCAGTGAGATGTGGAGCCGTTGCCATTCCCACAGCAGTAATTTACCACAGGACACATAAGAGGGTCAGTGTGTCCCCCAGGATTGGTCTCTGAATTAGGGCATATAACATCCTGACATCTTCTCCTGAATGGTTCCCAGGAAACTGGAGCATGGGAATATGTAAGTTTGCTGGGGAGGCGGCCAGTATGGGAGTATCAGTTTGGTGTCCTCAGAGGTGGACTGGAGGGACTGGAACAGAAGTGACTGGCTGGCAGGGTGAAGGAGTAAGTGGTTACTCTGCCAGTATCCAAAATCTCCATTATCATTCTACACTCACAGCTCCTGCCTTCTATGAACACCAATCTTATTTATGACACATCATACAGCCCCTGCAGTAAGTGAGAAACTGTGGCCCTCAGTGTTTCAAGAAAAACTGCCTTGCACTGCATTAGCATGCAAAATGAATGAGGCGGGAGACCAGCTCCAGCAGCTCCCCAAAATAATATGCGACAATCTAATTAAACTTTATTGTAACTATACAAGCGAGGAAACAGAATTAAGGCTGGGTAGGCAAGCTCAATTTTGTCGTTTCCTTAGTCTTTGAGTGTTTGCAATTTGATAGTCTTGTCATATAGGTTTTCTAATAGAATTTTGTGCATTTTTAGAAAACAAATTAAATTATGAACTTCTACATGGTTCAGCTTCTACTAGGCCAGCAAAGTAGACCAAGGCAAAAACTTGTGCAACCAACTGGGCAAATTCACTGCTTCCTACTATGCTGGATTTTTGATTGTCACTGTCTAGCAGAGGAGCTCACCTCTCTTCATCCATGCTTTATTGCTCAAAGAGAGAGAGAGATTTCCTCTCTAGAGGAAGCTAGAGATAAGAACTTGGTAGCAGCATGGCTTGGCACCTAGAGAGCAGAGTCCACATTCACAAAAAAACACCTCGTGACTACCAGTCAGTAACACTCAAGGGCACAAGAAGAGGCAAAAGATACTGCAGAGCCAAGCATCAATCCATCCCCATATCTATGAGAATTGTTTAAATTACACAGTTGGAAGTATTGTTTTTTAAGAGATCTTTGTTCTTGTACCTATCTCAGCTTACACTTTCCAATTAAAAAATTGCTTCTGGGCTTGATATCAAATGCTTAAAATTGCAGCCAAAAACATAAGCAACTCAAAATAACCCCCTTAGAATGGAAACTTGTACAACCTTCATACTGCTACGCCTGGAGTACCCTGCCAATAAGATGCCTAAAAAGAGGGAGAGAAACTCAGGGTGGGAGTGAAGGGAAGAGGAATTAGACTGAAAAGGAATGAAAGGGAATCCCACGAGGAGCCAGCAGAAAAGCTCCAGACATTCTGGCAGTTCTAAGAGTTTGTTCCAGGTGGCAAAATAGACATTCACTCGAGGGGCACTTTTGATGAAAAAGGACTGGGGACTTCAGGGCACGGGCCTTAAGAGACCTGCAGTAACTCTGAATCTCTGCTGTATTGTCTGCCACGGCATATGATTAGCTTCCCGTGCTGTAGCGCATTGTAAGGCACTTTATAAAGCAATGAATTACACAGCTGAAGTGGAGTAACCACATGCAAGCAAATACGACAACCATTATGCTCTCAGCAACATCCCACACACAGCCACGAACATTTGCATTAGTGCCAATTAATCTGAGGTGGTACAAACTCAGCCAGGCATAGGATTTGTTCTTTGGTGTGAAGGAGGAAGGGAGGGGAGAAAAATATCCTTTTGTCTTCAGAGAGGAAACATCTGTAGGAGTTTTCAAGGGCTCCGGTGACTTTGTTGAGCATGGAGCGGGGGAGCGTGCTATTGAGTGCTTTGATCTCACCAGCAGGTGACACTGCAGCAAGTGGGAGCAGCTATAAAAAGTTTGAAGCATTCTAGGGACAACTCACACAACCGGCGCACAAATGCGTTTAACGCGTGTGACTCACAGTTGCCGAGAAGTGAGAAGATGCACCACGGGCTGGCCTTTTGGTTTCAGCTCCTCGTTGTGTATTAATGTCTTCCTTTTTCCCTCGCTGCCCCCCACCACTGCTCTCAAACACTGGGGTGAAGCAGAGTCAGGAAGAGCAATGAATCTTTTTACCCTGCCGCACGTGTAAATGCATATGACTAAAGCACAGCCAGGGAAAACTGTTCCAACAGCCCTACCTCTAGCTGAAATCAGCAGGAAAGCTATATCCTTTACTGTCAGTGCTAGCAGAGGAGTCTACCAAGGACTAAAGGGGTATTGTGCTTTTCCAGGTCCACATTTTAACCAGTCACCCTGCACAAGAAAACTATGATGGCATTTACGAAACATGGGTTTTCCTGTGATGCATTAACACAGAAGAAAGCAGATGAAATGATTGAGAATTAATGACAGATTTTACCTCTTGTAACTCTCTGTTCTGGCTGGAACTACCAGGAGGACTGACCCTACATAACCCTCTGTTCCAGGACCTGTGTTATTAGGTCAGGAAGATCAACCTACTTTTACATGATGCTCCAGTTCCATAAAGTAAAATCTTCCTGCAGCTAGACATCCTATGAACAAAAATTCACAAGTGCTAACTTACTAAGTAAGGCTTGTGCTGCAGATTCTGTTGAGGGCCATGGCTATTGTGTCCCGCTAAGGGCAGAGTGAAGGTTGCTTACTTTGTCACTCAGCAGTTCCTCATGTGCAAAAGGGATATAGGCAGAGCTTATAGTTTTGCCAAGTTTTGTTCAGTTCCCTGTGTAATGTATTAATTTTGTGAATGGGTTAATGAACTAATTTACCACTTTCTAGACTATTTGCATGAAGCCATCAGTCATAGTGCCCAGTGAAGACATCCTGCTCCAAAGAGCAGTAAGAAGTTGTTCCCAAATCCTTGCTGCTGCACAAAGGGGAAGCCAAGAGTCCTTCTGAGAGAGTCTTCAGAGAGTCTGCACACTATTTGCAAGATATGATGTGAGGCTGCAGGGCACTGGCAGGCATAGGCGGGTACCCATGTAGGGTTTAATGCCAGAAGCATTTGTAACAGCTTGCACTGTCAGTCCTGCCAATGCATGGCTGCTCTGCTCCAGGTGTGTTCTGTACAGAGAGAGTGGATACCTGGTGCTGGCACCTGGCACAGTGCAGCCAAAGTGAGTATCTGTTGTCTGCTTGAAGTGCATGTGAATGTGTTAAAAACCAGCTGGAACGTGTCAGCCACTGACAGAGGTGCCAACACCAGGGTGCTGGGCAAGATGCACAGCCACAAGATGATTCCAAATGGCTCTGCAAAAGGTTGACAGAAACACAAGAATTCAATACTCAAAAAGTGTTTCTAAGTGCTTCTAACTTAAGCAAGAAAACCAAAGGGTATGAATAGCCCTTCCATAATATTTTGCACACGTTTGGGAATGTGGGGGATTTTTTTTACTATTATCTGAGCTAGAATGCTGTCGAGCATTAGAACTGTATTTGGAGAGACAGAAGCAGTTTTAAACCTAATCATTTAAACGGTATACATTTGCAGCACTACACCTCCTGCTGTGTCCACTGCAAGTGCCTTACAATCACACCTTCCCATTGATGCAGTTACACATTCAGGGCAAAATGACAAGGATGAAGAAATTAATGAAATGAAAACAAACACCTAGCACAACCACTCGAGAACCCACATTTATTTTGACTGGGAGTCCTTGGAGACATTATTTGGGATGACCATAAGTATAAAAAACACATCTAAAGTATGACTCCTCTATGGCAGGTGTTCCCTCATTGACTAGAAGATACACTGATGGACTTCAGACTCTTTAGCTTTCACTGTTCAGATGTACCTTGCAACTTCTAATATGTGCACTGAAGTGGACAGGTGAGGCTATGTTTACATTCACGTACATTAAACTATCAGAATTACAAAACTGCAGTGGAGATTGCCTACCTTTCAAGATCAAGAGAGAGAAAGAAAGGGGCAAACTGCAAAAGGGCCAAGCATTTTTTTTCTCTTCATCACTCCCACTTCCTACATGAAAGATTCACTGGCAAAATTTGCTCTGAAGTTGTGGTTTTTTGAAACAACACACTCTAGTCACATAAGCAACACTTTATTTTTCCAAGTGTAGTTATTTAGTTTCTTCACATTTAAATTTTCATGTCACTTCTCTTCCTCTCTGTAGTTTTTGCTTTTTTAAACAGTGTGAACACATTCTGTAATTATTGCTGACAGCCCAATGTTTAATGGTGTTGAGTGTCTTTTATGGCACAGTCAGACATTCGTTTAGGAGACAGCTGTCTCTGCTTAAAAAGTTGCTGCCCCTTAACTCTTTATCTCTGCCCCCACGACTCAGACACGGCAGCTGCCCGTACCTGCAAACACTTGAAGCAAAGCCTGTTTCCCTCCACCCTGCAGCAGCCTGAAAGAGCCCACGGATTCGGTTACTGCACCTCAGCAGAGGGGAGCAGGAACAAATAGCTGATCAAGCAGTAACTTGTTAAACCACCACAGCTGTTTCTCAAGCAAACATCCGACCGTACCCTCGGAGCCAGCGCGGCGCACGCGGTGCTGGAAGGGGAGAGGTTTCCGAGGCCGGGAGATGCTGTGGGAACCATCCCACATTCCTCCCCTGCCCCAGCTGAAAGCCAACCGCTGTGCCGTGACCGCGGCTGCTCTGCAGGCTCGCCCGCTCGGCTCCCAGCCTCCTCCTGGCCCTCGCTCTTTTTTCCCTGCTAGTGCCAGAAGTACCATCACGTACTCAAAGCGCGGCTGAGCTTTCCTAGCCGCTTTCATCTGCCGTTTCGCGGGAACACGGCTGATATGGCATGATTCCCAGCTGTTTTCATAGAAGACTGGCCCGGGCAAGCACAGCTTTAGATAGCCTGGGTGTGACTGACTACCTGGTACACAAGTCAGGAGGTGATTTGGTTGGCGCCAGTCCCAAGCAATGTGAAGTAACACAAAACTCATCTATCACCATGCAGTACTTACCAGGTGAACCTCCACGAAGAGAACTTGCCTGACCTGATAATACAGTATTACCCCCAATAAGTATGTAATTCAATACTAGTGCCGATTACCCACCGGGGAAGGGGAGGGGGGAGGACAATTGCAGCCATCTGTGTTTGTTTGCCTGACTGTTCCCATAAAAATGTTCCCAGCGTACATCGTGCTCGCAAGCGGCAGCCTTGAAAGGGCGTTGGGACACCATTCTGTGGGGCAGTGCTGTGCCGCTCCGTGTGATGTCAAACTGCACTGCTGACACTGCCAAATTCTTGTATCTTGAGATTTTTGAACTATAGAAAAGGAGTGTGTGAGAAGCACAGTCCCCTCCTTTGCTGAACAGAAAAAACCTAATCCCTTGCTGCAGTCTTTTATATTGCAACAAAAGCAACTAATACATTTTTGTGTTATCTGTACCCTTGCTCTGCACTTCAGTGAAGTTAGTTTAGAGCAATTAGTGACTTTCCTGTGCTGTCTGAAATAGCAGGCACTTTCTAGTGCTCTTTCAGCTTACTTACCAGAATTACTTTTTTTAAATTAATTCCTCCATTGTATCAGCACAGTAGAAGACGGGCCTAATACTTTCATCATTTGTAAGTCAGCATATGATTTTATACAATTTCCACAATGCCTTAAGAAATGAAAGCATACCTGCTGACACTGTTCTATGCAAATGGTTTGCAGGATTTTCCTGTACCATGAAGGCCAAAAAAGGACCACCCTGACCATCTTATCCAGTCTCATCTAACATACAGGTGTGCCTTGAGTAGAGTAAGTCTTGAACTAAAGTACAACAGAGGGTCCACCACATCCACCTCCCTTAACACTGAAAAGGCATTTCTTCCACCCAGCCTCTGGGAGTGGGGAGAGCTCAGGAGACATGTTTTCCACCCCAGAAATGCTTTGTGCATGATCATGCTTCCTGTCTGAGATACAACAGAGGAATATACCATTGCAACAGATTCCCCATATCCTTTCACCTTTCATCACTCTTGCCTCCAACCTTGATCTGGGAAGTGTTAAACCCAAAAGTATTATAAACAGGTCTTTTTGACTCAATTCTGGTAAAGATTTCACAGAAAAAACAATATTCAGCTTTTAAGAAACTGTTCCTAAAATACAGAAGTATGAAATTATGCTAGTCTCTTCTCATCTGCTTTTGAATCATCACAGAGGGTTGTGTGGTAGAGATGAAATTTTTTCCCTAAATCTGCCAGATTTTTCCATTAAGTTCTATGTAAGTTTTTCATCAGTTTGCTACAGCTAGAGCCAAACTGCACAGCTTTCTCCCTTCCAGAGGAGGAAACTAATACTTTCATTTAATCAAATTGCCGAGGGAGATGCTATGAAGTCCTCTTAAGTATGATAAAACACCCCAGTAACATATGCATTTATAACTGATATTCCATTGTGAGAATTAACATTTGGAAATAAGACAATTTTAGAAATAAAATCTGGCAAGTGGAACTCTGCAACGAATCATCTTGAAAACCCTGACACTACGAAGTGCTCAGGGCAAGGACCCCATGCTTCCACCATAGCAATTTTGTAGGTAGCATGTGGTGAATATTAGTACTGCTCTCAGCTGTGCCTGAGCATTTAGGAGTATTATCACAATAAAAATCACCAGAACCATCACAGACCTTTCTAAAAGCCATGGGTTTCACAAAGGAGAAGCTAAAAAGCTCCATGGGTATTCAGTTTATTCAGCAGAACAGCTAATAACTGATCCCACAGTCCTTATTCAGGAAAGAATCTTATTCCTAAGGGGAATTCAAGTGAGCTCCATTAGCTCAAATGCTCTTCACCAAATAACCAGTAGCCCCAGAAGACTGGAGACAGATAAAAATGTTCCTTCGTAAACCTAGCTGCCAAGTGGAGTCAGCTGAAAATTTTCAAAAGGAATTTCTACAAGGGCTTAAAATCAAAGGTATTTTTGCCTGAGTAGGAAAGCAAGATCAGATCTCTAACAAGGCAAAGAGGCATAGCAACTTTTTAACAGTATTCTCACCACCTTTTTGTCTGAAAATCTTGGTATTGTTCAAGCCATTGTGCTTTTGCTGTATGGGCCTGACAGAAACTGTTTTGCTGGTCTTAGTGTCTGGTCCAGAAACCAAATACCGCACCAGAAGCAAATAGGTTATAGACTCTGTTATATATGTTTCTTACTGTGTTATATACAATATATTCCTGCAGTATATGGAAAGATGACAGCAACAGTGTTGCAGGGCACTCAGGTTCATTAGTATGGTCAGCAATCATGAAAAAGGCAGCTGGAGTTCGAACACGAATGAAGTTGGTGTGGTTAAAGCAGCATGTTTCCTGCCTTGCTGCTGTACCCCACTCCTTCCATTGCCAGTTATGCAAGCACACTGCTGATTTCACTGGTGCTGACTGAAAAGGTAAAGAGCAGTCTTTCCCAGAAAGTTGCAGGATTTAGCTGTAAAGCTGTTCTTCAGAGACTAAATTAACTATATTTTTTCCCAGTGCATCATCTTCAATGCACAAATTAGTAGCAAATAGTCATGTAGGCCAGTCAGAGTTAGAAAGAATTCTCCAGACCTTACAAGGGTGTCAAGTGCAGTTCACAGAGGGCAAAATTAATGCCACTAGAGATGGCCAAAGTTCATCTATGAGCAATTCTCTGATGGGTGATTGCTTCTTCCATTTTGCTTGTACAAGGTTTAAGGTGCATAGGTAAAATAAGATCACAGAGTGACTGAGATGTTTTTATAAGTGTGGACAAAGAAGGCAATTTAAAATCTTTTCTGAGGTATGTATAATTACAGGTACATTTCAGATGTTGTTAATATGCTTAGATGCTTAGGGAAAGCAATCTTATATGAAAGATAACCTTTTAATAGATTAATTTATTACAGCAGCACTCAGCTTCACTGCTATATTCAGAGTTGAGTTGGCCTCCCATGTTTTCTATAGGTTTATAACTTAGCTGTAAAAAATAATTTTAATTGAATATTCATGCCAGCTAATAAAATTTCTATACTAATTTTCAAAAGTAAAAAACTGGTTAATCTTTTACAGATACAAATACCTACTGGTTAAGGAATTAAGGAAGAGTTTTGAAGGTGGGGTTTTTTCTTTTTGTTTGCTGGGGTTTTTTTGTTCCTTTTTGACAGACACCTAACTTCATAACCATTTCTCTGTAAGAAATATATTTGGCAAACAATTAGCATATATTGATTAGTTATTACACAGGAGAACTGTTATTGCAGAGATTTTTTTTTAACTTAATCAAAGCTTGCATTAGACAACAGATTGCAAAATCTCCAAAGGAACCATTAATAAAAGCCTTTTTAAAAAATTAAGTGAATTTAATGCTTATGAAAACAAGAGACCGGTGAAGTTGGCCAGAGTCAGCTTTACAGACTTCCTGTAAAGCTTTGCCAATACATTATGGCCCTGAACTAAGGCTTTCTTACTATTTCAGCCATGAGTCCTCCTGTTGTTCAGCACAAACTTCATGGCATGCTCATGACATAGGACAGAGTTTCTAGAATTGCATTCCCAGTCGGGGCACCAACATAGTGCACCTTAACTGTGAACTAGTCCTGCATGATGCCAGTGACCAACTCACGTGAGCACAATTTGGCTCTTAGCTGTTCACTATGACTTCAGCTAGAGCTCGAGGCCAGCTTCCCAGGACAGCTTGGCAAGCACGCATGCACTACATCATGTGGATTCGCAGCGGCGTAGTTACAATACTTGATAATTCAGTCCTGCAGAAAATCCTGCTCACCTCCCTCTCCCAAGCAGTCTGTTTAAAATCAACTTGGGCTACTGGCACAGGTAAAGTAAGCAAAATTTTGTTCTCAAGTTCTCTTCTTTCTGATGACGTGACTTGTCTTCTGTACTGTATGAAGGAAATAAAACCCTTAGGACTTCTACTGGCACTCTTTAAAGTGCTTTAGGTTTTTACTTTCTCTTTTCTATTTGCTGTGTGCATCAAGTATTTTAAGAAATGGGTCCCTGATGATGATCTCAATTTTTTGCACCTGTGTTTGGAAGAGTTTACTGAAGACCACCAAAATACTACCACTTAAACACTAGCTCCTGAACATACACGTTTTCACTGAGATAATGTCTTAAGTTTCCATAAAAACAGCAGCATTACCTGCCTTCATTCAAGTAAATTGATGGTCATCTGCTTGATGGCAATACTGCAGGGACCTCTCTGTTGCATGTTTATGTCCTGAGTATTCTGCATGGTCTGTCTCTCTGTATTTTCTCCACTTCCAAAGTAAGGATGAGAGTAATGTTTCTCTTCCTTCCAGAGCCATTGCAATCACTGGTGCTGCAGAATACTCTTGTGTTGTGCTCAGACACAACAGATACCTGGCACACATATAAGCACTTTACATAGACATTTTTACCCAGTAACTTTTTGGCCAAGAAAACATATGGTAGATGCATCCCCACAGAGCTTGTCTTTTCAGCTTCTTGCAAGTGTCCAAAAGAATCACTGCCAAGTAACTTCCTGACTTCTTTACCTCAAGAAAAGTATGTGCCCATGTGTCACTACGGAGACCTATCATACAGGAGGTCACGTTAAGGCTTTTAACATGTATCATTGGTGGCACTGTAGAGTTTTCATATGAGTAGTGCAATATGTTATATGGTACTCCAGAGGATCCATTATATTCCACCAGGAGAATTCCACTTTTTGCACAAAGGTTTGGCATGATTAATGATCTGTTACGGTCTATTGATTAAATATTACCTGCAACAGAATTGCTTAAATACATATTTACAAGATAAACTAGAACAGCTCACAGTCATTACAGTCTTTGTGGTAATTAATAGGAATGTTATGTAAATACACATTCAAGTGATTTATATAATAGGGCTCCAAATAAGCTGTTATAATCTATCATGCTGTAATGAATTAGCTCCTTTACTGTAGGTAGGTATCTGACCTCTACTGGAGTATGAAAGACCTGCTTACATGTCTCACTGCTCATGCCTACGTTCAACAGAAAACCATGGCTGAAAAAGGAGCTACTGGAGAACAAAAAGAGAAAAAAAGTGCATTAGATATGGAAGTAATAGTAAAATGGGTCCCAAAAAACTCTTTGGTCAGCTTGGCTACAGAATGAATGAACACCTCTTCCATTGCCTCATCTGCACCATCAGCAGGGCCAGGAAGGCTGCAGGAAAGATTAAGCTGCCAGGCAAAGAGTATATGGAGAGGCTGCCTCTCCCTTAGGTGCCTTCTCTCCCCTACCTAGAGCACAGCATTCACATGGGAGCAGAGACACAAGAATGGACTTGAGCTAAATCATCTGAGAAGTGTGAGGACCATCCAGCTGGACTGGGCATGGGAACAGACCTGGACCTAAAACCTGAGAGGGAAATTGCTTAGTATGTGATGAGGCACAGCTGAGCTGCAGTCTTGATGCTTATAATGCAGAAGTGACCAGTAGTCTGCACCATTCTTCCCTAGTGCCCAATTCGGACACAGGTATTTCACACAGTTCTTCTCAGGATGGGCAGGGGAGAAACCACCTTTGGACAGGCACTAAACACAGGGGTTTTCAGACCTGCCCCCCAAATAAAGAAATCTGAGCAAATCATTTGACATCATGGAATCGATGCTGAATTAATTTTTAACTGTATGACTTGCCTTCAATCTGTAATTGTTACAGTTAATTGTCATGCTCTAGATTTTCAATATGCCAGAAAAAAGTTACTTCTGCTAGTTTTGGAGTGTTTTCTTCACTTCAGTTTGGGAACAGCTTAACACGCAATGACTTGAATAAAATGGGCTCCCAGTTACACTCATGGCTTCTTAGGACTCTATTTTTCTTTGCTTTGTTCAGAAAAAGGAATAAAATTATAGCCTATTCCAATATTTCATATTGTTAGTTTTAATGCTTTCCCCTTCAAAGTGTTCCTCCAACACACACTCCAGACAAAGCAGTCAAGCTTTCTCTGACCTCACAGAGTGTAGAGAGATAGAGAGAGACTCAATTCAGCTATTACTTACCTTGATGAAGCTATCTTTCATATGTTATTCAACTTCACAGGCAATGACTGGAACAAAATCATGAACATTATTTGCTAATGGAAATTGGACTTGGAGGGCCCCCAGATGTTCTATGCAGCTACAGGTCTCACAGGCACAGGGGATGTAGCACAAGCACGTTTCGGCATAGTAGAGACACTTCTTCATACCCCAAGACAGTGAACTGAGGCAGTTCACCTGCATGGCATTCTGGAAAGAGACCCTGAGAAGACCCACACATCTTTGGAGACATTTCTGCCTAGTGAGAAGGACACATGACTTCATGCACCCATCGGTCATAGCCCACACTATGCTGTGGATTTGGAGGCACAGAAGATGCCTGTTCTTGTTTCAGGTCTCCAGATGCAGCTCTTGGAGCAGCTCCGACAGGATGAGGGTGGTCCTCCACACAGCCATGTCTGAACTCATCTGAGCTAACCCTGGTGGGGGCAGGTTTGAACCTTCAGCCATTAGGCAGCCACTAATGAAATCCATTAAACTGTCAACATTTAGGGAACACTGTTTTACAAAACCACTTAAACATACCATGCAACAGACAGCTGAATTAGGCCTGTCTGCCTGTGTGGAGTCAGAAAAAGCCATGTTACTCTTCAGGGGATTGAAAACTACTTTGCAGAGTAGAGCCCTGATTTTTTCATTTTATTTTTAGCGATTATTCAAATGTACCTAAAACGGACAAGTGCATCTTTATTTCCCTCAGAGTAAAATAAATTAAAATCCTGATATCAAAGACAACCACCACCATTCAAAAAAGAACAAAATCCCAAGCCACTGATACCAAATGGACTTTAAAGAGGTAATTTGAAAACAGGGGAGAGACACCAGCAAACAGGGCAAATGTCTGTGTGCCATTGGCGCTCCACGGCAGGGTGTTTTTACGATGCTCAGAAAGAGGTCAGAGCCTATTGCAGGTAATAGTCTGCAATGTAGCCTGCTGCAATGTAGCCAGCCGGTGTGCAGCAGAACTGAGCTCACAGAAAAGAGGAACCCAGGCCCCTGAGGCCACTGGCAGCTGCTGTGCGTGTGTGTATGTGCCACAGACTGACAGAAATGACAAACTGAGTCGGCGGAGAGAGGCCAGAGCAGCTCGAGTCGCTCTGTGAGAAGCCCCGCGGGGTGAGCAGTGGTGTGCTACTACCAGTATGGGCTGCTAAAGGAGCAACCCAGCCACCTCCTGCTTGCTGGAAGTGAGGGATTGCAGCTTGACCGGTAGGTCATGTTCAGTAGGAGATTCGAGGTGTGGGAGACAATTTTGAGTGTGAAGGGAGAAAAAAGTGAAAGGAGTGATCACTGTCTTTCCATTTTCTGCCCAGCAATACAACAGATATAACAGGTCCGCTGTCTGAATATGTTAGAGGAAGTTGGTTTCACAAAGGCTGCCTCTCTCGTGGCCCATGTACTACTGGAAAAGACATGTGGTGTTTTCAAGGAGCTTCCAATAACTCCAGGAACATTTTGGAAAATATGCTGTATTTAGATAAATCTTTTCTTCTTGCGCTGTCCTGTTTCTGTCACTTCTCATTTATATAAACCCATATACACAGGAAAGATGTTTATGATTAATCTCATTACTGCTTATTCCTTGACATGGAGCCATAATTTCCCACACTGCCCAAACTGGACCAGAGGAGTCTCATTTTCTGGAAGGTTTTGGATTTGAATTGAGAGAGACAGAGGTGACTATTTAGACAAAGAATAGATATGATATAGAAAACACAAGACAATCTCCAGTGGAGTCCTCATCCCCAATTAAATCTGTGTCCTGAGTAAGAATTACAAGGAAACATGGTCTCCTGTGATCAGGAAGGCCTGATTTTCTGCAGCAAAGTTGTCAGGAGTGGCCATTTGGTGACACATAGGCAAAAGCATTGGCCATGACACGATGGCTTTTGACTCCACAGGTGAATGACAGCCATCAACTAGTAACAACTCGTGACCCAAGAGAAAAAAGGGTTATATAATCACTCACGGTCTCAAGAAGCATTCAGTCCCACAAACCATCGCTTCTGTGACATCACTGTCATTCCCCTGGCAATGAACAGCGATGTCATAAGACAAGCATTAAAACAGCAGATACATATAAAATAAACAGTCAAAACAGGTAAATATTGAAATAAACCCACAACCAATTTTCATGCAAATTTCCCTAGTTATAACAAATGTAGGAAGGGGAAAGCAGAAAAGTAAATGATACATCCATACAATTGGTTCTAAATAGAATGTTTTTCAAAGCTTAACCAGAGACATCACTGACTCTTTAATGTCTGCTTTTCCACTAATTTGTATCCTGTCAATTTACAAGCTATTTCAAACACCAATTCTATTTAATAAAAATGCAAAGTACAGTGGGGAATTTATGTAAACAGGGTTGGCAAAATGTCTTTGTAGAACATTTCGGAAGGAGTCATGAAATTAATGAATTAATAAATGGACATTTTAATAGTTAGGTGTAACTGGGATCTGAACCAAGCAAAACACTAGGCCTGACACTTTATTAACATATAAATACAGGTAGAAGTGAACTTTACCAGAGCAAAACAGTTTCAAGTCAACTCTCTGGTGGAAGCCTCCTAGACCATTAAAAAAAAATCTGTTACAACATCACCACTAGTTATTATTATTAATCAACAGTAGTATCATAAACAAAATACTTTTCACTCAAAAACCATTAACATTTAACAAAAAGAATGCATCATTATTCCTAGGGCATGAGTTTAAGATTATGGTCTAATATTTGAAAAGACTCTACTAATTGAAAATGTCTTATCGAAGTTAATGTTTAAAGCTAAAATGACCTAACTGGTCACAAGGCTTCTTGGAGTACAATAGAGAAAGAAGGAAAATTAGATTTTCCCCATGATGGATGAGTTTAGGAAAGCCCCAGGGGAATTACTGCCTGATGTTTTTCAAAAGATTTGCCTTTTGATTTCATGATGGTGGACAAAGAAAGGCTATTCAGAGAACCTGCTTCCACTCCCTGCCTGGTTAAGCTGCCCACAAGACTACAGTGCCTCATTCTTTGGGTCCCCAAACAGAGATTCTTGTGCTGGGTTGAAGTCAGCCCCAGCTGACTTAAGCCAGAAGACACTTCAACCAAAGAATCCCTTCCACAAATACATCATGACCACACATAATGTTCTGAAGATATTAAATTGACAAAAGAACAATACTTTCAGGTTATAGAGGTCAAAGGTACATTAAAAGTACCTTTATATACACAAATGTGTATAAGTAATTTTAGGAGATATTAAAATAAACCCTAAACTTGTTGGACATTGTAAGCAACTGATCATCACTTATAGAAAGAATTACTAGTCATTTACTAGACCTTTAGCAACTTTGTATGTGTAGAGTCTTAATTTAAGCTGTAGTTTATGCAGCTTCAAATTTTAAAAAATGAACATCATAAATTCTCCTCTCAGCTCCATATTTAATAAGTAATAGGTCTCGTTTTCCAGATTGCTGAGTAGTCTGTAATTCTCTTCACTTCACTGGGAGCCGTTGTAGACTCAGCATTTTCCAAAGCAGGCTAATTATTTAGTTGCCCAAACATGATATAAAAAAACTAACTCACAGCTCACTACTACAAAAGTAACTGTCTTGCACAAAAGTGGCCAAATCCTGGTTCTTAAAAGGAGCAGGGAAACAAGAATCCTAAATCTCTGCAGGCAACGAGTATGTTCTAAGGTATCATCAAGACGCAGGAGCTGGGTTGCCAAATAAATCAGCTGTTTTTACTGAGCTCTGAATTGTCACAACCAGACTACTCCTTGCAACCAAAATAACTGTTTAAAAGCTACTTGAGGTGTCTCCATTCTGTCACTGCCTGCCAGCTTGGCACACTCAGTGAGGAAGTGCAAGTACCCTGAAGGGCTGCTCTTCTCAAAGGGAACAGAAATGGGACATGACTTCACTCCCTCCCACATCAGCTGGTGCTGCTCACCTCATCACACCTGTAAGCTGCTTTTCTCCTTCAGAGACAAAATACTTTCACATATAACCTCTGCTATGCATTTGTATATATCACTGGAAATAAGAGGAAAAATTCATATCATAAGCAGAAAAGATGGCAATTCCAAGAGAGACTTTTCATAGCAAAATTCTTGAAAACCATGAAAGGACTGAAGAAGTCAAATCTTAGAATCCTTCAGGTTACTCTGAGACAGTCTCACAGGAGCTCAAATCTCACACACCAAAATAAGAGACAGGTTTCCAATAAAGTTGAGTATGCTGAGCTGATTTTAACAAAGGTTCATTTAATTCAGTACCTCAATCAGAGTCCAGCTTATTCCGAGAGATGATACCTATTTTCCAAAGAATTCAACATGTTAAATGCTTTGCAAGATCTTCCAGGAATCTAGTTTTCCTCCTTTATGCTACCACTACTTCTGGCTGCTAACATTACTCCAGGTAGTTTCTGGAGGAGAGAAATTCCTTAAAAGAAAAGAAAGACTTTTTTTCCCTCCAAATGTAGTCCCACTCACAACAGTAGTCGTGTCCCACATGGCCCATCTGCCCAGACAGCACTGAAAAAAAATACAAGACATGTTGAGTGGGTGAGAGATACCCACTCTGCATTTCGGGGAAAGGAGGTCGAGAGAGTTGAAACTGAATTAAATAAATTATCACCTTATATTGTTTTGCCTTCCACTTAAAGTGTCTGCTGCCTAAGGAAGTTCTGAAAATTCTTATTAAAGCTAAAGAGTGAGTTTTAAAGCACCCTTTAAAGTGATAGCCCTTGTTAATTGTCTTAAGAAAAGCTAAGTACAGCAGAGTTCCAGATGCTTTTCGAAGACACAGATATTTTGTTTCCTCATTTAGTGTCTATTTTAGCAATGGGAGGACTGATTAAAGAGAAACAGTACATTTCTAGCAACAACTTCCATGATATCCAGTTTCCTTTCAATATCTGAAACAGTGTGGATCACTTAGTCTGCACTGTTACTCTCTTCCATGGTATCTCAGAAGGCACAAAAGGAGTGCACAGAACAGAGCAGCTCAGATAACTGAGATTTTAGATACCTGTCAAAGTGGAGTACGGCTGACTGAGACTGCTCAGGGTTATCGACAGCTGGCAAACTGCATGGCAGGCTTTTCATAGAGGTGCCCAGAAGATGAGGGAGCCAGCACTGCACAAGTCAAGTTCCACCTGCATTTACCTATTTTCCTGTAAATGCATAAACTCTGCCCCTATGACCAGGTCTCAGTGCCATGCACAGTTATAGTCAAGACCAACCCAAAATGAACCGTCACATATAACACAGACAGATACTCTTCTATAAGCATTGGTTTACACATAAGGATTAATTTATTCTCCATTTTGTCTGGCTTTGTCTCTTATTTTTTATTAAAGTTAACCATGGTAGCTTTACAACAGTTTAAACTAATGGTTAACCAGACAGATGAAATCTCACTAAACATTGTTTTTCGATTGACTCACTGAGACATTAACAACTTCAGTGAAAATACAGAGCCTTGAAGAACAGAGAAATACCTTTCAGCCTAACCCTAATGATGGGAAGCCTTCCTTAACATGCTTTTCTGCCACTAGACCCATATTTGCTTTGTAAAGTTGACGAGGGATGACTGAGTATTAATATAAAATCTCAGAAATGAGGTCACCTGTGTCCAAAGTCATGACATGCTCTTCATATAGGAAAAATTAGCAGCAGGTTCTGTATTCAGACCCAGACAACTGGATTAGCTAGGTGCATTAAGCAGACAAGTACTAACTCAGTGTAATCATGCCTTCATCTGTCATCCCCTGTTTTAACAACTTGAAGTTATGCTTTTTTCTTTCCTTGTGAGAGGTAACTACTCCGAGACATTTGAAGCCTGATTTATTACTGCTGTCCTGGCTTTAGTGTAAATAAAGAGAAAGTCAGATTTTTGGATACTTGAGCATTTACAAAAATTTTAGCTATTTGGAAAAGGCTGCCCATGAATTACTAGAGTAGGATTGCCATAATAAAGCTTCCTCATGACTATAACTTTATATTCAGCATAAGATAATTCTGCATTACACTTTATACCTGACCCAACCTATAAAAATAAACTTTGGGAGGCATACCTCTGGAATCTGATCCACAATTAAAACTGTGGCTAACAAGTGACGATAAATTAGACCTCAATCCCAATGCATTAAAACAGAATTTCATGAATGTGTCTGAGATCTTTATGAAATTCTTGGATTGGTCAAACAAGCAGGAGAGAAAGGAAAAACAAGGAAGCCTCAAATGCAGACTAGTTCTCTAGCAATGAAAAAAGAGGGAATGAAACTCAGCTCATCCTCAGTCACTAACCCATGGCTTGAATAAATGAGAAAGATGAGAAAGCAGGATATCAACTAACTCAGTTTTAGCTACTCTGCCCTAATTGTACATTCTGATGTGGTCACTCTCTACCCACACACTTCACTTTGAGCTACATTGTACAAGAGCATTTTAATATATGCTTAGAGAATCACCCAGAAATCTAACAGAATAGGCTGGACCTTGTAAATCCATACTTTAGCACATAGCAGTCAGTCTTCAGGAGAGGTGCACAGTATAACCTTGGATAGGTCTCTTGGTTTGTAAGACTTCGCTTTCCACTCATAAAACTAAGTATCATTTCCTTTATTTGATGAGTAGGGTTTTTTTGTTGCAAGCACTTCAGGGCAGAAACCATTGCTTTGCAATATTCTATCAAAATGGGGGATCAACCAGATACTGCCACATGAATGTCCATAGGTACAAGTTTGAAAGAACTCATGTTTGTGATAACAGAATTGTCTAAATAGATTACTTGGGATTAATGTCCTTTGTGTCCATAGGTATCAATTGCAAAACCAAGTCTAAATAATCCCATCTGTTCAAAAACAAATTCATTACCTTGTTAATCCAAGTTCTTTTGTATCCTCACTGCTCTACAGGATTCCAAATAAATTTTAATTTTTTTACTTAATTTGACCTTCAGTCGTCATGTTTTCTTTTGTTATTATTATTTTCATAGGATCATAGAATCATCAAGGTTGGAAGTGACCTTCAAGATCTCCCAGTCCAGCCAAGCACTCAGCACTTCCACTACAACCCCTAAACCACATCATCCAGCATCAGATCCAGATGCCTCTTGAACACTTCCAGGGATGGTACTCCACCACATCCCTGAGCAACCTATTCCAATCCCTGACCACCCTAATGGTGAAAAAAAATGTCTAATATCTAATCTGAACCTCCCCTGCCTCAGTTTAAGGCCATTTCCTCCAGTCCTCTCACTGCAGGCATGGCAGGAGAGACCAGCCCCGATCTGGCTACAACCTTCTTCCAGGGAGCCATAGGGAGTGATGAGGTCCCTCCTGAGCCTCCTCCTCTTGAGACTGACACCTCTCTAGGCTGTTCCTCAAAAGACAAAAAATTTTAATGTATTTCACTACTTTTCCATCACTGTTGTGCCTCTGCTGCTGCTGCTACATAATAATTGGCAACAAATTTGGGTGTCAAGAGAGGTGTTGGGCTCTACTTGTGTTCCAATCTCCCCTGGGCTTTGACAGAGCAAAGAGTACACTCTGCCTTTCAACTGATATGAAATGGGGACCTTGGCACTAAGGTTTTGAAGAGTTACCTACCCTTGCTCAAGCCCCATTCTCTCTCTAAGTACACAACATTGGGACAACAAAGGCTGTTGCTTTCTTCCCCTGGGAAATCACCCATACAATCAGAAGGAACATTTGCCATTACTGTTAGTCTACCGTCCAGAGTGCTGACACCACTATACAACTCCAGAAGAAAAGATAAAAAAAAGAGACAAAGAAAGAGGAAGGAAAAGGGAAAGGGAAAAGGAGAAAGAGAGAAAGAGACACAGGGAGAGAGAGAAGGAAAAGGAAAAGGAAAAGGAAAAGGAAAAGAAAAAGAAAAAGAAAAAGAAAAAGAAAAAGAAAAAGAAAAATTCCATTTTTCAGACAACACAAAAGCTTGATGATGGGATCTCAGTACCCAGAAACTGCTGAGCCATTAATTTCTCTGAAATGTCTCTACCTTACAAAAAACCTCATCCTCCATACATATGTATAAGCAAAATGCTCCCTGTGAGCTTCCTAAAGGAAGGAATCTTTTTCACTCACCTCAATATGGTTGCTTTTGTAAAACCCACATTACAGCTTGAATTAAAAAAAAAAAATCCACAAAAAATAGAGAGAAAGAGAGAATGGCTTTGTTAGTTCAAAATATATGCAAGTTGTTAGCAAGAGAAAAAATGTTTGCATTCTTGACCTTTACAGAGGTAAGACAAAAAACAACTACTTTTTCATACTAATAGCATTCTGTGCCTGTCCCTTGTATATTTTCTTTTAAACTTGCCATTTTGCTGTTGCAGCTGGGCTTGTCAGTTTTCAGCACTAATGGGTTGTGATATGGTGTCAGGGGAAGTCAACAATCAATGCTGGAAAAAAGGGCTATCACTGCTGACACAGCCAAGGATGGAAACACAATGGCCTTCGCTCGGAAAGAAACAGAAGAAAAATCCTGAGTTATATCTTGCTTTGAAGATTAGTAGAGATTTACCATTCAGTGATCAAGCTATCACTTTCACCCCTTCCTCCTTCATGCTATCCTCCCATTGGACTCTAACATTATTCCACATTTCACCCAAAATATAGGCGTTTAGTTTAGAAAAAAAAAAAAAAAAAAAAAAGCTTTAAAACAAACATTTTTAAGGACCATAGTCCACATTTTTGTTTAGATCTTGTACAGTTATTAGCTTTTAAAAAGCTGAGGAGAAAAAAATATTGGACTGCATAATGTATGCCTGTGGAGCAGCACAGCAGAAAAAGCATTTTGGATGCCTTTCCACTGCTTGGTTGTGAATTAGATCAGTGCTCAGCCCCTCAGCTCCAGCTGAACTCAACACAAGCAGTGGACACTCAGCAGCTGTTAAATCAGATATCACTGACAGAATTATGAAAGATAGACAGTGTTCAAAAGCATTCAACAAGAATAATGGCAGTATTATTTATTTCCATAGCTTCATGTCAGAAAATCTGCCTAGCTCTAGATCTTCCATAGTCCTGGAGAGAGACAGAGAGTATGGTTATCTGAGTTTCCAGATGGGGAAACTGTGACAAGTATATTCTTTAAGATCAGACCAGGATCTTATACATACAAACAAAAACAGAAATCAGCAGATATCATAAATATGTTACCAGACCTCTGGGCTTCCTTCCCTCAAAACTGTAATCGTCCAGTGTCATTATGGATCTTTCCATACCAGTCGATAGAAAGTAAGTCACAGATTTACTTCTTTTATTAATGATGGTGACTGAGATCAATTTCAGAAAATTCAGCATCTCCAAAGCAAACAGGAGTAACCAAATCTTATCTCTTCCAAGCCAAGAAATTATCTTTTCCAAGATATTTAGATATGCCTGACTCCACAGACAGGCCCAGCATAATTTTTCCAAGTAGAATTCATTTTTCTATCAGGTTATGGTTGGTCCTAACTGTGGACTCATATTTACTCTTCTGTTAATTCAAAATATAATTTTTGGAATCACAGGCTACCTTTACTAAAAGCCAGTTGCAGAAGGCTTTCTTCTGATATAAGGACACTGCAGGGTCATGGCAATAAAAGCAAAGGGACAGGAAAGAGTGGCTAAGAACAGAAAAGGAAGGAAAAGCAGCAGCAGTGAGAAAGCTGAGAAGACAGTAGAAGGAATTTGAAGAAACCTCAGGAGATGCTGGGATTTTTAGGGTGCCTTGTCTCTATGTGAGGCATTCTTTTCTGTGGCCAATTTCTCCATCACTCATCAGACAAAAAGCAGATCTAGGGAAAGAAACAAGAGGGAAAACATTTTTCACAGGATTTCTCATTATTCCCGCCTCTTACAGTTCCCTCCTCTCCACAACCCTTGCTGCCAAAACCTGTCTGACCATTAAATGTTGTTTACAGGCAATCAGTAAGTGATAAATTCACAATGGCATTACTGAACCACGCAGCTTTTAGAACATTACTACAGGAGCACAGTTTTGACACCAATCCTTAAATAACAGCAAAAAGCTGCTTCTCCAAATCACTTGTTGGTAACACACATCTGTTTTGGCCAGCTGCTCCACTGAAATACAGAGCAGCACCTGGGACCATGGCTGCCAGGGAGATCTCACCAGTTGCAGTACACACAGAAAACATCCCAGAAGTAGCCATGAAGCCTCTCTATCTCAGTGCTGCATTGCACCAGGAGAGTGCAGGAGGCTTAAGGAACTGACCCCAAGCTCACTGGAGTGACTCTCTTCCCACTCCAGTGGGCTTTCAGTCACGCTGCTTGAAGGAGAGGTGAGGAAAAAATTACTTTAGAAGCAGTTTTAAGAACACTCTGTACTGTGTGATCTTTCATCATAAAAATAATGAAAATAAAAATTAACCCGTTCACACAGTTTATTTTATCTACATAACAGAGACACAGCCAGTTTCTGATGTTCAAAGCTACATGAAATCTGCAGAGAAAAGAGGAGCACATAATCATAAAATAAAGTGTTTAACAGATGACCAAAGTAAATAAGGGAAATATGAGTGGTTTTTTACAAACATAAGCATGAGAAAAGCAACAAAATATCACCCGTCAAAATACAACAAAAGAAACATTATGACAACTTTAAAGTGCATAAATAAAAACTAAAATACAAAGACTAGAGATAATTTTGCATTCTGGTTTAATCAGTCAAAGGCAGCCATTCATGCCACCCCACCCCCCCCTCCATATCACTGTCTAATTCATTATTGCTATCTATGGAAACATAGGGAAGGAGAATCAGTCCCACCTGTGCAACGAAGGAAAAGGAGAAAAGGTCATGGAGCTAAATCCTATAAACACTTTAAAAACTGAAATGAATCTCTTAGAAAAATCTAATTGAAATTGACTTGAATCTGAGTCCTGTGACCTGGATGGGAAAGGTGGTCGAAGGAGCGTAAGCAGCAGGTAATGATGGGAGGTGAGGTATTGAGCTGGTTTGCTGCAGGGGTGTTTTTGGTATGCTCTTATTTAATATCTCAATTAATGATCTGGAAAAGGAGGTAAATAGCACATTAATGAAATTCACAAATGACAATAAACCAGAAGGCTTGCAAATGTCAGAGAGGATAGCAATAGTATAAATGGAAACTAACAAGGTTAGATATGTAATGTAACAGGTAATAAAATGAGATTCAATGTGGAAAAATGTAGACAGATATACTGAGGAAAAATAATCAGAAACATGAAGAGTCCATGAGAAAGCAAAACCTGGAAAGCATCTGCATGGCAAGATATCTATGTGTGACAGTGAACAACAAATTGAATATGAGTTCTCAAGGAGATATATCATTTTAAAAGACCGATGCAATTTTGGGCTGCATATGCAGTAGAATAATGTCAGAAGAGGAAAATTATTGTCTATGCATCTGGGAAGATTTCTGCAGAACACTGCACCCACTTGTAGATACCTCCATAACAGAAGGATGCTGGTATGCTGAAAAGGACTTCAGAGAAAAGCAAAAAACTGATTAGACAAGGAAGGGGCTTAATTTATTAATCTAGGTAACAAGTTACCCTGGTCATTAGCTGAGATAGAGTTAATTTTCTTACCCGTACCTGGAGCAGTCCTGTGTTTTGGATTTAGGATAATCATGTTGGTAACACACTGGCGTTTCAGTTGTTGCTGAACAGTGGTCAAGGACTCTTCCTTCTCATTTTGCCCCGCCAACAAGTAGGTAGGGTGGGGTGCACAAGAAGTTGGGAGGGGTTGCAGCCAGGACAGCTGACCCCAACTGGCCAAAAGGATATTCCAAACCATATGTTGTCATGCTCAGCACATAAACTAGGGGGGAAAATAGCTGCAAGGCCACTGCTCGGGAACTGGCTGGGCATCAGTCAGTGCACAGTGAGCAACTGCATTGTGCATCACCTGTATATTCTGATTCTATTAATAATATTAATATTATTTCCCCATCCTTTTCTGTCCTATTAAACTGTCTATCTAAACCCAAGAATTTGACATTTTTTTCAAATTCTCTCCCCCATCCTGCTGGGAGAGGGGGAGTGAGTGAATGGCTGTCTGGTGTTTAGCTGCCTGTCAGGTTAAACCATGATACAGGGGCAAAACAACCACTGTCTAAAAATATATGAGTGATGAGCAGAGAGAATGGAAAGGAGTTTCTTGGATGCTAACATACAATGGTACAGCTAAATGTAATGGGACGAAACTAAAGAAGAACAAAATTTGATCAAAGTATCAGAGAATGTCTCAGATACCACATGATTCAGTCTAGCAGGTAATTTTCAAATGGAAAATGAATGATGAAGTGCCACCAAAAAAAGAATTTGAAACTTGAGCAGGTAAAGCACTCAATGGCAAACCAAAGTGAACAATTGTACACTCACAGGAAGCTGAACTACCTGGCCCAAGAGTTTATTTCCTACATACAGCAGTATTTTTCAAAGAAATGCATATCACATATACTTTTGTCCTAGTCCAAAGTCTAATTGTAGACTAAAAGCAAAGTGACTGCATACATTGACTACTTAAAGTACTCAGAGACAAGCAGATGCGTGATCTGTTTTTATACAAAACCCACTTCTTTTTCAGCAGACGTAGTATTTTTAGTGATGTGATCCTCAGTGTATTTTGTACATTCAAAGGAAAATGTGATTAAGTTACTTATTTGCTTATTCATGTCTACTGCCTTTCTCTTTTCACATTTTCTGTACGCTAATATCTTTATTCATTCTCATGTAATATACTAGAACTTGCCTAGTTGCAGTACAAATCTATTCACAGTGAAAAAGGAAGCTTTTAATGCTGAAAGGCATTGTAATGCTCCAAGACCCTGGTGTTAAAAGTAACAGGGGAAACAAAGACTGAAAGTGAGATGTAAGCTAAGAAATACATGGATATAATTTTCCTTAAAGAGAAAAATATGTGAGTTTATCAATTAAATAATTTGTGTGTATTTACATGTACCTACTTTACCAAGTTTCCCACTTTTATGTCACCCAGGGAAGTCCCCTTTTATGAACGTCTACCCTGGATTTTACAAAAACTCTTCCCCAGATTCTTCCAAGGAGAACAAAGAGGTGAAAGGTTTTTCAAAGTTCTCCTGTCCTTTTCACTTCCCCTAGGGGTGGTTGGAAAGCTGAGGAAGGAGCAAAGCTTATTGAGAAGAAAGCTCCTGTTTTTACTGTAATAAAAGCTGGCAATCTTATCATGTATAGATGCTCAAATGATGTATAGACGAAGGACGTTTGCAGTGAAGATTGCCATAGGCAAAACAGCAGATCTAATCAAAAGCTCTGCACGCATGGATGTAGCCAGCCGGTGGGAAAGAAAAGCATTCGCAGCACAGAATCTGGAATTGCTCTTCTGTCTCTCCACGGCTTCCCCAGCAGAGCACAGGAGAAACCAGGAGCCTTGATACTCTGGGCAGAGAGGCGCTGAGCCAATGCACAAACTCTTTATGACTCTGTCAGAGGATGCTATTAACGTAGTAGCAGGTTTACTTTTTTGCTTTTTTGTTTTGTTTTTTTTGGTTTTTTTGGTTTTTTTTTTGCATGGAAGCACATGCTGCTGTCATCTATCTCCTATCATCAGTCAGTAGAATGAGGTGGTGCCTGTATGGCAAGTGCTGTAAAAATATTTTTATTGTACAAAATAAATTACAGATCACACACATACATTAAAAAAAAAAAAAGACTATTAACATTTAGAACACTTGCATTTTCAAAACTGTCAGACTGATAAATGTACACAAGTCCTCAAATTCTCAAGATTACTGAAAGTCAGGACACAAACCACAAGAAGTAAAACACTTTCAGCTAAAGCTACCGCAGAGTTCCTCCTTCACCCCGCTGAGAGTAACTGTGCTAACCTAGGTGTCCCAGAATAGAGGTATTACACAATCTGTGTGCTCCACGATCTGAGAACAATGACTGAGAACAATGAAGCACAGAGAAATGTGTTAAGGTACTGTGGTAGACACACCTCAACACTTTTTCTGTTAATTTTTGTTAATCTGCCTGGGGGAGAAGAATGTTTTTATGTAGCAACACAGGTATTTTAAACTGTACCCACTTCTGGAACTGTCAAAAAACAGACAGCCTGTAAGTCAACACGTGGGGATTTTTTTTTTTTCCGTAGTTGGTTGGGGTTTTTTCCTGTGTGCCTCTGTCTCCCCTTGTCGGCCTTGCCTATTTAGACTGCAAATTCCTCGGGTGGCAGGACACAGTACCACAGTTTACACAGTGCCAAGCACAGCAGCATCCAGTTTTTACTGGGCTGTGTGAACTGCCATGAAACAACAAATAAATAAAAAAAATTAAAAAAATAAAACCCAAAAAAAACTTTACCACCCATCACTCTTTTAGAACCCTGCAGAAACCAAGGCAAGGGCCAGACACTCTAAGGGGACAAGATGGCAGGAGGAAACCTGCACTGTGCTCCTCTACATGACAGGTGATAGCATTTGATTGCAGACACCTCTCCTCCTCCCAGTGTCCTCATTCTTCTGGTGTAGCACAAAATGCATCCCTGGGCACATAAACCACCAATAACCCACCAGATCTATCTCAGCTCAACACAGCAGCAACCTCAACTACTCCACATCCTCTGTCCCCCCACCCAGCCCCTCCAGGTGTCAGTGTGAGGAGCTGTGCTGTCTGGACAGTGCAAGACAGACAACAGGATGTTTAATGGTCTACGCTGCTGTCCAAGCCAGACACATGAGCTGAAACTCTGTCTCTCTACATGCAACTTGGATATCTGGCAAGTCTCAGTGAGACATTTTCCTCTTGGCCTCCTTTCCTTATTTCTAGGCCCAGTGTTCATATTCAAAGGAGCAAAAGTAGGCGGGGGGGGGGGGGGGGGCGGGGGCACACCAAACAAACAGTTTTAGTCTGCAGAGAAACAAGAATACTGGAGGGAAAAGAGGATGCATACTCAGAAAATATAAAACCCGAGGAAATTTGCTTGTCTGCAGCATAAAAACAGATTTGGAAGGGGTGACTAGCACTCAGTTGCACATCATCAGAGGCAGGGAAGAGACATCAGGCAGGGGGTTGGGAAGCAGCAACCAGCTGCCCCATATGGTCAGCTCTTGGTAGGCAATTTGATTTTCATTTTCTCTGCTGATTGTGCTCATCCCTGTGGTATCTGGATGGAAAAACAATGGTGGAGATAATAGAACAGGATTGCCCAGGGCATTTTTAAGGGCTTGAGAGCCATTCATTCATAGATCAAATCTAGGCCAGAATGGATGCAGGTAATCTGCTGAATGTTGGCTTATTTGAAATGTTCCAGTGGTATTTCATAAGTATTCACATAAAAATTGAATAATTCACAACTTTCTTAGCATTCTCAGCAGATAGCTCAACCTCCACAGCCTCTCAGGTCTCCACAGCCTCTTAGTACTAATGACTTAGCTCTACAAATAAATTTAAGAACACAAGTCTATGCAGGTTCTGGGTGTAATTGTGGTCTATTCTGAAAAATGGTTTGAGGCAGTGACGAGTAAGGTAAGGTGTGGGAAAGATCCCATTATTATACCAGTTCTGACAATAAAAGAAGCCCTTCATTCAACTAGGCTGTTAATCTGGTACCTTCCAAGAGCATAAACCTAAAAGAGGTATATCTAATTTAGGTAGTTGACCTTCTATTGTCTTCCATGTATTCACAGAATAGTGAGTGGCAATGGCACTTGTCATATTCCATTTTCTACTGCACTTTGTCGTGCAGCAAATGGAGAATTTATTATCATTGTCATCATAATTTTAAAATTAGTTATATATCATAGAAGAAATCCTCATACTATAATAAAATGGTCATCCTCAAGTGGTTATGTTATCTAACAGTGCCTTTCCACCAATTTTCTTCAAAGATCACTGAAACAAACATTGACTAATACATATACATATACATATATATATATATATAAATTGGAGGCAAATTATGATGAGTATTTGTCAGAATATCCTAAAGTGTGCCCCAAAACATTTTTAGTTTAAACAAACATGGGGCAAAAACTATAAAGATAGAAGAAGTGTTTTCTATTTCTTATTCAGAATGGAAATCATCTCTGCAACTGCAATTCAGATGTTGATAAGGATGTTCCAACATCACATGGTGAGACACCATGGCCTATGTTTACCTGGGAGGCATGAAACCTCTTTGGCCTTACATCTGGGAGGTCCTTCCTCCCACTCGGTGTCCTCATTTGAAAAGCTGCCTGTTAATGACTACCTGCATAAATTCATGCTCTACATGGGACTTAGACACACCACTGCAACACCATTAATAGCAACAGTTCTGAATTATGTGAACATCTTTAGCAGCAGGTAGGGAGAACCATGCTAGAACATAAAACCAGAAGAAATGGCAACTCAACAAGAAACTTGAACTGAAGGGAAGGTTTCCCATTTGGATAAAAACAGGATTGCCACGGTGCAGCAATGCCCTGTTTCTATGATGACAGCCAGCATATAATCATGCCAGGGATGTTCAGCCTTCCACCAGCAGCTTCTCCCAGCTCTTCAGTTGCAATCCCCATTTTTTGCACGTGCATGTGTCATGAATGGAAGAGAGTCCGGATTTTATTGCGTTATGCAGGGTGGGCGATTTAAGCCTTTGCGTAGGAAGTTGACTCACCTCCTTCTGAGTGAAAAAATGTTCAACATAATTGTAAATGCCTCGTTTCCAAAGTCAGGCAACTACAGAACCTTCCAGCTCAGTATTTCCTAAACAGTGGAAACGTGCCTAGAAAGTTTAGTTTTGAAACCTGTGACTGCAACAAAACAGGTCTGAACCTTCATGTCGGGTATCTCGAATCCCTGTGGCTCGGCAGCAGGCAGGAAAGTGGGGGAGGTGAAGTGGGAGGGAGAAAAAACAAGTTGGCTTGGGGGGAGAGGGGCGAGTGTTTTGGGCTTATTTAATAATGCACTAGTAAACAGCTCAGGCACAGAAATGCAGTGCAGTGAGAACCGGAGCTATCCTTTGGAGCCTACTGCTTTAAATTTGCGCGCTGTAGCTTGAAGCATTGCACAAACTCTCGGTCTGCTGACTGCCTCCCTGGAACAGAAACACACGGCTGATTGGGAAAGCTGTTTTCCAGCCTGCCCTCCCTCGTTTCTGCCGGGCTGCTTTTGGTGTTTATTTATTTTTAAACAAGTCGTGTACATGGAAAAAAAAAAAAAGCGAACAAAACCCACACATCTTTAATCAACACCTATTTCCTTCAAGGACCCTATGATCCTCTATTGATTCCCATTAAAATGCTTTTCTTTTTCTTTGCCCCCTCTGCTGATCGAATTTCAGATCAGCCAGGATGTGCAACTAACCTTCCGGCACAACTGAACCCAACTGACTCACCCAGATCAAAGGCTCGGCGCATTCATTAGAGCCCAGCACAGCCCAGGCAGGATCCGTAATGCAACATCTCCCTTTGCATTGCAATTAACGTGGGGGAGAGGAGTTCTTATTATTTTTATTTTTTGCAAATGTTCTGGCTTTTGATTTTAAAGCGGGGGGGAGGGAGGCTTGGGGAAAGAAGTGGTGGGAGGGAACGAGAACAAAAGAGAGATCTTTTTACCCGAGGATGACGTCAGTTTGATGTTACTGACAACTATTGATGCACGTGGAGCAACTGCAGGCAGATCCCCCTTCCCACCCCCCTCCTCCCGGCACTTCTCAGGGAAACAATATGCGGGAACAGCCCGCGGGACCCGGGAGCGGCTCCGGGTCGCTCCGCCAGGAGCCTGAGAGCCCGCGCCCCGCGGCCGCCAGCAGCGGCGGGAGGGGCGGAACTGCTCCGGGCCCAGCGCGGGGAGGCGGCTCGCACCCGGGAATGCTGCTTTTTTTTTTTTTTTTTTTTGACCGAGGACACCATCCCCGTGCCCCGGCTCTCGCTGGGCGCTCCCTGCCCCCTCCCGAGCCCGGCTCGGCGCAGGCACGCCGCGCCCCGGCGGCGCTTCGCTCTGCCGCGGGGAGCGCGGCCCCCCGCAAAACCCGGCCTGGAGCTCCGGAGCGGCGAGGGGTGATGGCTCACCTTCGTCTGCCTCGGTGGCGTCCGGAGGAGGCGAAGGTTCCGCCGAGAGCCCTCCTCCGTGGGGTCAAGGACGTCTCGTGGCGTCCCAACGCCGGGTCCAACTTCCGAAAGTCACGGCGGGGTCGGAGCTGAGGCCTCTCCAGCCGAGCCCGTCACGGGGCCCCCGCACCCTCCCCGGCAGGCCGTGTCCGCTCACTTAACCTGTCTTCAGCATCTCTAAAGTAAAAAAATCTGTGTCGGTTTGGTGCGAATTGCCAAGGAGGTGTAAAACGGCAACAGAGAAATCAATTTTTGTGCTTCATAAAGGATCACAGAATCACATAATAGGTAAGGTTGGAAGAGACCACAGCGGGTCGTCTGCTCCAGCCTCCCTGCCTGTGTTGGGTCATCCTAGAGCACAGGGCACAGGACTGTGTCCAGATGGTTCTTGAATATCTCCAGTGAAGGAGATTCCACAACCTCTCTGGGCAATCTGTTCTAGTGCTCCGTCACCCACACAGTAATGAAGTTTCCTCACATTCCTGTGGAACTTCTGTGTGTCAGTTTCTGCCCATTACTCCTTGTGTCCTGGTGGTTGGCACCAACAACAATAGCCTGGCTCCAGTTTCTTGGACACCTCCCCCCCACCACCTTTAGGTATTTTTACACATTAATGAGGTCCCCTCTCAGCTTTCCCCAGATGAGCAGGTCAGCCTGGGCACAGGCCGTGCTGCCTCAGGAGTGCTGGGTACGAAGAGCCATGGTACCCCATGGCCCCTCACTTTAGATATCCCACAGACCCTCACTCGGGAGTGGGGGCTGAGGCAGTGCCTGCTCTTGGCAGCCTTGAG
Organism: Trochalopteron elliotii; assembly: GCA_024734555.1. Classification (NCBI taxonomy): domain Eukaryota; kingdom Metazoa; phylum Chordata; class Aves; order Passeriformes; family Leiothrichidae; genus Trochalopteron; species Trochalopteron elliotii. The sequence goes on from JANPWX010000009.1 coordinate 2,926,296, forward strand.
CTCCTTTCCTAAAGTGCACACAAATCTTCCCCTAAATGCCATGAAACTCGCCTGAGCCTGCTGAGGTTGGGATCCTGCACGAACCAGCCTGTTAGTTCAGCAGAGGTAAGACCTGGGTATGTTCTGCCAACATCATTCCACGTGAGCCAAATGAAAGCTGTCCATCAATAGTCACCGCTTTCACTCGCCATTACCTCTTTGGGGATTTCAATGAAATGGGGGATATTTTTTTGTGTGTGGATATTACCCATCCCTGAGCTATCTTCTCCCATGTGCAATATGTTTCTTCCCTTACAGATTAAATTTCATCCACTAATTGACAAGTACACATCTTACTTGGAGTTCTGCCCATTTTTGACATTGAGCATGTGGCTCTTTTTGAACAAGGTGTAGCTGTGATTTACACCAGTGCAAAATTTTTGCTTGTTTCCTAAATGTAATTTTTGTAATACAGTGTTGTCAGCTCTCATGAATGTTTGGTGAACTGATGTTCTTTGGTAGAAATTCTGTAAAGTTCCAGTTATGCAAGTCAAGTAAGAATTTTGGCTTTCATCTAAAAGGAAAATGTTTGTTTCTGGTCCTCTTATTTGCAGCAGAAACTTACATTGTGTGCTGTAGCAGCTCTGAACCAAAAGGAAAGGAAACATAAATGTGTTATTATGACCATCATTGGTATTGTTTGATTTTAGCTCTCTTGATACTTGTGTCCCTGATTCTTTATAGTCTGGCAATACTTAATATAAGACATGGATAAAAAGAGCTTACACAACCACCTGTTTGTTGGCTCAGCTCTCTCCACTATATTTTAAAGTGAGATAAACAAGCATTATTACCTACTGCTTATGCTGTTTGCACTTAGAGTCATTGTGGTTCTCTCTGCAAAACCAAGGTGTGTACTTATTCTTATCCCCCCTTGCTTTGAGGGACTGTAGTTTTGGCAGCTGAGTATATGTTTTTGTCTGGATGATTTCTGTAAAAATGATTTCTGTTGTTTATGATTTTTACAGGCTAGTATCTCAGTAGAAGGCTGTGTGGTACTAGGAGAGAGATGCCATTTTCTCTAGATGTGTGTAGCATCCCATAGCTTTTCACAGTTTGCCATGGGAGAGATCTTCAGGAGTTTTTCAGTCTCTTTTCTCAGACATATTCATACAGACTCTACGAAGAGGAAGAGATGATTGTTTATAGAAAGTTTACTTTGTCTTATCTTATTTTCCATCATTGACGATCACCCTCTTATATGTTTCCATACCAATTAAGCAAATTTTCCCTTACTACATTTTACCCTGAGAACATTCATCTGTCTCTTAAGAGTTTTGACTCCTGACCTTGTCATGGTCAGTTTAACACTTCCCACCTACACACACACACTCATAAAAGTGCTCTTCATCTATCAGAAGATATTTGCCACACGGTTTGAGAGGAGAGGTCATCCTTTCTCAAGGGGCTGCATTGTCACCATCATAGTTTGGGGCACCTGTCCATTGACTCCCGAATCTCTCTGTAGTTACATTCCTGTTTCCCACACCTTTATGTCCCATTGTTTGGCTGGTTGCAAGGGCTCCAGGTTCTGTGGCAGAACCAGAGGAAGTAGGTTCGCTCCATTGCAACCATGGCAACACTTTTCAAAGATGCAGCCTACAGTCCTTGTGAGTCTTCCAGTTTTCCATGGCAGCCTCATTTCTCAGAGGCTACGTCTACTCCAGGAATAAGTATGTTGCAAAACACGTAAGTCAATATTCAATAAAATACATCCTTAGCATGTACAAAACCATCTGATCTCTAAACAAGAGTGGAAGACTATGTGTAGTCCTGTGAACTTAATGTAAGAATTGAGCAAAAGGGAGAGAGGTCATTTTAACTTCTGTTTCAGAAAGGCCCTGGGCCGTTAAATCAGCCAAATTTTTATAAATCCAAAATCTCAGTTGTGTTCTCACTTGTTGAAGCAGAACCAAAAAAAGCACTTTGGTCTTTAGGTTGCCCATTTCCTGAAGACATGAGATTCCTAAGAGGCCTCACACTTGGATATACCTATGGACCTAGGGAGTTTAGAGACAAACATTTTGGTTTGCTGTCCTGCCGTACCAAGCCACATTCTCAAATTTAGGGAGCTCATGAATTTTTGTAATGTTCAGGAGTGACTTGAAAGTTGTCTCTGAATGTTTTGATAGGGCTTATGTTATGCATTCACACGTGAAGTATCAAGAGTTTGAAATAATGTGCTCAGAAGAGTGGGAGTAAAAAACTTCATGAGCCAAAAATTATTTTGTGGGAGAGAGTGAGGTAGAAGGAAAAAATTTTGTGGAACTTTATAGCCTGTGGCAGTAAAACCAATGGAAGAGCTTCCACTGCCTGCAGTGGCAGTGGATGTGGGCACTGATATCTATAGTCAGCCTGTAGACTGAAATAACACTAGGTTCAAAAGTAGTGGTTTTTACAATGCCTGTGTGGATATGCATTTCCCAAATGTTAGGTGTCCACCTATGTTTCTTTTCTGAGTTTCTTTTGAGTTGAGCAATGGACACTAGACAGCCCAGCCTCTCCTTCCTCTAATATGCATCACGCCTGACTTCTGTAGCAGCACCATGCCACAGGTTTGTTCCACAGGTACTAGTGAAGTTTATCTATCTATAACCAAATTGTTTCCACTGGAATATTTTGTAAAGGAAACACTTCTATTACAAGTTGGTAAGAAGTTATTTGACACAGAGCCTAAATTTTGAGCTAAACATAACAGGAACCCTTTAAATGTACTTTATATCACTTGCTTACTGCCCTTCAACAGGATACATTTCTTTTTTACTCACTCACAACTTGCAGATCGCCAATTTGTTCAAGAGCAGGAGATGTCTTTCCATCTTGAGAAACTAATGTCACTGCTGCCAAATTAACTGGGAGGACAGTTCCATGTGTTCATACTGATTGTATGTGGGGCATCTCACTGTACTGATGGCAGTTTTGTTATTTTAAATTATAAAGGAGCTTAATTCTCTTCCAGTGTCCAGAGTGAACTCAGTTGTCAATGTGATGCATTTCATTATCCTCATCAGCTCATTTGCTTTTCCTGATGGAGAAAAAGGCTGAACCTTTTTTTACTTTATGGAAGTCAGGATTCTTTCTAATTAATGAAGTTTCTGTTTAGCCAGCACTATGAAAGATGTTCTTTCCACTGTACATATGTGTGCTGAAGAACACATCTGCTTCTCTGGTAGTTTTTTTCAGTAGCACCTTTTTGTCTGAAATGAAGAGGATCCACTCCTAAGTCCTGGACTGAGAGCTGTGCTCCTGAAGGAGAAAATACTCTTTTAAGAGATTCCCAAGAGCTGTAGCCAGCCACCACATACTGTAGATGTTACACTTTTTGTACATTGCATCTTTGCCAATATTTGAATACAAGCCATAATTCAGTGGGAGCATAAATAACTTCCATTCAGAGAGATGGATGCTGTGGTATCAGGCCAAATGGTAAGCCTTGTCAGTGCCTGCATTTTCACTTTATCGATCACACAGCATAATATGATGTTCCTTATTTAAATCCTTCATGCAGATGTCGTATTGGGTTAATTGACAAGCAACTGGATTTGATAATAGGTATAATGCTGTAGCAGCCATTGATTCTTGGATAGTGTGGATGTGCATGTAGTGATCCTGGGGTTATGATTCTCAGCAGTGAATCAGTCTGTGGGTCGCAATGTAAATTTAAGCTGCTCAGGGGTGAGCATTAACTTACCTGCCAGTTTAGACTGATATAATAATTCTTTATAGGGACAGAGCATGATTGGCTGTAAAAGAGTTGTCCTTGTACCTGAATTGTTTCAGAGCAGCAGAGCTTTATGCTGAGCTAACAGCATGCTGTTAAGAATCAGTACCGATGTAAACACAGAGAATGATGGCTTTATGTTGGCCATTATGTCATGCAGTATTTCACAGTTGTTGAAATCATTTCATTTTCAACCAGGTTGCTTTGTCAGTCTATCAGCAAAGACTAAGCAAAGTGCAGCACTGAAAATGAAATTAAACTCCCAGCTCTCCAGATAGATAAGTGATAGCACTTTTGTTGAGCTGGAATTCTGTAAGAATGCTTACTAATTCCAGCTAATATAATACAAAGTCATTTGCTGCTTCACTTTTTTTGTCTGAAGTTCATCATAGTTGTATTGTTAAGTTTTTACATGAACTTATGCCACTCTAAATCAGAGAGAACAAGGAGATAAATAAGAACGAGCAAGGAAAGAAGGTAAATAAGGAGAAGAGGAAAACAGGACACAGAGAAGGTCTATAATGAGATGAGAATTAGGAAGGAGAAAGAGGTGACATCAGAAGAGCAAAAGATAAAGGAAGAAATTAAACAGTATATCACAGGAGTTGCAAAAACAAGGGAGATGTTAAAATGAAAAATAAAATAGGGGAAATTAATATAGGAGATGGAAAAAAAGGAAGAAACGTCTTTAATTTCTTGCAGGAATATTTAAACTCATTGATGGCAATCCTGCTTGCTGTAGTTCACTGTGTTTGGCTCAAACATTAGAAACACACTTCTATATGAGTTTCCCCATTTCTTTTTGGCACCTGGCTTGCTCATGTATAGGACTAGGCCTCCAGAGGTCTGAGGAGAAAGGGTTTCTAATAAAGCTTCTCCATACCAGAGTTCAAAAGCTGTCCCACAATGTAATACACAGTGAAAACTGACACTGCCAAATGGCTTTCGTTTCCCTCTTCTTTTTTCTCTGGATGTTACACACTTTTTCTGGCATATCTGCATATCTGACTTTAGTTTTTCTGCTGAATTTTGAGCATGTGGTATGAAGAAGTAAACTATAACCAAATATATATGTTTATATATAAAAAACTACAGTAACGTACGTTTTTGTAAGGGTTTTTTTTCTAATTCTGTGAGAATAAGCAAACGTGAGGCACTTCCTCTATTATGTACATTTATATGGGCTGTGTGGTCAGAGGTGCTTAGCAGTGAATTTGGCTCAGGGCAAGGGAACAACAACAGTAATTTGAGGGGAGATTTACTCCTGTTAACACTTTTCAGAATTGGCAATAAAATCAGCTCAGTGCTCTTAAGATAGGGAGGGCTGCATTTTAAGCAAAATATGGAAGATATATTATCAACCTGAAAAGGGATCCAGTGAAAAACTGTTTATTATCAATACCTAAAAAATTCCATATATATTTCCAACAAATGAATGATAATGAGAGGGCTGCTCCCTTTTCCTAGAAATGATTACATTTTCTTTGCCCTTCTGGTTTGGCTGCTTTTAGGCTATTGCTTATGTAAAACAGAACACCTCCTAAGCCGTCGTTTACTAAACAATCTCCGGCTTCTGATCTCACGTTACACAAGAAGGTAAATTGTATTCTGTGTGAGAAGCTTTAAACGTGAGTGTAATGGAAAAGGAAAATTCAGTGAAACAAAGACGCACCTCCAGAAACAACAAAGACAGTAAGTTTGAGCTACTTAAATTTGAATTTTCATAGTTAAAAAGTAGAAAACACGGAAAAAAAAGTCAACTTTCATTAGCCCCACAGGTATTTATTTTACCAATTTGTATTTTGCTTTTCTCTTCTCTTAGCAAACCTGTGTGGCAGAGTTTTTTGAACAGAGGAGGACAGTTCTCCTCTGAAACGATGGAATGCTTTTCTGAGAGATCAACTTCCAAAGGTGACAATCTGGGGTCACAGCAGGGATGCTGACTGCTCAGTCCAGAGTGCTCTTAAACAAGAGGGGATTCTCATGGCTATGAGCCATCAGCGATGAAGTCATGACCACATCCAGCTGTGCTATCAGTAAGATAGGTTGCTCAGCTGCAGACTGTGCCTTTGACATGTGAGCACACAGGATGCATGGCATAGGCCTTAAGGGCTATCCAGACTTTCAGGCACACTGGTAAATTTGTGCGTCATAACGAGTGTGAGAATCTCGTCTTCAGTCTGCAGACCAACTCCATGCAAAAAGCTGGTTTATTAGATGGTGGTGTCCGTCCACTGATGTGTCATAAAGTAGGCAAATGTCAAAGTGTTTGTGTACAGTATATGGACAGAGAGTCTTCTGTGATAGCCATCAGCTGAGAGGGAGAAAGCAGCTCAGTCCCAGGCTCCACAAAGGTGTAAGAGCTATTCTTGCTCCTATAGGCACAGGTAATTAATCTTGTCTGTCATGCTAGAGCTGTTGAGAATAGCTACAGGCAAAGTGTTGCAATACAGGAATCACTCCAAGGACTCACTGCAGTGGAGTTTGACCCACACTAAGTCAGTAGAGTTAGAAGTGCAAGGCCGAATGAGAGAAAATCTGTGGACAGTAGCATATGGGACTGGACATACTGTTGACCAGTTGAACACTATTATTTGAATTATGGTAAGTTATTCTCTGTGATCTGCATGTCCCTAAGAATAAGTGGAGGTAGAGATAAAATGAGGGCCTAAATGGGGCATTTCACTTTAGATCCTGTGCTTTGGAGGACCTGGCAAAGATCCCAGCTCATTCCAGCCTAATATGTACAGGGTCATCACCTCAACTGTGCACCAAGCTGACTCTGAGGCTGCCCACCTGGCATTTGCCTGGCAGCTGTATAGGTTGTAGTCCTGTGTGTCAAGGCAGAGAAACACCTCTTTCAAGAAGGAATGTCTTTTCTTATATTAGTCGTTGAGATGTGCCAGAAACATGCTTAGCTTACTCAGAAGGACTGGGCAGGAGCAAAGGAAAATCAGTAACTTTTCTCAGAAATTATGACATAATTGCCTTTTCTCCCTGGAATCAGGCACAGAAGTCACTGGCAGAGAGCAATACCTGAGAAAGCTTTACTGTGAAAAAGCATTCATATTCCTGAAAACAAAACAGCTGGGGAAAAAAAGGATCAGCAAAAGATACTTCTTCTAAGGAATGTTTTGTGCAAATTTGCTTCACAATTAGACAGTCAGAAGGCACCTAACATGCTTGCCCAGAACCTGTCTGAGAGAGGGACCGTGGGCAGCCTATTCTGTCTGTGGCAGAGGAGGGAATTTGAGCTCTCTCATGGGTAATTTACAAACATCCAAAAGAGATCCTTCCTTGTACTCTGGGGGCTAAAGGCCCAGTTCATTACAGAATAAACGTGATCAGTATTTTGCTGTATGGTGCTGTGTCACACACAGTGTGTTCTTCTTAGAGAGCCATGCCTGGCAACTGCAGTGTTTTCCTCATTCATCATACACCGGGCGTGCATTAGTGACAGCACCGTAGGAAATTGTATTCTTCATACTGAAATGCATATATCTACCTGTCAGAAACCCACATGTTGTCCCAATAAGGGCCAAGGCTTAACTGCTTCTTAGTAGTCTGGTGCAGAAGCGCACATTACACAACTACCCTCTGTGTTCAAACGAGCCAGTACCTCGGATAGAGGCTGTTGCAAACCAGGATGGCAGCTGTCTGTGGATATAATCGCCACTGAAGACATACTGCCAGGGCTTCTGTGTCCTGGTTGCACAGCTAGGGGCAGAGCACTCAAATATTTCTAAAGCTAGATATGCAAATGCCTCTGGAATGAAGCCTTTTACAGTTCTGCTCTCATTAACCTGATTTGCATATGTAAATGACCTCTTGCCACATGATAATGAGGTCTGCTCATGCAGAGATGTTCAGCATATAAGCAGAGGGTTTTCACTGACAATTCAGAGCATTTTGGCTAAAGCGATTGGTAGAGAGACAGGACCAAGAAAGAGGTAGACACAGAATCCAGGGATAACAAGGCAAGGAAGCAGAAGGAAGCTAAAAAAAAAATCAGATATTGTAGATGCCTCTTCCAAAGGCTAAGGGCATCTGCAGGTCTAATGCCTTACTGGAGCAATTTCACAGAAGAGCCTGTGAAATGAGAGCAGCTGAGAACACTGACAATTGGGAAGTGACCTGTGGCACTACTACTCAGAAAATAGTGCATGTCTGGCTCTCCTAGAACAGCGAGTGCATGGTCTAGCATTCACTGGCTAGTTTAAAGCAGCCTCTTTCAGTTACTCCTCTGAGCACCATCACGGAGAAGAGAGAGCTGGACATGTGGTGGTGGGTCAATCCTTCTTCAAGGGCAGTCTCCACTCTAATCATTGCACTCTAATATGCACTCTGTGCATACCTCTTTGCCACTGTCACACTCATCCTGAGGTGACATTTCTCACCACAATATGCTGCTCAGCTTCTCATCAGGGATATTTTATACCTATGCCTTGCTCAGTGTATGTGGAGGCACGACAAAATCCCTCCTAGGTTACCCTCCTTGGATACCGTGCCACTTTTAGAGAAGAAATGACTGCTCATCTCCTGAGATATCTGTCTTCCTACTTGCTGTATTTAATTCTTGGTTCCTGATCCTGCCACAGAACACTCAGCTGCTGAGGATTTGCTGACTCAGAGCTCCGCAAAACCTACCTGATCAAGCACCATCCTTATCCAGCTCAGAAAAAAAGGAGTGATCAGTTCCACTCAAGACTCACACAAGGCAGAAACATATTCATCCTTCCAAAGGAGGAAATGGCTCTGGAGGCCAGGTCTTCTCAAGGCCAACTGGGAGTCAGTGTGGCTGGCAGCCAATATCTGCTATTGCCAATGACAAAAAAAAAAAAAAAAAAAGTGGGCTATCTCACAAAAAAAGCCTGTGAAAAAGCTTTCCTTTGTCCAGCCAGTTGACTGTCAGTTTGTATTGGTACTTGGGAAGTCAGGTGTGGTTGGTCTCTTTTTGTCAGTGGAAAAATAATAGCAGGACCAAATATCCATAACAAGCCCTATTCATGGTTGCTTACCAGCTGGTAAGCAACTAAACTGAGGTTTATAGAAATAGAGTAGCAGTGCATGTCACAGTCAATTAAAAAGAAGTTGTGTACCTATCTTCTTGAACAAGCCAGAGTTAGCCAAATTAAGTTAAAGTAACAGTGAAGGTAAAGCGACTTGGATGTTGGATTAATATAGGAAGTTGAATTCAAGCCTATTGAGGAAATTAGTTCATCTCATTACTACTTCTGCTTCACTCTCACACACCAAAGGAGAGATAATGCATATGGGAGACAGAGAAACCTGACACACTTGTATTTCATTACCTGTCCACTGCTGACAGAAATATATGCAGTATGACTACAAGTAATGGTTAACTTCAAAGCACTAAAAACTGATTGTCAAACATGCCCCATCCTTTTTGCACATCAGTAGGCAGTTCCTGGAGCAGCCACTGGCCCAAGCCCAGTTCATCTGTGCTCCACCCTTTACAATGTGGTCATTACATGGAGAAACTATACTGTACTCCCTCGCCATCATGTCCACCATGAAGAGATTAAATCAAGAGATTCAATCTTATTGTATTCACAGAGTAAGTTTTGTATTTCATAGCCAACAATATCATCCAGACTGACGACTGTCCCTTTTTTAAAAGCCTTCAGGTCTGGGCCCTAGTTTTCTAAGGTTATATTCCAAAGCCTTCTCAACACTGAATGCTCAGCTTTTAAGAAAAACAACAGTATTGCATATCTGTGCTAATATTAGTTTGTTTGGTGGTTGTAAGAAAAGAGTAATGTGCAGAACCACCTACAAATGAGTAGTGTCTAAAGAGCTTAGTCTGGGCCTGGTGGCTTATTCATATAAATAAATCAGAAGGATCTGGCAGAGCATGCAGGGTCTTTTGAGTGGTTCTGTATAGCCTGTCTGAGCAGCAAGCCCTTAACCACACACTCAAACAGCCTCTGGGAGCACTCAGTCTATCTGGGCAACTAACAACCTGTCCTAAAACTGAACTTTCAAGCATTTGCCATTTAGAAAAGACTGTCAGCCCACTAAGCCAAAAGCTCATGGAATTCTCTCACTTATTTGGTGCCATCTTTAAAACATTTTTGTTTAATTTTATTTTTAGCTTTTTAGTAGGCAGGCATTTTTTCCTTGTTTTTAGAGGCCTTAATCAGACAAGTTTTATGAGGCTATTCCAAGAGAAGACAGTTAATTAATTCCTTTCTCTTTCCCCTCTTTTGTTCAACTTAAGTATACCATCTACATACCTGTCTATAACAACTGAGGTAAAAATCCTGTGAGATTTCTAAGAAGCTTGGTTCATTTTTCTTTAGATCACAACAGAACTGAACCATATCCTCTCATTGCTAGACAGTTTTTGAACTAGGCTTTTCCCAGTCTCACTGGGGTATGTATGTGAGCTGGAAAGCTTCACAATGCATTAAGATTTCATGAAGGCCTAATTCTGTTCTCTGTTGCACTGCCCTGAATCTTCAGTGCTCAGCACTTCTGCTTCAGCACCACATAACTGGGAATACAGTAAGGCTTTGAGTAGCCAAGCTCCATTCAATGGACCATCTGAAAACTCGTGTTCTAGCCATGCTATTTGTGATTTTTATCCTGAACAAACAAAAGTTTAGTGTCATTACTTCATTCCTGTTAGATAAGTGTTTGGGACACAGGAAAGACATTCTGGCTTATAGAGAAATTTTTTCTTCCAAATGTGCTCTTTTCTTTGTTTCAGAAAAAAAAGAAAGGAAAAAAAAAGACAGAATGCCATCATCGTGAAAAAGGCGTTTTGAGAGATCTTATTTTGTGTTAAATGGTCAATGGCCTTTCATTATTTTGTCGTGAATTGGTTGCATCTGGTGCTTCTGTATGAAGTCATACAAGAAGGCACAGAATTCTTACCTTCTTGGTCTGCCCTATGACAGGCTATAATTGCAGCCTGTGTGAAGAAGTAGCAGCTTTTGTGAAGAAGTAGCAGCTCAGAACAGGACTTAGACATCTTGTAGACCTGGGACCAGCAAGGACTTTGACTCAACATACCATTATTAGACGTGTAGACAAGACAAAATAATTGTGTCACAGAAACAGTTCCCAGCTCCCACAAAGAGCTGTGGGCACCTCAGTTTCTCCTGGTCCTGTCTGTAGCGTACAATTTAGTCACATTAAAAAAAAGTGCTGTGGTTTTAAGTAGTAGCTGATGAGAAACTGAGTAGATGGAGGAGTTCTTAATTAAGTAATTAGACAAATAAGAGGGGAAAGGATAATATGATACAAAGTGATGAATAGAATAAAAAAGTAGGTCAGGAATTTCTGTTCTCCCTATATCGTGATGCAAGAAAAAATGACATGCAGTGAAGTTCAAAGGTGAGTAATTCAAAGTCAAGGAGGGAATGGTGTCATGTAACCAGTAATTATCTAGGGGAAGCCTTTTGCTTCTGGAAGTCCCTGATGCCAAGAATTTATCAGGTTTAGCATTGAGACTAAACTATCCAGAAATACCATTGAGATAACAACAGCTCTACAAAGTGAATTAAAACTCCCTTCTTGTTTTAATCCAGTTCTAAATAGAAAGTCCTTCAGCTTTGACACCTTCCTTTGAGCTATCTGGTAATGGCCACCATCTAAGACAGGTCAGTGGAGCAGAGAGATCTGAGTCACCTGGTGATTCTTGTACTCTTATATCCTTATAAAAGTCACCTTTATAATTGGTTCAGAGTGTAGGAAAAAGTCCCATCCCAGGGATATTTACAGGATTGTCTTGCCTTTAAGAGCTAAAGCCCCTAAAAATGAATGTAGAAATGAATGTAGTTTCTCTACAGCCCTAGGAGATACCTAGCTTGAGGAGGATTTGCCCCCTGTAACAAATATCAGCATTCACAATGCGATTTTCAGATGCATCCATGTTACCTGTCTTGAAAAATGGGCCATCCTTCTGCTGGTCTCTAAGTCCCTGGGATGCTTCTCATGCCACCAGAAGCTCAAAGATCTGAGGCCTCATTATTACCACTTTTCATCAGAACAGATTTGCTGCAAATGCACTCTTTTTCTGCACCTTACATATTATCCCAGACACTCAAAACCAACTCTCTCAAGCTGACCCAAGTGTGTTATGGTGCATTTAAATCTGGTGTAAATCATGAATTTGCTGAGGACAAGCTGCTTTATATTTTCAATAAACTTTTGATTCATGTTTTTTAAGTGTACTTTAGAGTTTTACACACTTTCATCAAAAACAGATGATTTGATTATTTTCTATGTTCATCTACACCACTGCTTTCCCTGCATGTTTACAGCAGTTATTAAAACAGATGAAAGTCATAATTTGTCAGATGGATCAGGGTAATCACATCCACCAGTGAAACACGTTGATTTTTAGCCTATTCCAGCAAGAGATGCAAGAAAGAAATCATCAAGAATGAAAACTATTAGATACAGTCGTATTACCAAAGTGATGCAGGTCTCTTGGAGCCTGGTGGCATTCTTTGTGACCGAGGTGATGACTTCTTGTCATACTTGAACGAGAGCTTTCTCATGAAACTGACAGCATCAATATCAGTTCAAGTGGCACTTAAATCCAGAAAATGTTTCTAAATAAATATATTTCTTTTGTCCTGGAGACAATATTCCAGACTGCAGCTCTGGGATTTACTGACATGCACCTTCCTGACATTGTATGCTGAAATGCAGTAATACAGTAAAGGAATTTGCATTCTGTATTAATTTGAAAACGTGTAGACCTAGCTTAGTAAAAGATAATGCAAAAATCAGTTTGAAGGAACACAAGACAAACCACATCTCAACAAAATACTTAAGTGTTGTAAAAAGTTTATGCCAGACAGGGAAAAAAAAAGCAGCACAAGAACTGAAGGATTGCAGCAGTTTAAAGAGAGACTGCTGCAAGAACAGCAAGTGTTGGAGATATTCAACCTGATATAGGCATCCACAAGCTTGTCCAAAAATGTTCTTCTTTTAGCCTGAAAGGTGTCAGGCCCTGGCCTTACAGTGAAACAAATGTGTGCACTGATTGATTTCTTCAGACTTCAGCAGCCAATCATCTTCATGAAATTTCTTCCTCCTGTGAAGCAAAAATGGTAACTTTGGTTACTGTCTTCTGAAATACCACAGACTTTCACAGGAAAGAGCCACACCTTACAAATAGAGTTGGAAAGGTATCCTGGCTAAGCACAACAGTGTTAGTGTGAATCCCTCCTGGAAGATGCTAAATCCAAGAGGCCACTTTTTATCATGGAACCATTACAGCGACAAGGTTTTAATCACTGCATATGCCAAATAGTTTTGATCTTCACAGGAACTTTTTTACAAAGTCTTTGACCACGCATTCAGTCTGTGTAAAATAGTTTCCCGCAATTAATTTCATTTGCAAAGTTAAATATCATTAGTGTAAAGTGACATCCTAAACAAAATTCAGCCTGCTCTAGAAAACGAAAATAAGTAAAGAAAATCTGCCCTAGAACAATAGTCTGTGCTTTCTTGAGAGGTTATGGCAACAGACAATTGAGTGGTAAACAGAGTTCCATTACAATCTTCTGTAGGTTTAAGGTGAATTTCTGCCTTTCTATATTCTCCTGAGTGCTTATTTGGTGATAACAACTCTATAAAGTATTTGTAATCTCTTTGCATTGGGCATCGCTATATGCACATAGACAACCATCTGTATTTCTGTTTCACAGAAGGCTGAAAAAATAATAGTTTCAGTTGTGAGCTGTGTTATTGGTGAACAGAAGACTTCTCCAGCATTTGCATTTATGATTTCTAGGATTAATTCAAGCTTCCAGTACACCTTGGGACTATGTCCATCCCTAGAAATTACTTCAGATATTCAAAATATAGTTTCACAAAATAGCTGCTTATCTGTGTTTTTGTCAAGGAAGAGGAAGCAATCAGAATGGTTAAGTGATATGCAAAAGGCACTCTAACCCTCAAATCATAGGACTTCAAAGATATCTTTCAAAGAGGATACTTGGCCATGAGAAAAATGTATATGCATCTCAAAAAAATGGTTAACAATAAACTGAAAGACTTCTCTAAACATCCTTGTACAGTAGCTTTCCTATGGCTGTACAAAAATACAGACATCCATGCACAGACTGCGGAAGGGAGAAATCACAGTGCAATTTGGGGAGTTCAATTACTCATTCCAGCACACTGAATTCACAATTTTATCATAAAGTAATATGGTTTTGTAGAATTTCATTCCTCACCAGTGTTCCAATTGTCTTCAAATGAGATTAATCTGTAGGAAAGTATTTCTAGTTTCTCAGCATGTTTCAGGTAGATTTTTGGAGTGAAGTAAAAAAGAGAAAATATTTTCTGTTGTACACATGTAAGTGCAAAATCACTTTCTCTCAAGCATTACAAATAATAATGAACAGCTCAAAATCTCATCAATGGGCATGGGTTGTCCATTTCAAGAAAAGCTGAAATGAAGGAGGAAGAAATGGCTGGAGGAGAAATGCTTTATGTTATTTTGGTTTTTATTTTATTGCTAGAAACTGCTGTCTCTTTACATTTTCTTCTCCTGAAAAAGAGGTTGCACTCAGTGACTAAATCTGTCCTCTCAAGGGAGCATGCATTACTACTGCAGCAGCAGAGGTGGAGGCAGCCCAAGCCCAGAGTTAGTCTCAGAGACTAATCAGCCCTTTTCTTAATATCAAGAACTCAATTCCAACTTCTTGTTTTATTGCTGCTTTATAACAAGGAAAAGGAAAAATAAATGAAGTTACAAGAACTGAATGATAAATTAAGCATATAAAGTCAAGACAGAGAGAATTAATTACTTATTTAAAGATTTGCTCAGCTCTAAGCAGCAGCAATTGTGCTAACTTCTTATGCTGTTTTAACCTTCTTTGCTCGGATTCCAGGCCCATAGCTTTGGAGTTTCTATAGTATTTTTGTTTTCATTAAGATGTGATAACAGACGTTCTTTCCTAGCACAGAAACTTCCATTGGTCTTAGTCCTTTAGTTTTGCCCTATTGTATTTTCTTTTGCTCACCTTTCCTGCCACTGTAGAAGCTTGCAAGGCAGTGGGTAGGTGATTTATAGACAGCTTTGGATTCTTCTGTACTTCCTTTATTAAATGGAGCAAGATATTTAATTAGTTCATCATAACTGGCTTGGATGCAGCCTTCATCATTAAAGTTTGTCAGCTGTCCACATCTGGAAGAGTACTCTAATGGTATTGCTTCCCAGGTCTGCCAGCCCATGTCCTATTATTCAGGGGCCTTATGTCTCTGTGCCACTTCCTCCCCTCTGCTCCTGCAAAGCTAGAATGTGAACACATCTTCTCATCTGAATTTCCCTCAAAGGGGTATTTCCCAGTTGAGAAGGGGCCAAGAACCACAATACAGCTAGAACCGTATTATCTCCATGGAGCTGAAGTGCTCCATGGAGAAAGTGCTCCACAGAAGAAAAAGGAACTTTAAAAATTGCAGAGTCTGAGGCAGCACTCCAAAATAGAAAAGAAAATGTTAAGGTGTATTGCAGAGACAGACTCTCCGGGAAAGAGGCATGAAGCCAAGGGATTGGTAAGTGAGCACAGCCCACCTCCCAGTCCATAAGTATTTAATTTAGCTACTAAAGCTGTGGCACCCAAGGAGAGTATGAATTGATACAAATAAAAGCCAAGCTTTTGTCCAGCAATGATCAGATATTTTCATTAGCTGAATGTCATCTGTGCTCAGTGACACATAGTATACATGCATGAACATAGTGCCAGATCTGAAGACCTGAAAATCTGCTCAAGTCTCAGGCTTCTGGATCAGGCATTTATGTGAGTGACTTTGACTGAGAAGTCTTTCAGTCTTTTTGTTTTGTTTTTGTTTGGGGCTTTTGTTTGTTTGTTTTTGTTTTGATTTGTTTTGTCTGTTGGGGTTTTTGGTGGTGCTGGAGGAATTAAAAATATCTTCCAGTTCACTGTTCTTGTTGTGGTTTAGTATTCAAATTTCCATTATTAGGTAGAATATTTAATTGGAAGAGTGGCTGAAGCATCAAGACAAAATCTGGATTAAAAAATTCCTCTAAGGACAGTGGGTAGAATGGGTGGTCAGGCCTAACAAACACTGACAAGCCAGACCTCTGTATGCTGTCTCTTTTACCATCCATATTCATCACTCTCATAAAATGAGTCCAGATAGCTGTGATGATAGCTGGGCAGCCCATTTCATAAGTATAGAAGTCACAGCTATTTAACAAGTGCATTTTCTAACAGTCAGCATGGAGCTTGCATGGGTAAAGTGCAATCTATGTCACACATTCCTGCTAATGACCTAAAGGACTATGCTCTCACAGCAGAAGAAGGGAAAATTAATCTTCACCACAATTGTTCCATTTCTCAAACTTCTTTTTAGCAAAGATATAAATTGTGCCAAATATCTATCAGTTTTATGATGACAAGACCATCAAACTTGTTTCATTAAACACCCTCCCCCCTTACAACTGTCTAAACAAGATTTTTCCATTTAGTGCCCTATCAATCCAGAGTTATGATTATTCAGTAACTGAGGGGATCTCTTGTATTTAAATATTAATGTTTGTGTAGTTATTAAAGTATTTGATGATTTGTCCAGGGGCACTGTAAAATTAAATATAGCATGTCATTTATGGTAATACAGAGGAGAATAATAAAAAATCTTTTTCATTCTGGTTTTGTGTCTGGCTCTGCATGTTACTTTTACTGCTTATTTGATAGTTTGGGGTATTGTGTGTTGTTAAATCCTTTTAAATGTAGGATTTCAAAGCATATTGTTCGGAACATATAAAAGATTATCTCCCAAGTTATGACTTTGTGTTGCTGTGTATGAACTGTTGTCTGACAGTTATACTGCTAAAGGGGAAGGCAGTTTTCCAATAAACACTTATCATGTATTGGGTGTAGCAGTACAGTAAGACCATAAATATTTTGGGAAGCTCACTTTTGTCCATGCGGTATTTGCTTTCAGAAATCACCTCAGCCTACTGGAGCAGAGATGTGTATATGTAATTAGTCTTCTCAAGTTATGTATTTTTAAAGAACATTATTGAGGCACTCCACTCTGACTTCCTCATGCTATAAAGAACAAAAGAGAGAAAGCAGGAAGGAGAGAGGCAGAGCATCTTATTTGAGGCAAACACTTGATTGGCATTTTTATGTCTAGGTGTGTAGCTTCTTCAGGGATAGGTTTTTGAGGTGGGATGATGGAAAAAAAAAAGTGCCTATGCTTGACCCATTCTTCTAGGAAGCCATTCTGTCCATTTAAAAACAATAGTAGATAAAAATGACTCTCATAAGGTCACTCAGAGCCAGAGCCAGGAATAGAAACCAGGTCATATGAATCTAAGTCAGAGCACTTGCTATGAGACCAGACTGGTATTTCCTGCTGAAAAAAAATTAAATTAGTTAAAATCTTGAATGACTGCTTTTACAGCACAAGAGAGGGGATATGATTGAGGCCTGCTTCAGTTTTTTCATATAGGTCATTTTAAAATGATTCTGTGGCTAATGATGGACACCTGCTACAGGATGTATCTCTTCTTGATAAAAAGGTATAGCAATCTATTATAGTTTTTAAAATATGCCTGGCAAACTGAATGAATACAGAAAACAGAAACTGAAACAATAGAAGCAGTTGGTATATTTAAGTTTTATTTATTATGTTCATTCTAAGACTGTTTTTAAAGCTGATCATAACTTCCTGAGAGTGTTTGTATATACATATACATATACATATACATATACATATACATATACATATACATATACATATACATATACATATACATATACATATATATATATATACGTATGTGTGTAATGTAGCTAAATTACCGTAAAGCAGCTTTGTTTATAAATTACAAACATGCAAAAGTCAGGACATTCACTTAGTGTTCTCAGTGAACCAGTAATTCACCTGTCTCAATACTCAATATAGAGAAGTGCTCTGCTTCATGTTGACTGTGATGGCAAGATACCGAGTGCATTTTTTTTCCACTGGCTTAGCTAGAAATCCTTCACAGGAAGTTTGGCATCCTCATTATGTAACAGCAATTTCAAAATTTTTAATTAAGGACGTATATGGATGTGAGGCATCCGGATTATGGTTCCAATCCAAAGCCCATTGCAGGCAACGCAAAGACTCACATTAAGTACATTAACTGCTTGATCAAAACCCACGTGCTTATACTGGAAGTAATATACAAATTAGGGTTAGTGCCTTTTTCAAAGGATAGATTAATCTGCACAGACTTCAGTGCTACCACAACAAGGCTGTTTCCTGTTTAAAATGGGTTTGTATATGTTTACATTACACCTTGGTATGCCGTGGGGATATGTGCAACTACCATGCCAGGTAGTCTGAAAGGGCTGAAATGGCAGTATGGCAAAGGATCTGTAGCCTCAGGAGTGATGTGTGGAGAAGGCTTTACCATGAGCAGTGAAGAATGGAGATCACATTGATCAGAGACGAATGTGGTATGTAAATCTTCACTCCTTCCCTGTGTCTCAGCTGAGTCTTCAGCCACATATCAAACACAGGGAGTGTTTTAGCTGAACACCAAGCAAGAGTGCAAGACACTCTTGCACGGGACTAAAATGGCTGCAAAGCACAGAACTGGTGTCCATGTCATGGAGGCCACACAAAGGGTCAGAAGACTTCTCACAGCCTCCTGCAGAACAGCCAAGAAACACGGGGCTTTTATTGTAGTTGAAAAATAGATGCTCTTACAGTCTTAGAACTGCAACAGCTTCTACCAAACAGCTCTATCAAAACACACCTGCCATCTTCTGTCTTGGCACTTCACTCCTGTCACCTCACTTCACTGTCACTGCATGCCTCTACCTTGCCTTTCACTTCAAACTCAAATTCACTTCAGTATTTATCTTGAGGGCTTATCCCTTCTCATCCTTCATGATTTCATATAGCGAATCAGAATCCTTAGCTCTCACCTCATTTTTACGAAAGGTGAAATGCTTTCATCCCATTTTCTTATGAAGGTATTTTCCCCATGTCTTTATATCTGCGTGTGAAGGAGACATTACAGAAGTCTGCCTAGTCATTTTGTCATCCTCCTTCAAATAATTCTCTTACTCTCACTGTTGTGATGACTAAAAAAATTAGCTGAGAATGGTTAAACAGCTGGTGTGCTGTGACCACCACTTCTTACAGTAATTGTAATCCTCCCACTGTAACCTCGAGATGTCTCTGTCTCTTTGTTGTATTCATCTGTTATCTCTTAACATATTCTTGGACTGCAAAATATGCACAATAGGAACCAGCCTTTTTCACTCACCGCTAAAAATCAGCATAGTGCCTTGCACCCCAGTACCCCCACAAACATCACTGCGGAGTTCCCTGACTGTTACCTCAAGCACTAATAAATTAAGGATTTTTTTGAGAAAACTAATTGGAAGAGAATTATAGACATGTGAGTAATAGATATACTCTACTTTTGCTTTCATGGAAGAAATAATTTATTTTAGATACATTTATTATGTATTCCAGAAATATATTCCAGATAATCCAGAAATATAGGGATACACATCATACATCAGACTTCAGTGTATTGTTAAAAAGTTACTGGAAATTGGTGCACTGCATACCAATATACATCTCTAATATTTGGACAATAATTCTGCACCTCACAAGGATGTTGCAAGGATTAGTTAACAAGCTAGCATTTATAAAGTGCTTTGAACATTAAAAGAGCTACCTAAAAGTGCATTATTATTTAATAATTATAAACCATGCAAAATCTCTGTTGGGGGTGTGTGTGTGTGTGTGTATTATTATTTTGTAATGTAGCAATGAAGTTCTATGCATGCCAAGAAAGACTGTGTCATGTTTGATTGGCAAAAATGTTTCCCCTACAGTATGTGCCTGCCTCCTGCTACTTACATGTATCAGAAATGATTGGTAGGTGCCATTCAAACTTGACATCTTTTTCCTTGTAGCCTCTAGAAATGTCAGCAAGACCAAAGGTTAGCAAAGTACTGTTTTCTCTGTTGTAATTAGAGCTGTACTAATCCCAGGTTGTGACTCAACAGGTACAGAAGAGATCTGTTGTTTCAAGGACTGTTAGGAATGGACAGGCAAAGACTCGTCAGTCCACAGCCCGTGCAGAGCAATGCTGAGCAGCCTGGATCTACAAGGTAACTTCCTCCACAGTAATTTCAAGTTTAATCATGGGGTTATATCATGGGTAGGTGATATAAAGTTAAACATCACAAGAAAATCAAAGCAAAACAATTTATAGCAAAGCATGACCCATCTCCAAAGAGAATGGCCCCCTTTTTAGCCCTTTCCTACTTCTGCTTCCTGCAGCCTCTGCTGCCATGGCCCTGCAGCTCAACTCCCAGGGGGGTAATAGCAGGGCTGAAATGGACCTGTCCCCAAAGGGCAGTGACCTGAATAAGCTTCTCCTCTGACTCGTCTGTCTGGAAGTTCAGTGTACAGGCACAGCAAAGTTCTGTGTGGAGGACATGCTTTTCCTCATTAGCTGCATTTAAGTTCTAAACCTAGTAGCCAGTTAGGTGTCCTCCATACTTCTGAAAAACTGCACTGCATTAGATCACGGAATGCTACTGTGTAGCCGGGTAGCAGTTTGCATAATCAAGCCTAAGCTGTCTAACTCAAGCTCAGTGATGAAAGAAACTAATGGAAATAAAATACATTAATTAAAATGACACATTTTGCCCTACCACCTTATTATTGTGACAGGAGCACTGTAGCAATCTCCATTCACAGAGAGGACACACACAGCCATGGAGGAGGTAACAACAAACATATTGGGTAGGAAGAAATGAGTTGATCAAACCAAATGTTGGAGTGAGGACAGATCAAATGATGCCACATGGAAAATTATGGTTTGGAATGAAGAAGTGGTCCATTTAACAGTACATAAAGTCTCTGTAATATGCATAAAATCAGCAGCTAGCAGATGTTTTCTGACACAGTGCATCTGTATGAGTCTGAAGTATATTCAGTTCCACTGTAGTGGCAATGCACAGAGCAGATATAATAGCAGACCCTCCAGACAGATGAAGGCAGCCCTGCCCTTACTTAATAATAACAGTAAACAATAACTTGCATTAATTAGCAATCAGAAATTTAATCATGGATTCGGATGCAATTGTGGGAGGTATCATACAGAGGATGAAAGGAAAACCTATCATCCATTGGTAATAGATAAGACGAGGGAAAAAAAATTCATTTCAACCCTGTGTTTGATAAGATCTTGCTGAAAATAGCACCTTTGGGTTACAACTCTCATTCATACTTTGTGGCCAAAGGCAACTTCTTTTAAATCTCAGGAAAAATTCTTCAGTCAACTCAAGTCTGCAGAAACGCAAATGAAAATAATTTTTCTTCAGTTAAAAATAATATTGTGCATTTTATTTCACAGAAGTGTCTGAGTTTTGAGAAGGTAGCTGATCTGAGCAGGATGGTTTATTTAAAGAACTGATACATCAAGGACATTTTTTCTTTCCTGAAGTTACTTGTTAGCTGGGAGCTAGTGGAGGAAAATATAGTATGATTCTGTCTCAGGCTTCTCTGGTGTCCTAAATAGCCATTCATGCCTATCCATGGCAAAATATAGGCTACTTACTGTAGGCATTGCAGATATTCACAATTTGTTCTTTGTTCTTTAGTGGTTTTACCAGAAGAAATAATACGTAATGACTGAGAGACTTAAAATATCAGAATGAACACTAAATTGGTCATGATTACCATAACTGGTAAAAATATGGAAGTTCTCAATACTAGAATTTATTTCAGGTCATCTCAACACTCAGGGCCAGCATGATGGAGGTTATCTTAGAGTCCACCGGCACTTGTGATAAATTAATTTATTTCAAATCAACATGCAAAGACTGATGGCAATTGAACAGTACTGCACTTGACCAAGCACAGTTGAGAAGCACCCAGTCTTGAGCACAATGACATCATGTCTTGGACACAGTACAGCCATGTGTTTGCAGCTTCCAAGGATCATATTCATCAGAGAAGGAGACTTTAAAAGCTTCAGTCATGCAAAGTACATTTCTTATACTATAGACTAGAGATCATGTATCTTCTTAATGATCTTCTCTGTGCTTAATGATTTTTAAGATTCTCAGCTGTTTTCAGAGACTTTTATGGGACAGTTCAGAGAGAGGTAGAAATCTCTTCAGCCCATGCTAACATGACTTCTCAAAGCATCTCTCTGAAACAACTGTCTGCAATGAGAATGAGAGATGTCAGTGCAGGAAGCAGAAAGCTGAATATGGAACTGTCTCCCTTTTGAAAACACTGGAACAGCGACAGATCTTCCTGCCACGAGATTACTTTTTGTCCAAGAGACACAATAGCAATACAATACAATAAATAATTGCAATGCTAACTGTAAGATATAAATGTCAAGATAAAAAATATGTACCTCTGTGCGTAATTGTTTAAGTATATTATCTTGGAGTGTGTTACCGTGGAGGTAAATTGGATATAGCTGCCTTAGCAGATACCAGGGATTAAGTTTTATCCAACGGTTCCAGAACCTCAAAGGGAGAGAAGCTTTAAAATGGGACACACTCACCCCTGAAAAGATTGTCAGATCTAGCAGTGAAAAATGAGCATATGTAGAAAGATCACTTAAACTGAGCTTCCCACTAACTTTTTCTGTTTTGGACAGCAATCTCTCACTTCTCCAGCAGTGTCTGTAGTATTGCCATTGTGGCACTGTCTGCCAATTGCCAAGGGCTTTGTTAATAGAAAATGGAATTATTTTTACTCAGGACTCTTTATTCTTATTGAGTGTGATTTACTGTAGTGTTATTGAGAAGGTCTCATTGTCACCTGATCATATCTTGTCACAACCAATGAGATTACTGTCAGGGAGAAAGCTGCTCATTCCAAGAAACATTTGGTAATAAATTGATTACTGGCTGAAGCTGGTACTTTACAAAAAGAGCAATCAATTACATATCTGCCATTGCTCAAAGAGTCTTACATTAGAAAGGCACATAAAATAATCACTAAATAATTGCACATGGCGGCTTGGGCTGGACTGTGTGAAATCAACTTAGACACACACAGGAGTATAAAGTGCTTTTCACACACTTTGTAAAAAGCAATGATTGTAGATGACCATGCATAATAACTGGGTTGTGAACAAGCGTCTTGCTCAACCTCATTCTAAGCACGGCATACTCAACACAGTTTAAACTTACAGACTAATAGTTATTTTTAACAATCACTAATGAGCTGAAATATCCCAGCCCCCACTTCACACTTATTATTCATTTTCAGATCTACTATTCCACTGCCTTCATAAATTCAGAAGGCCCCTGGGAGATCTCTTCCTTGTCTTGCGACCATGCCTGTGGGACATGCTGCTGTTCCTCCCTTGACACTAATTCCACTGATATCAGGGGACATACACACAGAAATGCACCAGGATACAAGCTCCATATCAAGAGAAATAAAGATGGTATCAGTGATCTCTTTTCTTATCCCCACCTCCCTGCTGAAGCCATGGAGAGCTTTCTTTCATCAGTGCCTTTACTCCTGAATGTCAAAACAGGCTGTGGGACTATCTGCCACCCCCCAGAGCAGGAGACTACAAGAAAGGTTCCCCGGTGAACATCCCAGACATGGATCCAAGTGCTGAATTAGGAGAGAAGAGGAAAGACTTGTCTCTATCTGCTACTGTGAGGATTCACTTGTTCACATTTTTCTTCCCTTCCGGAAAGAAAGACTGCAGAAAAATTCCTACCCCCTTCTTTTTGGTCTCCCATTTATTCAGAAACTAGGTTGAGAATTTGGGTCTGGCTGGTGCAAGATTAGGCTTTCCAGTTGTTTGTTGCTCCACTAGCACCTAGTACCCAGGAGCAACAAAAATCTCAGTCATCATCTGCTGCCAGAGGAGGTGATTGCTGAATGATCCTCTTGTAAATACATATTCGCTATTAGTACCACAGCCACAAAAGAAGTTCTATCCTGTATTCTTATTTCCAATTTATTACAGATCATTGTCTTCCTTTTCTGTTTCCCATGTTGAAAAATTAAGTCTCTTTACTTTTTTTTATAAAGTGTCATTGCTCAACAGTTGTGTGAAATGAAGACCATAAAGCCCCTCTTCCCCAGAAATGGCAAAATCCATACTGACTCTGGTTCATCACTGTCCAATGTTTAATTCCACAATTTAAATACAATGGTGTAATTAATTTTATTCTTTTAACTATTTGGGAAGCTAACAGCAATTCAGCTGAATTCAGAAGGCTCACCAGTGAAATGCAGAGTGCTTTGGAAGTGACATGCAGGAGAGGTGTGGGGGGGAAGAGGGAGCACCTGCAGATTGTAATGGTAAGGGCTGCAGGAGAGGCAGGAAACAGAGAGGAAAGCTGAGAAGGTAGTTGCAGATTTAGGAGGAGAGGATAGATTTGAACTATGATAGAGTTGCAATGAGCACTCAGAAACTAGGATGGGTCCTAGTAAAGGGTTTGAAGATAGAGAGTACATTCAATTTGTATACACAGCTGCTCCCAACATGCCTCTGGAAAGAGGCAAGAGTGGGGTCAAGAGGTTGATGCGGTTTTTCATAGAGTATAACCGTTTATTTTAGGCCCAGTTTCCAGAAGTGATTTAACACTCCATTTAAGTGCTAGTTTTTAAACAGTAAATGGAAACACACCATTCTCCAGGAAAAAAAAAAATCAACAAGCAAGGAACTCTAGCACAACCTCTGATTAGCAAGAAAAAGCATGAAGATAGGGACAAATGAGTCCAGTTAAAAATTATCTGTAAACACAATAATGACACAACTATACACATGTACAGTGAAGAAAAATGGAGAGATGAGGAATGAGGGCTAGCCCAAGAGGTTTTTTTTGAGAAATCTAGAAGAATCTTTAAATGAGCAATGTATTATTGATTGTGGTTCGGAAAGCACAACTGCAACTGTAATAGTCAGTGTAGTAGTAGCAGTAGTATAGTTCCTTTCTTCCAAGTTTTTTCTTCCAAATGTCCATATGGTGCATTATCCTGATACACTAGTAGAAACAGGCCTTAAAAAGAGGCCAAGTGAATAGCCTGGTATCATGTGCACCACTGATGGACCCAGGCTTTGATTCCTGTACACAGGACTCCTGGTGTCCTCTGTCTGTTTTGCTGTGCTGCCAGGACATGGCAAGACACTGTCCCACAGCCCATTCAAAATACACTGCTAGAAGCTGTACATGTAAAACTCTGTGAATTTTAGTTTCTTCCATCTAGAAGAAGAGACACGCAGCAAGATTCTACTTCTGCCAGTTAAAAGATTTCTTAAAAGCATCTGCCCTGTATCCAGGGAGTGCTGAAGCAGTACGTGGTATTTTTCTCAGAAGAGCTGAAAGTGCTGCACAGCACTCAGTGGCTCCAGCACTGTGATACAAAAACCATGTGGCACTTCTAGCTACTTGATGACAGATATTCTCTTGTGTTTGGCCATACACTTACAATACATTTATTCTTAGGATTATGTCATTGAGCATGAGCTGCTTTCAGGCATTAGATCATACACCTGGTCCTTCCTCAAATGATGTTTTAACCATTTGCTGAAAGCACCAGTTGAAAGGATGATTTTACTAAGTGACTAATTTGACTGAATGCCTGTAACACTTACAAACTATTTTTAAGCCATTTTAAGAGCTTTGTCTGATAGATTTGGGCAAAAGCTGCATAAATTGTGGGTCAGCACAAAGCAGCAATTCACAGATGGGCCTCTCTAAAAAAATCACACTATTTTTGGAGGCATTTGCTCCTGTACCAATTCAGACTAGTACTATATCTTTTCTTTGCTCCCATGGATTAAATAGGCAACACCTTCAAAAGTAAATACATAAATAAATTAGGTAAGAATGGGAGTTTTCACAGGCATAAATGCACAAAAACAGGAGTTAGGTACCTAAGAGATGACTGAAGGGACCTCATCAATGTCCCTAAGTATCTGAAGGGAGGGTGTCAAGAGGATGGATCCAGGCTTTCCTTGGTGGTGCCAAGCAATAGAACAAGAGGCAACAGACAAAAACTGATGCACAGGAAGTTGCACCTGAATGTGAGGAAGAACTTCTTTATTGTGTGGGTGAGCATGCACTGGAACAGATTGCCCAGAGAGGTTTTGGAGTCTCCCTTACTGAAGATATCCAAGAACTATCTGGACATGATTCTGTGCCATGTGCTCTAGGATAACCCAGCTTAAGTAAGGAGGTTGGACCAGGTGACCCACTGTGGTGCCTTCTAACCTGACTCATCCTCTGATTCTGTGAAGTGCCCTTTATCATGAATTCAACACTTGCATTCTCCACTTTTTAACTGCCATGCAAATCATGGAATCATAAAATGCTTTGGATTGAAAGGGGCCTTAAAGACTATTTAGTTCCCTAAGCTAACCCCCTGCCATGGACAGAGACACCCTTCAACTAGACCAGGTTGCTCAGTCCCATACAACCTGGCCTGGAACATTTCCAAGAATGACACATCCACGTCTCTGGGCAACCTGTTCCAATGCCTTAGCACCTTCACAATAAAGACCTTTTTTCTTAATATCTTATCTAACCCTATTCTCTTTCAGTTTGAACCTATTTCCCATTGTCCTATCACTACACATCCTTTTAAAAAGTCCCTCTTCAGCTCTTCTGTAGCCCCCCTTTAAGTACTGGAAGGTTGCTCTACGGTCTCCTCACAGCCTTCTCTTCTCCAGGCTGAACGACCCCAATTGTCTCACCCTTGTCTTCATAGGAGAAGTGCTTCAGCCCCCTCATCGTATTTGTGGCCCTCCTTTGGACTCGCTCCAACAGGTCAATGTCATTCCTGTGCTGAGGACCCTAGAGCTGGATACAGCACTCCGAGTGGGGTCTCACCAGAGCAGAGGAGAGGGGTAGAATCACTTTCCTTGACCTGCTGGCCACACTGGTTTGGATACACTGGGCTTTTGGGGCTGCGAGAGTGCATAACGTACTTAACATACATAATAACCTACACAGGCACCTAGATTAAAAAAGTTTTGAGTGGATATAAGTAACAGCAATTTCCATGTACTAAGCCATTACTGCTTTCCTTCACCCAAAATAAATTTCACCCCATTTTTGATTTGGGGTAGGCATATTCTGTTCTGTGAGGATACAAAATGCTACTAGTTCACTGATTTACATAGATGTTACTATCCAATAGCCATTTGCTGTTGACGGTCTTTGGCGTACATAACTACAGGAGATACAGTGTAACAAAGAATCCAGCACCTGTTTAAAAACAAGCACTCCATTTCTGGCAGCGGGTAGGATAGCAAGAAAGCCTTTAATTCAAGCCTTCGAGTGCATCCATGCAACATGAAGTACAAGCACGAGAGGAACATGCGGATAGTTCTGCATTATTGCTAACGGTGCTGAGACGCAACAAGAAGGAAAATCTAAGTGCACCTGCTTGTTTTCTCAGAGAACCTCCCCATTAGAGCCAAATGAGGGTGGTCCAGTGTGCCCTTTCTGGATGGCCAGCTTCCATAGCAAGTGAGAAACTTTACTGCTTATACTGTGTATTATTTATACCATGGTTGTGCACACAAGAATTCAGAATGGCTCTACATGCTTGTGTATGTAACAATACCAAGTGACAGAATTGCAGAAATGAATTGTATCACAGAAATATCAGAGAATAAAATTTTAGAAGTGTCTATATTTAAGGGCTAGATGTGGAACAGGTTACAAGTGGATTTAGACAGTACAGAATGTCAAGTGATTGCAGAAAATTCCTATAAATTTATTAAAATCATCTGCAGAAATAAATG
Source organism: Trochalopteron elliotii (assembly GCA_024734555.1). Taxonomy (NCBI): domain Eukaryota; kingdom Metazoa; phylum Chordata; class Aves; order Passeriformes; family Leiothrichidae; genus Trochalopteron; species Trochalopteron elliotii. Next base: position 2,953,841 of record JANPWX010000009.1, read on the forward strand.
TCCTGGCCCAAACGGAGCAGAACAAAATAAACAGATTTATTTAGCTGAAAGTTTTTATTTTTCAAGGTGTCTTATGTATTCAAAAGGTAGGGATGTATTTTATACACCACAAAGCAGCTGTGGGGCAACTGCAGCTCTATGGTTTTGTTTGGTTGAACGCAAGCTACGGGGAGCCTTTATTTTTCTATTATTTATCATTTTCAGAAAGAATCTAGATTGAAAACAGTAGATTTTGTTCTTTTTGCAAGGGAAACATGGTAAAACCCAGCACTAAGCAGACAGCTTAAAGACCAGTGTTAGTTTCTGAAGTGACTGTTCTTCCCAAGCAAGCGACAGGAGAGAAAAAAATAGGTCTTGACAATACAGTAAGTAGATTTCTAAAAGGCTTTTCCTTCCAGCTCAAATATTTTATGGAACTCGAAAAACATTAGGCTCCACTTGTAAGAAGAATAGAAAAGGAGGATAATGGATAGAATAGTAAGAAAGATCACTTTGAAACAGTGTCAGAAGACTCAAAACAATGACAAGCATCCCAGGTTAACCTATCCACTATTTTCAAGATTCCACAAGTCCCTGGGTTAGGCAGTTTCCCTGTACCAACAGTAAGCAGCAGTATTATTTTACCAGCTTAATTGATCACTCAAACTAATAATCACTACAAACAGTCCTCAAAAATATGGAGCATGTAGAGAAACAGCAAAGGACTGAGATTGTCTGAATATACAAATGACTGCTTGTTGTTTACCTGGCACCCTAGGTCCTTGTATCAGCTGCCTCACAGAGTAAGTGGGCTTGGATTCTTGATGCAGTTGTACAAATCAGATTTTGTTTTGGTATTGTTTCCAGCTGAAAGCCTTTTCTTTATTGTAATGGTAGGAGACTTTCTTCCTATTAAATGCTTCAATGGTGGATTTAAATATTTAGAGGATCCACATTACAAGAGAACTGTCTGAGAGCATCACAAAGAAACCATTAGTTAAATCCATTAAGGATCTCCTTAAGTGGAATCCCCTGCTGTTATCTACATGATAGCCACATAAAAATTACACTGGAGAAAGAAAATGTTGGGGAAAATATTCCTCCTCACATACTGTTTCAGTAAAAAATCCAGTTTTACTGAAGGATCCCTATTTAATTGTCTCAAAAAATTTAGCTGGGAATTGATACTCTTGGAGCTGAATTAGAGTAGGGGAAACAACATGTCTCGATTTCAGTTGAGCTTTTGCCCCTCTCAAGTAAACCTTTTGTTAGACAGGAAGGTACAGGATCTCTTTTTGTTTTGGACATGGCATAAACCATCAAAGTTGTATTCACAGTGCAAGACACATGACGTATACACAGTCTTTGTGCTATCTATTTTTATACGCGTAAGCGGTAGCAGTCCAGCTAAGATGTTCTTTCCTCCAGCTCCTAGAGCAAGGCACTTGAGCTGTCTGAATTTTAAAACTTACACCATCTTTCCAGTTACTCTTGCTTTTACAAAGGAGAAAAAGCTTGAATTCCACAAAGTCATTCTTCCCTTCTCTACAACTGCGGTTTGATACACATTCAAGAAGGCAGTTATATTCATCAGAATCTTTCCACTCTTTATCATTTATGTAACATTTATGTAATATTTTTGAATGCTCGGGAATTTCTGATGTGATGTAAGCTTATGGATAAAATGCAGGTAAAAAGACAGTACAAACACAATGCATAAACATCCATGTTGGTTGTAATATTGATATCCCTAATCTTTCTGTAAATCAGTGTATAGTGTCTCCAATCATTGATTTTCTCTCTGGCCCCCACTTTGTGCGCATTTTATAAAACCCAAGAGAGAAAGACCTGTTCTGTGCTCAAAGTAGTATAAACCCATTCTATAAATGTAGGAAATTTCTTTCTAAGACATTAAACAAAACATCTATTTCCTGTTGGAGAACGAGATACTCAGAAGTCTTGGTTTGTCCACACATGTAGATGTATGTACACAGGACCATGCAAGACCACTAAGCCCACTTTGTCTTCTCAGTTAAACTTTACCTGTGAGGTCTAATGTAGAAGGGAAAAAACACCTGAGCAAATCTGTTATTTCAGGCGTCAGCATCCTACTGAAGGGAAGGAACAGCATGTGGGCAGTAAGTGAATGGAACAAAGCAAGAAACAGAAGTGTGAGTCCTGGCGGTTTGAGAGAGGTGTCCATTACATGCAATGGCTCCAGGCTTCAGAGGTCTGGACACTGGAAAGATTGTTGCATCCCATGAGGGAAGATACTATGCATCAGGTGTCCAGGAGCCCACTTGGATTGTGCATGACACTCCTGTCCACACCCAGAGAAACTACAGTTCAGGTACAGTGTCAGGTAGTACTGCAAACCCAAGGAATTACAAAAACAGATGTCAGACCCTTTCCCCAGTCAAATATTATCCTAATAATGGGACTGAAAAACAAACAATGGCTGTCTGGATCTTCTAGCATTTCACCCATTGAAGGGTATACTTCAGTAATATTTCTAACCTTGTCAATGTACTTAATGAAACTTATTTTAATTAAAAAAAATAAACTCAATGTAATTAAGTTCTCAAAAGAATGCAGAACGCTGGCTTGCTATAACACCGCCTGTCAAGGCTGTGGCAACTACAGCTTCATAGGACATTGGCATCACACAATACTGCCCGGTGGAGCAGCAGGACCACAGCTTCTTCCTTGCCTGCTCCCAAAACCTCCATCACAAAACAGACTTAATGCCTGTCAAATGGCGAATGGATCAAAGATACACCACAGCCCTGAGAAATTTTATTACAGATTAGTAAGGGTCTTGCTCTATATCTATAGAATGGGAATTCAGGGTGTGATAAAACCAGTACTCCTGTTTAATCCCTCTATTGATTTTCCATTGGTATTTGTAACCCTTTAACAATTTAACTTCTGTGCACTTTGTACCCCAAATAAAAGTTTTAAGTATTTTCCTGGGTTTTTTCCATTTACGCGCCTTCAAGGTAACCGTGATTTATAGCAACTCCTACTACCTCAAGCATTTTCTCGACAGACAATGGGTATGCCAAATTCCAACACAGGGAACTTAAATGGTGATATCTCACTTCTGGGTAGAGCAAGAAAGGGATGCACAGCCATGGGGGAAAATGTTGCCCCAAAACAATAACCCTGGCAGGCAGTGTCACCAGCTCAGCAGGCGGCATATGGCACCGCAGCTCCAGTGGCACCACTGCGCGGATGACCTGGCACAACACACTCAGAACACAACAAGAAGACGAGCACCACAACTCTGGTCCCGTCCGGCTGCAGAGAGGCAGCTCTGTGCTCTGTGCGCAGCGGGACCCTCCCCGC